>JAEQBH010004165.1:0-376410 GCA_016808115.1 Tetrastigma voinierianum | reverse complement strand
TGCTTTCTCATTCATATGCACAATTTCGTAATAAAAAAATTCTTTACATATACATTATACATACCACCATAGTGGTATTCATGTTCTATACACCGAGTCCCATTACTTAATAAACAAAGCTTATACCTATTCAAAATACAGATTATGGAAGCAAAGCAAGTGAGCACCATCTCTCGAATCAGTTTACCGATGTGGGATGTCCCGCCCTATCTCGTTTCTCGCTTCTGCATTTGTGGCACCGATTAAAAACCCGTATAAGCTTTACGCCTTAGTGGAACATAAGGCAGGATCTACCAATAACTATGATCGCCCAACAAATACACTTTATCTTATCATTTTCATATAACTACACTTCTATCATGTGACGCTTGACATATAACCTTTCATATCATTTATTTCTTATTTTAGTACTTATCATTTGATCTATTCTCTTCTAATGGTTCCTAATACATATCCTATTCTCGTATGTCATATTCAGATACATATATTACTTTCATGGTTATATACTATACCGCTTGTTATGTTCTATTTCATGCATCGTTATCATGTAATCCGTTATCATATATAACGTATTCATGTACTGTTTCATGTACTATTCATGTACTATTTTCATATATTGTTCTTCAAGTATACTTTTCATATTACTTTCCTTTTCATGTAATCGTGAGATTGTCTATATACTTTGCATCGTATTTCTTTGTACTTTCTTCAGCATCGTATTCATTAACTTTATCATTTTACATTCTTATACATTTTTATATATCAGTCGATCGTATAATCTCATGTTGCTGTAACTTATCATCACATAGCAAAGCAGGTTTCTCGTGATCATATAAATATCTTTCACATGTCATATGCAAATAATTTGTTTTATGTTTCATGTCCGTGATAAATCTTAGAAGTGGATAAAGGAAACTATAAGGGCTCATATACTGCACTCACTAGCAAACAATGGTCTACAAGGCCTAAGATCAAGTATCATTATGCGAGACAATGACCATCTATAAGGGCCCACATGTTTATAATGACTCCAGAATCGGGCCAACCTGATCGTAGATGTCAGCAGACTTATTTTTCCCTAATAGGCATGCCAATCTATCCTCTACTCAAAGTTCTGGGTAGTATTAATCCATTTTATTACATTTTTGTACATATCTCATCTACATGAATAACTATTGTTATCATGTATGCTGATGAGATATACACTATTATTTATTTCGTCTGTAATACCTTCACATATTTCTTTAGCTTCGTATTGTTGTTCTCATATTTCCTTACAATACGTATATTCATATTTTTTTCTATCATTTAGTTTTGTCTTCGTATCATATATGTAATCCTATCTATATCATGAATGAATCTATGCACTCTTATATTCATATATTCATATATATATATATATATATATCTTTATCTATTCATATCCCTTTATATCATTTATGATCATATCCTTTATGTTTTCTATCATGATTTAGCTATTCATGTACTTTCTATATTTCTATCATGTATTTTTACTCATTCAGCGTGTCTTATCATGTTCCATCTATTCGTTTATATGACAATCATATATTCATATCATATACTCTTATATTCATTTTATGTCCTTTACTTGTAACATCTTTTTATATCTTGTTAACTTATATCTTCAATAAAAATTCTTTTATCTGACCATCATATCTTATAATCTATACCTATATATTCCTATACTCGTATGTTTTTCTTGTTTCATCGCATCGGTCTCTATCTCCGTAGGGAGGCGTAATGCAGACTCTTCCTTTGATACATGTAGATACTTCCCTTTCTTATCTATATTCCTTTACATGTCAAATTCACATATATGCTATTTTTGCTCATATCTATATCCTTTCTACCATGTATTCCAATTTACTTTAACTAAGCGATTAGTACACTCGGTACAACAATTCACCCTTCAGACAAGATAGGCACCAAATGCCATTAAATAGCATATGGTTAGATTCTAGACTCATGAGCTTCCATCGAATCCAAGAATACCCACAATGCAGTCCTCAACCCAATGAGTTATGCAATCGTAAAGCCATGAAGAAAGTACCAAACAACTTGCAAGACTGGTCGAGCAGCAGCAAGCCTACTACCTTTGTCATTTCAGGTGTATTATGCTCAATATTGTATCAATCTATGTATGGATGGATTCTAGACTCAAAGGGCTTTCTATAGAGTCCAAGAACACCCAAACGGAGTCCTAAACGAAGGAGTTATGCAAGCTGCAAACAGAAGAAAAATCAGCAACTTACAAAGACTGCAATATGCAGCAGCTACTGTCTGCCATTTTACCTATTATAAGCTCAAGATTGTATCAATATATATATATGGATGGGATTCTAGACTCAAAAGGCTTTCCATGGAGTCCTAGAACACTCAAAACGGAGTCCTAACTAAGGAGTTATGCAAGTTGCAAGTCGCGGAAGAAAATCAGCAACTTGGTAGCACCTGCAATATAGCAGCTACTGTCTTTGTCATTTCGACTCTATTATAAGCTCAAGATTGTATCAACTCCATATATGATGATTTTAGACTCAAAGGGCTTTCCATAGAGTCCTAGAATACCCAAAACGAGTCCTAACATGAGTTATGTTGCAAGTCGCAAGAAAATTAGCACTCATAAAGACTGCGAATAGCAAAGCAGTTAGCCATCAAGCCTTTTGGTCATTTTCGGACTTATTATAAGCTCAATATGGTATCAAACATGCCAAACACGCGGCATAAAACGATCCTACAATCAATCCCCAAATCACCCCAAAAGTAGGAATAAACCAAACTTCCATATCTATACAAATTCTACAATCCATCCTCAAAGGGGAAGATTCTATACTCCTAACAAGTAATCACACTCCCTAACACCTCAAACCCTAGCTCAAGGAGGAATTTCATATAAAAGTCAACAAATTCACTCTTCGGTCCCAAGGTCTTACCATCATATATCTTTCGTAACTCATAACCTATCTTATCACATTCCTGTGTTCATGATATATTGTTTTTTATGTTCATGTTCATGCTCTACGCCTATTCCATATGGCATTTCGATAATTTTGTATCGGGATGATGCCTATGTATTCACACATCATTCAAGTACTCTTGTCCCTCCATGAACCTATTTTACCAGAAATTGAATCATTCCAATTGGATCATCCAAACTAAAGTTATGGCATTTCCTCTATGCCAAACTAGCTTCAATTTACCGATTTTACACTAGAGACAGTTTGTAATACATCTTCCGAGGTCTTAACTCATACCTAACACTGGTTCTTTTGTATTAATTTGAAGCTAAGGTGCCATGGGTCTTCCAACCGGAATCACCCAAATCGGAGCATCGAAACTCGAGTTATGTCCCAAACAACCCTGACTACGCTTATGATCAAACCCATGCAAATTTGCTTGAACATAGCTCCCTCATTGGAATTTTGGCCACATAGAGCTGAATTGAATATAGCTATTTCGTGGTGGTTTAGCCCTCCATGGGCCTGCTTAATCGCAAGAACTTGAATCACTCAAATCGGATAAGAAATGACCAAGTTATGACCAGAATACAAACGCTGGTCAAAACAGAAAAACAGAACACTTCCCAGAATATGTGTTTTTCTTCCCTTTTTTCATATAGTTCCACCCAAATCCACTCAATACTCAATATACACATCAAAACCACTTATATTCATTCATGTAGTTTTAACTTCACATGGTCAAACTCAGGAAAGTCCAAGAACCCATACCAAAGTCCACCATTCTGTAGTACAAAACATAGAATTATGTGACCTTACGCTATATTAACTCAAGCTAGAGTTTTCTAACTCAATTTCATTCAAACCTAGAGTTAGACTAATTCCAAACTAAACCCTAGGTTTAGAACCTATAAAAATCTCTACCAGTCCAAAATACACATGATTCCATATTCAAAGTCAAAACTCGTAGAAATCTTTACAAAACCATAGAATTCCATACAATCAAGGCTAGTTTCCATACAAATTTATACCAAGTTCCATACAAGCCTAGACAAAAATGGAATCCATACTTTTTCCAAAAATAAAACTAGACTTCCATACCAAAAAAAAATCATAGAAATCCATACCATAAATCCATACCTTTCTTCTTGGCCCCTTCCTCTTCTCTTTCTCTCCCCTCTCTTTGTTCTTCTCCTTTCCTCTTTCTACCCATTTGTTCTTTCACCAAAGACCAAAAGATATCAGTTTTGATCTCATCCTTATTTATGGATTTTACTTTCCTTTATTTACTCACTGTCCCTCATCTTCATGTTACTTGTACTTCAAGTCTCTACTTTACGTTTTGGTCCTTCACCTCTTCACTTATTCCATCTTTCTAAATTTACACTGCATATAAACCTATTGTTTTATGCCTCGCATCCTCAAGTGAAACACCACTTCACTTGTTTCTAATATACTCTGTCTCTGCTTATTTCCTGTAAAATTCTATTTATCTTTTAATATACCCTAACCATGTCTGAAAACTGCTAGGGTGTTTTTCGGGGTGTTACAAAGTATGTTTTTCACGCTTAGTGGGAATAAACCTTAACACCACTAACACGAATCATCACACTTCTACACACAAGCATATACATCTAACATATCATATCATTTTAAACATGCTTATACATATTTCATATTTACTTATCATACCATGTTTCATTTCTTATCAACGTTCATATACATTTCATATGTCATATTCAAGTCATTTGTTTTATGTTTCATGTATGCATAAACCTTAGAAGTGCATAAAGGAAACTATAAGGGCCCGAAGGCGTTGTACTCACTGTACGAAACAATGGTCTATTGTATTCGAAGGTTTATGTTATCATCAGGCGAGACAACGATCATCTATATGGCACGGTTGTTGTTGACATTGTACAGATAATGACCATCTATAAGGGCTCGAAGACGCTGTAATGACCCAAACGGCCAATCGACCGTAAGATCGCAGACTTGTTTTTCCTTTAATAGGCTGCCTTCCATCTATCCTTATCAAGTTTTAAGGTATTAAATCATGTGTATTTTATGTTCAGTACATATCTCATTCTCGAATAATTATTGTCATCCACTATATAAGATTTACAATCATTTATTCGTATCTTTAGTACTTTTCTATATCTCTATTATATGCATGAATAACTATGGTTAATATGTGCTTTATGAGCTATTTTACTATCATTCCAATTTCCATCAAACTATATATATGGATGGATTCGACTCAAAGGGGTTTCCATAGTGTCAAAGAACATCCAAAACGAAGTTCTACGAAGAAATTATGACCATCCTAAGTTGAAGGCTTCCTTATGACCGTGGATCACGGGCATAACTAGTATGACCTACTGTTTTTTGTGATTTATGGACCTAATATGAGTTCCAATTTCATCAAGCTATATATGAATGGATTCTAGACTCAAAGGGTTTTTCATAGAGTCCAAGAACATTTGAAACGGAGTTCGGATGAAGAAATAATGATCGTCCGAAGTTGAAGGCTTCCTATGAACAATGACTATGAGCAGAACCAGCAAGGCCTACTTTTTTTCATGTTTTGGACCTAATATGAGTTCCAATTTCATCAAATTATATATGGATGGATTCTAGACTCAAAGAGCTTTCCATAGAGTCCAAGAACATCCAAAACGGAGTTCGGACGAAGAAATTATGACCAAGACAAAAACATGGGTTTTTGAGAAATTTTGACAGCATCTCCCTAAAACCCCAATATTTCCTTAATACAAATATTCCTCAATTGAGGATTACAATCAACCAACCCAAGTCCAAAACACAAACAAACAATTCCCAAAACACATATAGGGAAAGACTTATGGTTTGCTAACCCCATCCTACACAATTAATGGGTTATGAGAGTTTCCTAAGTCTTAAAAATTTGGGGAATCCATATTTAGTTTTCATACAACCCCAAATCAACCACAAAACCAAACCAAAACAACTTCAAATCTAGTCTAAAACTGCCAAACACCACCAATATACCAAACATGGTTCTTTTAGACCCAAATTCATCAAAAAGATGGGTTTATGGTTTGATTTTTCCATACAAAAATCCATACTTTTCCATACCTTAATCTTTTCTTTTTTTCCTTCTTCTTCTTCTTCTTCCTTTCTTCTTTTCTTCCTCTTTTCTTCTCTTCTCCTCTTTCCTTTCTCTCTTATCCGGATGCCCTAACCCAAGCCAAAAGAAAATGAGATAATTTTAAGGCTCTGTTTGCCTTATACCCATTTTTTTAAACAAATGCCCAAATTGCTATTTGGTCCTTCCTTTGCCTTCTTATTCTCAATTCAACTTACATATTCCTACTTTGACATATGAACTTATTAAATTATGACTCCTGTTCCGAACTGGTAAATACACTTACCCTTAACTCCTTTATAAATTCCTAATTTTGCTTATTTTATTTTTAGCATTATTTTATTTCGGAAAAAAAATATACTTTTACTTTTATTATACCCTAAACATGTTATAAAACTGTGAGGGTATAATTTGGGGTGTTACACATATACTAGATAACACCGCAACAAGATGACAAAAAACCAAACCCCCAAACTAAAACGACACAATCACATGCCGCAATAAGTGAGCCACAAAATAAAATAAAGGAAATTAAAAACTCAAATGTGTAGAAAAACCATTTTATTAAGAAAGAAAATGATAGAAAAAGAGATCTAAATGAGTGATTTCAGGTCAAATGACTAAACAAATCACCCCCTTTTACTATCGGTGTTTACCAGAAGAATGAATCGCATGAAAGAAAAGAGACACTATCGCCTCGTACTAAAGTCATGGATAATTTATTTGCTCTTGTAGCATATCTTAAAAGGCAGAAGTCAAGATGCGATTTTATCCCAAACTCTAAAGATGTGTAGCCCTCGAAACTCGGTCCTCTCTCTTTCTTCCTTCTTCCTAAGCTTGAGCTATAATATTGCACGTAGAAGAATCACACCATATGCTACATCTCTCAAACTCTCAAAGGACAAAGCTTATTGGTGAAGAAAATAAATTAAAAAGCTCATAATTCAAGTTCACGATACGATGATTGCCGCCTAATACAGCTTTTCAAACATCGCTGTTCCTCCACCCTTTCCATTTTCTGTGAAGAAAGTCAAGGAAACTTCAGCTCTACTCAATTGTACTTCAACCGAAATGTACTCTCATTCTCGCATCATTCTAAACTAGTCCCTTGCCTTAGTATAATCAAGCACAAAGTTTATGCCTTTCGATTCACTCCGATTACATCCACCTATCGACTTACTCCTCTCACAAGTAAGATTCGTAATGCTTCACTTCCATATGAAATATTCGAGAAAATACTTTCCTCCGAACTAGGACAACTAATGTGCAAACCCGTGGAAGTGTATGTATGCAAATTGAAGAAGAATGATAGCAGGAACCTTAACCTATCAGGTCAAAGGTACAACTATACTATATCCTGCCTTTAATCATCTTTCAAGCAATTACAAATGTTGTGCTTACATGTTTGCATAACCATTTTTTTAAATTCTCCATAATTTTTTTTAATCTAGGAAAGGAGATGAAATACAAGAAACATAAGTTTTTTGTTTTAATGTTATGAAGAAAAATGAAAGTATAATAAATTATATGTCATCTAAAAGACTAAAACTCCTCTTTTTTGTCTTGGGAAAAAAGCATTGGGAAAGAAAAGGGTGGTGGGGCCATTGGATCTCAAAGAAAGCTTAAAGAAGGAACTATACAAGACTCAAGTTCTAGAATATGGAGAAAGTTAAACTCTACCACAAAAGAATATGACATATTGACTCTTCTAATAAGTTAGTTAAATAAATATTACCACCACAAGTTATTAATAATTTTACATCTTTTGCAGGAGCATCAAAAAAGCCATTGGTTGCAGGTAATTTTTTTATTTGCTCATACTTTATTTGTTATGAGAAAGTAGAAAGGATAATGATTCATAATTTGCATATTTCCCCATTTATTTACAAGAAAAATACATTTTCTTTATGTATAAACTCCTTGGCTCCATTCTTCTTATTTTTGGAGTTGTTGTACTTTATTGTGTATATATAGCTTGAAGAAATTAGAAAGAAACTATCAAGTAAAAATTGAAAAGTTTTTGGAAGATTACATAGCTATCAAGCCTATAAGATACTCTTATGCTGATATTAAGGAGATCACAAATCAATTCCAAGATAAATTGGGTGGAGGAGGTTGTGGAACAGTGTATAAGGGGAAGCATTTTAAATAAGTTCATGTTGCAATCAAGATCCTAAACAACTCCAAAGGAAATGGGGAGGAGTTTATCAATGAAGTAGGAACAATGGGTAGAATCCACCATGTCAATGTTGTTCGTTTGGTTGGCTTTTGTGCTAATGAATTTAGAAGTAGCTTCTATTTATGAGTTCTTACCAATGAGCCTCTTGGAGAGCTTATATTAAGAACAATAAAAAACCATTCACTTGATTGGAAAAAGTTTCAAGATATTGGTCTAGGTATTGCCACGAGTATCGAATATCTTCACCAAGGTTGTGATAAAAAAGTCCTCCATTTTGACATCAAGCCGCATAATATTTTATTTGATTACAACTTTAATCCAAAAATATCTGATTTTGGTCTCACCAAATTATGTTCTAGGGAACAAAGTGTCATTTCTATGACTGTAGCTAGGGGGACCATGGGCTATATTGCTCCTGAGATGTTATGTAGGAATATCGGGAATGTGTCTTACAAATCGGATGTTTTTAGCTATGGAATGCTATTACTTGAAATGGTAGGAGGAAGGAATAATATTGATGTTAATGTGGACAACACGAACCAAGTTTACTTCCCATAATGGATTTATAATGATCTAGATCAAGATGAAGAGCTGCACATTCGATTTGATGAAGAAGGAGATACTCAAATAGTAAAAAACATTGACAATAGTCGACTTTGGTAAAATCCAATGTTCAAAACAGACTGGCCCTTCTATGAAGCTCTTGTTAAGATGTCGGAAGGAGAACATTGATTTACCCACACCTCCAAATCCTTTCTTCATATGCACTGTCCAACAAAACAAATGTAAATGCAATCTAAAAGGTACCTTTAACAAGAGTTAGCAATCATCTTAGAAATTGAATGAAAGATGTTGTCCATCTTTTTCAAAATTTTGAAGTGTTTACTTCATATAATATGATGTAGCAATCCTTACAATATGTTATAAAATTATTGTTATCATATATCAATATTTTTATTGCAAGATTCATTTTGAGGTTCAACTTACAATATGTTTCAAAAGTTCTCACATAATTTATCTCTTTTTCCATAATGCTGATTATAGTGATATACTAAAATCTTGTTTCAAAAGTCTCGACCTCGACCCGGCCAGCTCAATCTAAACTTCCAACTAGATCTTGATATTGATAGTTGAAGATAATCCACATGCAAAGCACAATTAGAACAACATAAAAGAGCTAGAAATTTATTCATATTGTGACTTGCTTTTAAATGATTTTCTGCTTTCTCTCGCTCATATCACTCTAGCTAGAATGGGGCCAGATTCTTCGTCTCTGATTGATATTTTGGGAAGGTCTGATTTTTTATTAGCCTTTCTCACAATCTTAGCCTTTTACGTGCTTTGTCGCTTGGGCTCGTTTATAACCTATGTCTACAAGTGATTCAACCTATCTTTTTATTTCCCCCGCAATGAATGTATAAAGTATCAATACTATGAATCACAAGGAAACCAATATTACAAAAAACCTAGAGCTAGAAAATAAATGAGAAATCACTTGAAACCAATGACTATAGAATGATCAATAGACAAGGCCTGATAGTACAAGTGGTGGGGGCACAAAAGTATTGCTGCTGTATTGATAAGTATCTTGAATACTCATTTTATCCCCATGTTTTGCTTAGATTTTAGTAGTTCTATGATATAAATAAGGTCCCAATTCTATATTCTTCCACTCTTGTGATTAGGCTCAACTATTGAGCCGGAAAATGTTTAAATCGAAGAAAATCGGCAAAGCTCACCATGTGGCCGCACAAACATGTGATCATTTCACCTATGTGATGTCCTTCTATGGCTCCCTCCTTGGCATGGGCAAATTCTAGATTCCGAGAGCTTTCCATATATACCAAGATTGCGCAATTCGGAGTCCAGATGAAGAAGTTACGATCTCAAAAAGTTGGGAAGTAAGAAAGATAATCCGCTCACCTGGCTGTTAAAAAAAATCACCACAAATGAGACTTCACGCTAAAGCATGGAGTTCTCCACGCTACATCGTGAGAATCTCCACGCTACAGCGTGAGAATCTCCACGCTACAGCGTGAGAATCTCCACACTATAACGTGAGAATCTTCATGCTTTAACATGAGTACACACTATAGCGTGAGCTTCTCACGCCTCATCGTGGTTTGGCCTTCATTCCTCCAGTAGCTTTCCATTTTCACCACGCCGTAGCACCAGATCCATCACACTACAACGTGATGTTGAGGCCCATGTTTTTGCCAAAGCCCATCTCGTCTGCTCTCTAGCTTTTAGCCATAAAAAGGTGTGACTGAGATTTTCGAGGAGTTTAAGAAAAAAAGAAATTGATATAATACATACTTTTAGTACATTTAATTAATGCATTTAGTGAGATAGAATAAGATATCTAGGTTAAAAAAACCATTAGGTAGTTTTTATTGTCTCATTTTCGAGTTTGCTCTCCAATGACTCCTAAGAATTAAACAAGATATAAAGCTAATAAGTTTTTTTATAATGGTGGGTGTCTCAGTCGCTTTCTGCCTCATTACGCATAAACCATCACTCACACTGAATATCAATTTACACAGGTTGAAGCTCGTTGAACCAATTGTAGCTCTTATGGCAAGGAATCGAGAAGAGATGCAATCGCAGCCATTTATGATCGAGTCCCCACAAAAAGACAAGTAAATCAAGCCTTGACACTCCAAAACAAGCAAACATGGGGAATTGGAGGAAATAGAAAAAGGACAAGTACATACCCTAAACTAGATGGAATTTTCTCACCATGTTTAAAGGACTTTGTATCATGTGTTCTCACATTACACGCACCCTTTGATCCTTTCGACCGGCACTTGATAAGGCCGTTAACGGCCACCGATCCAAGAGAGAGTTTTGCACTTGGTGCTGAATCAACTAAGATCCGTGCAACGGTGAGCAGAGAGCCATCAGACCCAACATCAAGAATTCCTCCTACATGATGGATCGCTCTATCGTAGAAGTACTCGCAAAACCGTATGGTCTAAATTCATGAAATTAGAATCACAAAATTTAGTGATAAACTTTGATATTTCTTTATGCTAAATTTTCTTTGTTGAAAAAGAGTCTATCAAATTATTGCTTATAGTGACTAAAAAAGAATTGTCCTGAATGAAAGATAAAAAATAAGAGAAATATTTGTTTTATTAAAACAATCAACAACTATGATATTTTAATTGATGCTCTCATTTTGCCAAAGAAACAGTTAAAAAGATGCTATTGGTGAAAGCAAGGTTACAAAACAAAGAAATAGAACTAATCATTTTGGTATTGAAAGGACTAATCAATGCTTATGCTAAATCAACCTCATTGTCACAAAATATGATTATGAATTTAATATATTATAAAAATTAAAAACAACTCGAATAGACATAGATGAGATCGACTAGGATAAAATTATGGAAAATTATTAATTCACACAACCAGAATTTGCCTCGATCCTACTTCCATTAGCTATGTGTGCCATCTCTTTGAACGTGCTTACTTTTAACTAGCCTCGATTTGAAAGGAGAATTCCATCGTCAAAATTATATGAAACAGGATAAATATTATGGAAGAAGGCTCTTTCATAGATGCGAGGCATGTTTTCCTAAAGAATTGGCAAATAAGTATAAATAGATCTTAGTGAACAAATTAGAAGATGTTGGTACGCCTTTTTGTTCACTATGGCCAAATGAGAGGAAACTTTTCGCCAATTAAAACCGCCCGTCCTTTGTTTATGTAATGAAGATATTTGAGTGCTTAATTGCTTGTGAAACTCAGTGTACCTCACTTCGCTATTCTCACGTGAAGAAAACCAAAACTCGTTTGAGCGAACAGAATCCGCGTATGATATCCATTAAATACAAAGTTACATGGGATGAATAATAGAGTAGAAGGATATTCCTTCCACTTTAATGCATCGATGAAAATAGGAACTACTCATGAACATATCTCTACCAATAAATTGTGGTGAGGAAAATAAACCCAACTACTACTCGTATAATTACATGAAAGAAACATTTAGTTGTGTAATTCAATATAGAAAGGTATGCTAACAAAGATTGAGTTGTTTAATCCAAATATTGAAAAGTATGTCATCAAACACTTCGACTCGAGTTTTATGATTACGCCAGAGAGTCATCCACCCATACATGTGACAACCTTCCTTTAGCCCTTGGCTCCATCTCCATGTGTCTGTGGATGCTCTTTCACTCACCTAGATCTACAAAGTTCTCGCAGACATTGAAATTGACAAATACACCCACAAAAGCAATGATTATAGAAGTTATAATGACCAAATGAAAAATTACTATGAAATACCTAATAACAACATCAAGTGCAAAGTGAACATGAACTCCATTTATTTCTACTCTCCCTAAGAGTTCAAAACAGAGGAAAATAATACGCATCAAAGAACCGGCAAAAAAGAATTCAAAAAGATCATTGTTAGGAAACACAAAGAACTATCAATAACAACAAAAAATTTCGTCGAACAAAATACCAAATTTTCCTAGCAACCAAACAAGACGAAATTTTCCAAAAAGCCAAAAAAAAAAAAAAAAGGGCTGAAAAAGACAAAGAAGAGTGAGATAACTGACGTCCACAGTTAGAAACGGAAGGAGCTTAGTGATTTTCAAAACCACCCCAAACCGCGCACTACCTTGAAGGCCTCACACTGCAATCCACGTTAGCCTTCAAGACCGCTTCTTCAACCCTACGATGGTGTTATCGGCCCTCATACCTGATCCAACGAGGGATGGGATCGATTTTGCCTTCATCTCTTCTTCGCTTAGTTTATTCCGCCTCATACGATCTCAAATTTACGTAATCAGATAACAATGCCTAGAGAGAAGTAGAATCGAGAGAGAGAGAGAGGGGGAGAGGTACCATTTGGTAATCGAGGCTTGAAAATCGATCGCAGCCTACCCGACGGCCCCTAGTAATGAAAAACCCTAGAAATGAAAACTTTGAAAGAAATTGTTAATACCGACAATGAAGATGAACCAAGAGACTCCTGAGAAACGTGGTGAATGTGAAGAAGGAATTGAGAGAGGAACAAAGATTAGCCGTGAAGAGATCCTAAGAAAGAACTACGTAGATTAGCCGTCTCGCCCCACAAGCTTATTTGAGCACTATATAGCTGCGATCTTAAAAAAACACGTGTCTAATTAAAACATATTAACTGTAGGAAATCATATAGTTCTGGTTAATAATTTTGAGAAAAATAAAAAATAGGTTTAAATTTAATACATTAATTCTATATATTTATTCAAACTTATTTTATTTTAATATATTTTGATCACTTAAATTTATAAATATGTAAAATTTGAAGAATTTGATTATATTTAATTTTTTCTTATTTTGTTTGGTGAAACCAAACTTGAAAACACTTTCTTTTAGTACTTTTTCTTTCCTACTACTGTTCCAAATGAAGTCTCAGTACGCTTGTTGATGGTCTAAATTAGACAACGAAATATGGTTTTGTGAGAAAGAGAAAGAATGTGTATTTTTAGCTGTGCTTTGATTCTATAATGTCATGGGCAGATCAAGCTAATGTTTTGATTATCCTTAATTTCCAGATAATGTGGTGGCAAAGCTAGTGATTGCAGGTGAATTATTTTTATTTCCCATACTTCATTTATTATAAAATCCTAAACACGAGAGTTCTTAATCTTGATCTTTTGATTATGCAGGTTTACTTCTTCTTGTGTCGTCTGTTGGTACACTCTACTATGTTCATCGCTCGCGAAAACAAGATGAAAAGCATAAAATAAAGACAAAAGTTTTGCAAATTATAGAGCCTCAAAGCCTTACAAGGTATTCATATACACTATTAGGAAGATTATAGATAAGTTCAAGTATGTACTAAGGAGGTTATGAAATTGTTTATAAAGGGAAACTTTCTAATGAAGTACTTGTTACAATGAAGGTCCTTAACAATTTCCGGGGAAATGGGGAAGAGTTTATTAATGAGATGGCAACAATGGGTAGGATTCACCATGTTAATGTAGTTCGCTTGGTTGGATTTTGTGCCGATGGAGCGAAACGAGCTCTCATCTATGAGTTCTTACCAAATTATTCGCTCGACAAGTTCATATTTTCAGCTAAACATTCACTTGGTTGGGAGAAACTTCATGGTATTGTTATAGGCATAGCCAAAGGAATCGAGTATCTTCACCAAGGGTGTGAACAAAGAATCCTTCATTTTGACATCAAACCACATAATATTTTGCTAGATCAGAACTTTAATCCGAAGATATATGATTTCGGTCTAGCCAAATTATGCTCCAAGGACCAAAGTGTTGTTTCCATGACTATTGCTAGGGGGACTATGGGCTATATTGCTTCGGAAGTTTTATCTAGGAATTTTGGGAGTGTGTCAAGGTGTCGATGTTTATAGTTTGGATGTTGTTGCTTGAAATGGTTTCGAGGAAAGCCGATACTACGCCTGAGAACCCTAGCGGCATTTTAGAATGGATTTATAACCATTTGAATCAAGGCGAAGAGCTGCACATCAGAATTAAGGAAAACAAAGATGCTACAATAGCGAAGAAACTGGCAATTGTAGGACTTTGGTGCATTCAATGGTATCCGATTGATCGTCCATCCATGAAAATTGTGGTTCAGATGTTAGAAGGAGATGACAATTTAACGATGCCTCGAAATCCTTTTGCATCTATAGGTACAAAAAGTACTAATACAAGCTGGTCAAGAACACCTCTTCAGAAAGAGCTAGCTGTCATCTCAGAATGAGAGTGGAAGTAAATTTCAATACTCTCAATACTTCATCAATGTATTGATGTAACCTCACTCTGTCAATGTAATCACTTCATCAATTTAGCTGGCACAACCATAACTCGGTGTTGTCTAGTCTTGTTTTTTTTTTTTTTTTGAATTTTTGTTTCATTTTAAATGTGTAGAAGAAGTGTGGAACCAGCTTAACTATAACAACCCACTTCCTTTCCAATAAATATTATAAGATTTGAGTCTTACGATTCTCATGATTTTAATAAAAAACTTTAAGAAAAGTTCATCATATATAACAATATGAACTTTTTTCTCTAATTGATGTGGGATATAGTATTAGCAGATAGAATGATCATGATTCTTGGTACATAAGGAGGCGATTGATTTCGAGTTTCAAGGACAAAGAACAAAAGAATATATATATATATATATATATATATATATATATATATATATATATATATATATATATATATATATATATATATATATATATATAAAATCAAAAAATTCTGACATACTTGCCTTTCTCCATTTTCTCATTTCTATACATAAATGCTGATGATGAAATGAAGCATTTTACTGCTAGTTGTGTTTCCCCAACACAAATGAATTAGCAAAAATATATTGAGATTTTGTAAGAAATGGACTATCCTAAAGTAAGGGAAGAAAATTAAGAAATGGTGTCTAGCTAAAACATTTTCCTTCAAAGAAAATGACAATGGTTCATTAAGGATATGAAAAGAGATGCCTACTATATAATATATTTTTTTAACTTTTAATTTTTATATTATGTAAGTAATGAAGGGATATTAATATTACAATTTAATCACACTTAAGTTATAAGTCATACTACTATCTCATGATTTGATAGTTGTTAAAAAAAAAAAAATCATAATTTGATAATTTTAGTAAGTTCTAATGACAAGTTTGGTTGTTATCTTCTTGATGTCGGTTAGTTATTCATGGGCCTCACTCTAAGATAAAATGGGTTTGATCCAAGTTTGGGCTATCCTTAGCTATGTCCAATAGGCTACTGGAGAAATTTTTGTTGATCCACAAATTTTAATCTTGACCAAATCTTGAATTTAAGTACCAACAAAATTTAACAAATATAATAATATTTATTAATAAAGAAGAACATAATGATCACTTGGCTTTAAGGAGTTTTACATTATCCCCTCTACCTTAGTGGATTTCAAATCTCTACAAAGCATATCTTTCTATTGATGTTTTTGGCTTAGGTTTTCCAATCCAATTAAGTTGGTAGTGTCTACTAATTTCATCACTCTAGTTTTAACTTAGAGGAATTAGGTGATCAAGGAGGTATGCGCTTTAGACCGAAGGTTTGACTATCTTGCTATAAAATAACTCTCAAATAGGTAGGATTATTAAGCCTAAAAACACGTCTCGAAGGGTCGGACGAACCTACATGTATTCTTGTATGAGCCTCGTTTGGAACTTGGTAAACCTGATAAGCACATCAGGTAGTTAGCTAACATCCTTCATCTCGTGTAGACAATGATGTCTTTTCTATTATCCGAGAGTGGTTAGTGAATCTAGGTTGAGGTGCATTGACAATATTAATTACCATACGTAAGGAGGATTTAACTTAAAATTTCAAGTAATGTCATGCCTATTTGAGGCTGAAGTGCCAATACATTATTTCCTTAGTGGAATTTAGCTATTAAAACACTACCGATATTTAACAATACTAGTAAAACAAAAATAATATTTTTACTTAACAATCAATGTTCCTAAAATATCATACAATTGCCACCGATTCAACATAAAGCAATAATGATTTGCTTATTTCTTAACGCAATTATTGATAAGATCATTGAAAAGTAATGAATCTCAATTGGTTTGAGTCAATGGATGAAATCTTGAACAAGATAACATATGCCAATACGCCTATAAGCAATACCTAACAAAAGCAATAGAGATATTATTACTTAGTTAAATCTTGAAAATAATCCTACATTTTCTAATTTGTTAATTAGAAGACAATTAAAGATATATAATGTGAAATAAGATAATCATTTTTATTTCTTTATTTATGTATGCATAGGAAGCCAAATGTGAAATAATCTTGGCAAACATTATGTATTGATATTAAAAAGATATAGATCCAAGGAAAATATTACGACTAAGATGTATGGGCTTGGTATACATACCCCGCAGGTAGATTAGATTTCAAAATAAGAAACAACATGTTGCCTGCCAGTGGAGGCAAACAATCCAAAGTGAAGGCAGATTCCTTCCTGTAAACAAACATTACAAACACCTTTTTCAAATATACTGTTAGAAAAAAATAAAGCGTAGATCAAAAATAAGAACTAAAGATAGAACACTAAGATTTACGTGGAAATCCAAATAAGGAAAAAACCAAGGGCAGAGGAGCTATAAATCCACTATCTCAAAGATAGTACAAGGAGAAGAGAAGGTGTAACGCTCCAAAAATACCTTAAAATTTTTATATTTTTATTATTAGTATAAAATTTGTTTCAAACTTGGTTTTTCCAGAAATTAAGAAATGATTAAATGATAATTGATAAATGTTAAATGATATATGATTATATGATTTAAATGTCAAGTAAATGAATATATGAGTATATAATTAAATATTATATGCTAAATGAGAAATTGACCAAACCTTTAAAAAATTAACTAATAGAAATGAAATGAATTTGGTAAATAAAATCTAAGGGTCTAATGAAAATGGGCTTAAAAGCTAAAAGTGAATTAAATTTAGATAAATGGTAAAATGAAGATATAGGAGAGTTAAATGCAAAAAATGAGAAATGGGATTTTGGAATAGCCAAACATGGCCTTAGGTTTAAGACCTAAAAGTGAATTAAGATGACCACATTTGTGCAAACTTTGGAGCAAAAAAAAACGTTTTGAGAGAGTGGAGGGAGAAAACCTAGGTTGTGAGATCAAACCTTGGTGGAGAATCACCCACATTTGAGCAAAGAAGGTTAGAAGGAGCACTAAGAGGCTGTGGCTTGAAGAACAAAGAGATTCAAGGTAAGAAACACAAACCCTAAAAAATTTTATTTTAATGATGTTTAAGCTTGGAAACCCTAAATCATTCATGGATTTGCTTGTGATTGGTTTAGGATGATATTAGGATGTTAGGAGGATTGATATGATTTATTTTGAGTTTTGAGGTGTTTGGAAGAAAATCACGAAGAGGAAATTATGGTGTTTCAAAGGGAGATGCTGTCAAAATTTTTCAAAACCCATGTTTTTGTTTCTTGCATTTATAACTTGTCATTTCATCCTAATTGAGTGATTCAAATTGCTAAGTTACACTAGACTTATAGTAGAACAAACTCCCTGAAGTAAGGTACCTTAAATTCTGGAATCAACTGGACCCAGAAATTGCTGAAGTGATGCCTTGTTTCGAACAAATTTCTGTCCATCCTTGTTGTGCTATGGGTTTTGGAGTAAAGCCAAGTAGTTAGGCTATAGTCGAGTTTCCACTATCCTAATTGGTTGATTCAAATTTCAGTAAACTAGACTTCTAGGAGAATAAATTATTTGAAGGAAGGGCATACAAATTTAACTAAAGTTCATAAATCCTTCAAAGGGGAGCTTATGTGCAAGAAAATCTGCTTCTGTTTTGCAAATTAAAGTAGTCTGAATGTAAAATTCCATAATCTCTGAGTTTTTTGTAATCCAAATTGATTATTCAATTGAGGGGAAACCTAAGAGCCATAGATGAAAATAGTAAAGTAATCCATTATTTCACTTATGGATTTAAGACCTCAAATCGAGAATAATAGTAGGTAATGGAGGAGTTGGGCATACCGAATTAATTTGACATTTAAATGTCGTAACTTGAGTTTGGATGATCCAAATGAGATGATTCCAATTCCTAATGAAAATAGACTCAAAGAGATATCATTTTGTTGAAGGAAACATGAGCAAAATGTGGCTCATGTATCCCCAGAAAATTTTGCAAGTGAAGATGTATTGGGTAGACACTAACCCCAACCAAAAATCCTAGAATGCACAACTAATAATTTTTCTTGGTTGTTCTTGATTATGACATATGTGTGATGAATTAGGGCTAACGAGGAGAAAAACCTGAATTGAGGTCATCGATATTCCAAGGACAGAATCATGACAAAATCTTTTTGGTTTGTTCTAATCGACTTCTATTTCTCAAGCCAAGTTTTGCATGTTTGTTCTATATTCCTATTCTCAAGTCATATTTTGGTGTTTGTTCTTAAATGCATAAGAAAAAGCATATTGAATTGTTTTAAATGATTTGAAGAATTTGATTGTAAAATGTTTGCATATGAAAATTGTGTTTACTCATTGAAAGTTTAACTATTTATACAACGCATATTATCAGACCGCATTCATATAAAAGATTCGAACGCCTTAATGTAACGTTAACCGCTATCAGACATGATGATTATATGTCAATAGGGGTCAAAATAAAGAAGATCAGAACGATTGTATTGATGTGTCAATTCGATCAGCAACCCAAATGGACCAGATTCGTGAAAAGTCTACTAATTGATTTCACACCACAAGAGCCCAATGACCGTGATCAGGTTATAAAACTCTTATAATCGTGCCTTGTTCACCATTGACCGCGTTTCTGACTCCGATATCCAGATATCAAGACATAGGTTAAATCATATGGGCATAACCGACCAATGGGTATAAATCGAATTGAATTGCAAATCGAATTGAATTTGTGATCATATTTGAATTGATTTGAGATTGTGAAATATTGAATATGAAAGTGTATTGGGATGATCAATGAATCAATCATTGTATATATAACAAGTATATGTATTGTATTTACTGATCATCCATAAAGGTTTGAAAGTTTTGAATTGTTAAATTGCATGATTATTTTAATCGAAACTAAAGAATGGATTTGTATAAATCACAAGTATGAAATGTTAAAGTATTGTTTTACCAATGCGCAGTAAATTTAATGAGGCCAGGACGTAAAGCGACTCCAATATCACAGCGCCAGTCATAAAGAAGGAAATTTCGAGTATGTCTCACATGCACACTGATGTTTTTGATATTGATATTTTGTAAAAACAATTTGAACTCTGAACATCTATTTTTGTAAATCATTTTGAAAATGCTTGAATGTCTTCATTGTAAATGTATTTTGTTAAATGTAAATGTTTATGGGCTTGCCCAATTTTGAAATCGCTTCCGCAGATTGGATTTTGAGGATTGATGACAACAGTAAGTATCTCTGACTGCCCGGATCCGCTAAAACGGTTGGGCCTGAAAGGGGTCCCATAGAAGGAAAGAAGAGAAGAGAGAGTTACAATGTTTTTAGCCTCTCTCAATCTCACACTCACAATGAAAACCTGAAATATATATATGTTTATAAAAGGAGCCCTAGTCCATAAAGCAAAGCTCGGTGAAGAAGCACAAACGCTGTCCGCTTTATTGTGGCAAGCCTAGCGCAATAAGCCGTAACGTGCTCGATGTCCCTTGGTTTGGACTGCATTCTTCCTTCATCTCTTCTGCCATAATCTGAGGTCACCAACACTAACATATATAATATATAATAATCATTGCATAAGCTTTCTTATGGAAACTAAGGCCTACATGTTGTATATGGCAGAATTCCACAGATATCCTAAAGATCATCATTTTTCTTTCCTACATCCTCAAGGACCCACTCTAATGGAAAAGTATTGGCTATCATTCAAATGCTGATGTGGACTTGGACCAAAACTCAAACGTACGGAGACAAATTTCAAGATTTTTGTATATCTCTTTACTTCAATAATTTTATTTTGAAAGTTTTTAAACAACTTGTAGTCTGGTATAGACATTGGAAAGCTGTTTTATTGCGGTTTGAATCTTCTATGGCTGTTTTCTGTTTGAAATAACTGCAAATTATTATTCTTCGAAATACACTCAATGCTTGTTTTGACTTATATAATAAGAAAATAACATAGTAGCACCTATCATTGTAGCATAATAACAAATAGGTGAGAAAATTAGAATATTTGTTATTTCGCGCCACTCACGTTTTCGCTTATGCTCGACACGGCGTTCGTGTGCAACTTTATGAAAAGTTAAAAAAATTACACTTGTTGTGATAGCAGTAAAGGGTCGGTCATACTCCCACAACCGATCCCCATGATGCGGGTCGCTTCCCATGGTTTTTTGCCTGGCATTTCATTATATACTACACATAGTTTATTCCCTATGTCGTACTTTGTAATTCTGATTCATAGTAGTTTTCACTCGTGTTTTTTCCCAAAAGATTTTCAATGAATCGATGCTTTTCATTATTTTAGATTTTTATTATGTCATTGATCTTAACAATATCATTAACAACATCCACAAGTTGATCATTATGAGAGTCATTTGAAAAGTATGTTTTGATGCTATTTTAAAGAAAATTTGAAAAGTATGTTTGATGCTATTTTAAAGAAAATTTTCAATCTAAAATACGTTTTTGAACAAAAATTCGGTGTTTTGTAATACTAGGAAATACTTTCAAAATTTTCAAGAATTACTTTATGATGTTGATAAATAACTTGCAATATTTAGTAGAAGTTAATAGATAATTCTCCCAAAAATGTTTTTATAGAAAATAATTCATTAAACACTTTATATAAAAATATATTTTTTATTATCTACGAGATATTCAAATATATTATTATTTTCCAATTTTTTTCATAAGCCTATATAGGCCTAAAAATTAGAAATTATTATTTGTAGATGGCATTATGTTAAAAAAAAATACACATGGTTACTACTTCCAGCTCAGAAATTTGTAAGAGAAATAGAATCGCAGATAAAGACGTCTAAGAAGAATAATTTTTCCGGAAGACTTAAGTACTATTTCTTTGGATCAAGACCAACCATTTTCTCTCATTTGTTCTTGTAAGATGAACGGTCATGTGCAGTAAAAAAAGGAATTGTTGATCTAAACTAAAGTCATAAGAAGACCCAATAACAAACTAAACTAAAAATGAACACGTATTTTTAAAAGAAATGATGCTATTTTAAAACAATAATTAGTGAATTATATGTTAGATTTGAGTGTTACAAATTATGTCTTATCGGATCCAACACATCCTAAAAGGTTACATTCTGAATTTTTTTTCTTATATTTAAATACGGGATTTGATTGCAAATATAAAGTTGTTTTTTGGTAGTGTATACTTTATCTTGTTCATATATATATATATAACCAAGGAATCAATACATACCGATTTTATTGATCATATAAATCAAGGAAAATTAGAAAGAAAATCCTTCCAAGAAAAAAAAGATTCAAAAGCATAACATGGTTCTCTATCATCGTCACATTAGCTAGAATTACATTAAAAGACACCACATGTTGACTCTATTATGATATAACAACCCATGACCAAGTAGTAGTCATGATTAGGATACAACAGGAAATAAAAGAGTAGCAAGGTTGAACACACTTGAGTATAGATCTTTGCCCATGCCATTGAAGTATGTACTGCTCCCTGAAACATATTTAGAACAAGGTTAAACAGCTATTATTATCTATATGCTTGACATTCTTAGAGACAAGCCCATGATGAATATTTAGGAGAAAAATATACGATCCCATCATAAAAATATATATAATTCTTTCCTTAACATCTTTCACCTATCCACTTTCATCTATGTACACAATATATCCTTTTTCCATATGTTGCTGAAAGATACTTGCAAGTTATAGATCATTTAGAAAAGCTTTGGAAGACAACCAGGTTAAGAGCCAAGAAGACACTCCACCTGACATGTTTTTCTTACATCTGCACACTCTTCCTCCCTTCCTTCCTGGTTGCAGCCCCTGAGACATCCCAAACCTGTCAAAATCCAATCCCACGTTATTCCTGAATTTAGGTCATAGTTGGTTAATGTTTGTATTTGAAAAGCAAAGTAGTATGCCCAAGCATTTGAATAGATGAATGAGATGCAAACATAGAGCTTCATATCTTTAACTTACTGATCATGTGGTATCTTCTGAAATGGTCGCGGAGCCAACTCCATTTTAGCGCTGTCGCCACGTAAATCCGATCTTTGATGTTGTTAAGAAACTTGAAGTAAGCATGCCTCCATGCTCTCTTGCATAGAAGTGCACCACAGAGTCCCCAAAAACCCACTATGAATCCAGTTGCCGCACCAATATAAAACCATGATCTTTCTGATCCTTCCACATTTTCATCACCTTGAGGACCTTCATTCTCTGTGCAGTTTTTCAAGAGAGGAGCCCACTGGAAGTTCCTGGGCTAAATGAAATCAAGAGGATTGAAGCCTGAAGCTGTGTGCTTGAAGGAATTTTTCCTGAGAGATTGTTGTATGACAAGTCCAAGTAACTAAGAAATGTCAAGTTAGTGATGCTTGAGGAATTTCACCGAAAGATATTGTTATTGAGAGGATCTAATGACTCCAAATATTTCATACCCCCGATATTCTCTGGTATCCTTCCCATTAAATGTTTTCGAGACAAGTTCAAAGACTGCAATCCGAAGAGACTCGAGATTTCAATAGGGATTCCTCCAGACAAATTGTTACACGAAAGGTCCACTATCCTCACCAATGGAAGGATATTGTTGTATGTTGATTTTCTCCCTTTAACGACCAATACAAGATTCTCCCTGTATCCCAAGTAAGACCCTTGGTATCCCAAGTAAATACTACAAATTTTAAAGTGCTAAATTTATCATCAATTGTTAGGAATTGTAGCTATTTAATTGATATTATTCAAGACCTTGGTATGGATCCTGATAACCTGTTATTAGCAAGATCCAATATAATAAGAGAAGAAAGTCGGCATATCTGTTGAGGAATATCCCCAAAGAATCTAATATTGATCTTAACCGGATAATCATCAAAAGTGGTCTCTCCCCTATCCAACTTGGTATGTTTCCGGTCAGTTTATTTTCAGCAAAATCTATAAGGCCCAAAACTGTGCATTTATTGAGTGACAATGGTATACCTCCTGAGAAGCTATTATTGTGCAAGTGCAATGCCTTGAGAAAGAATAAAGAGCCAATGGATTCCGGAATTTCACCGGAAAGATTGTTGCTTCCCAAGTTTAAGTGAGTCAAAGATTGCCAACGCATCAAACAGTGACCAAGTTCGCCAGACAAAGCATTATTTGATAGGTCAAGTATCCTTAGTTTGCTTCTTTCATTCATCTTTTGACACAAGGAGGAAATCTGTCCGGATAATGAATTATTGGCGATACTGAAGAGAACAACATTCGGGGACAAATGCGGTAACTGACCCACAAAACGATTAGAATCTGCATGGAAGATAGTACTATTTATCAAAACATGGGACAAATTCCCAGATATCTGGTTATAACCGAGGTAGATGGTTTGAATATTTGAAGCCCACATCCAGAACCACTTTGGAACTGTCCCCACAATTCCTACATTGTGCAGCGTTAACGTCTGAAGAAATCTTTGTGTTTGTAGCCATGCAGGAAATTTGGGACCTAACTTACAACCGCTTAAAAATATATGTTGAAGTTGAAAAGGAGGAATCCAGTTTGGCTCACATTGAATACAATAGATGTAAGATACATGAGCATGTCCAAGAACTTCAACTTGGAGAGTTTGGCAAAATTTACTTCCAATATCGTTCCTTCGATTGAGTTGTTCCCGATGCTCAGTGCCACCAAATTTGAAAGAAGTCCCAGATTCCTTGGAAGAGTGCCATTTAACTCATTATCGTAAAGAAATAAGTAAGACAAGGATGATAGGTTTCCCAACTGGGAAGGAATTGGACCATTTAACTTATTCCTACGAAGATCTAAGTAAGACAAGAATGATAGGTTTCCCAACTGATAAGGAATAATAGGGCCACATAAAAAATTAGAAAAAATTGAAAGAATTTCCAAATGTTTGAGTTGTCCTAAAGACTCTGGAATTCGCCCTATCAACATATTTACTGATAAATTCAGATAGTTTAGGTTATGAAGGTTTGATATGGTGCTAGGAATCTGACCTTACCAGTGGCATTGTCACTCAGGTCCAGAACCAAAAGACTGCCATATTGAACAACCAATTTGGCATGTTGTTACTGAAGTTGTTAGAAGGAAGAGAAAGGACAGTTAGAGAATGTGTAAAATTCACATATCCTTGTGACGAAATCATGTAATTTAGTTGACAATGGGGCAAGTATAATTCCGAAAGAGAAGAAAGGAGACTTACATAATCAAGCCAATGAATATCTCTGTGAAGGTCAATCCAACCCAAGTCTAAGGATTCCAAGGAAGAAAGAAGAGAAATCCAACTAAAATTGTCAACATAGAGCCCAGAATTTCCTCCTAGGTAAAGTTGGCGAAGGCTTGAGAGATTCCCAAGCTGATGAGGTATTAGGCCACCAAATGAAGCACCCCAGAGGTTAAGATATGTTAGGCTACTCATAGAACCAAGGAAACTAGGAATAGAGTACCTCTGAATTACTAAGTTCAAATTCAAGAACTTCAGATGTTCCAACTCTGGCAAAGCAGGACTAAGTTTACCAACCAAAGTCGACGTGCCGGAGTCTTCTGGATTACCGAGATGGAGCTCAAATACACGACCAGATTACATTGTCAAAAGGACACTCGCCCATCTACAACAACCTTCAGTGAGAGACCAAGAAGAGAGACGGTTTGCAGGATCAGTGAGTGACTGTTTGAATCGAAGAAGGGCATGTTTCTCCCTTTCGTTGCAGGCTAAGGAATTTGTTCTGCATAAGCTTAAGACAGCTAACAAGAGAACCACCATGATCAACTCGGAGTTTCTCATGATCATTGCAGAAGTAGAACTGTAGAAGGATAGTCGAATTGAAAATCACAATCATTCTATGTAGAACTGTTTAAAGGGCGTTTGACCTCATGTTGATTTTGTCCCATAATTTGCATAATTTTATACTAAAATTAAACTATGCCACCAGTTAAAAAATGAAAGTATCACATATATTTTTAAAATAAAGTAAACGTATTTGAGTAATAAATTGTTTTTTTTGAGACAAAATGAGCAAAATTGACCAAAACAAGATTTGCTGAAAATAAAACACAAGAAAATGGAAGAAAATTTAAATTATATATATTTTCAAAAGTCAATAATTCTTTTTTTATATATTATCTCATAAATTATAATCATTTCACTTATTTTTTTTCTTTCACATGTAAAAATTAAATAATTTAAGAAAATATATCTAACCAATTTTAATTATATTTGTTTTAGTTTCTTATTAATACGAAACACAAAAGTCTTTGCTATACTCAAATGATAAGGATCATAATCACTGCAACTGCATGGAAACTAACCACGAAGACCTCCATATTGTTGAAGATGAATGCTAAAATAAAGCAAACTTTCTGTTTGATAAAATGCTGAAGAGAAGTGCAGAAAAATGTCTCGGCAAAAACAGAACAAAACAGAGGTACAGTTGAATAAATCACTTCAGTTAAACGAATTTAGAACCTTCTTCTTCACATACTCAGAACCTATTCTTCAATACATATGAATATGACTTATGCCAAGGGAGAAATTGTGGTCCAAAAGTCAAGAAATTGTGTTCACATAATCTATTGCTTGAAAGCTGTGGTTTGCTAATGCAAATTTGCTGGTATAAGACAATATTTTTCCCCCTCTATATGAATAGTTGAATTTGATTTATTTTACCATGAAATGATACAGAACCAAGGGAAGACGAAGACCCCTTTCTTCTTGATAGCTCTTCTTTTAGACATTTGCCTTTGAGAACGGTAGGTTGATGGTTGACTGTTTTTTGTTAATTTGGGTGGTTATATAGGTTAAAACTTTTGAGATATGTTTTTATTTTACTTACTAGGTTTTTACACGACTCGAATGCATTTTTTTCAGCTCTCCATGGCATAAATATAAAAAGAAAAAGATGTATATGTATAAGATGTTGACCGTCTCTGATCATCAATGAAGTAACCAACTAATACAAAAGTCCTGCCAACATTCATATGTGGACTTAGACCACCGGGATAAACGCGTGGAAACAGATTTTCAAGTCTTGTGAATATCTTTATTTACTTCAATATAAAATTTAACATCTCAAAAAGAATAATCAATTTGCTTCACTTTTTGAAAAGCTTACACAAGTTTTGAGAATTGACTAGTTCTCTTCTCCAATCGCATCGTCTTTCGTTTAAGAGTGCTAGTTTTTTTTTTTGTTTTTTAAATTAACTTGCTGAATAGAGGAGAGTTTACGATAAACTATGAGAATTTATTCATCCAACAAATTGAATTCTGTCACAGCAATAAAAAGATGAAAAAATAGCAAAATATCCTAATATCATGCAATAAAACAACCAGAATGATAAAAACAAAATAACCCAAATAATCAAACCCTACAAACGATTAAACAAAATTGCTGATCTGATGCACGGATTCAACACTCCTCTTTACATCAGGAACCGCAGAAACTAAGTCATAGTTTAGCTGAAAGCCTTTTAGCCAAAATCTCCTTGTCTTATTATCCTTAGAGAAATTGTTTGTAGAGTGAGCAGTGGTGGTCAAATAAAATAATGCAACTTCAATTGCCTTCCACAACTACGGCTTCTTCCCTTTACCTTTTATTAGAGATATTTTTGTCTTTAAATGTGAATACTGCACCAACCTATTGCTGGGACCGCTGCTGGGTAAGCACTAGTATTATAGGTCTCTAAGTTCTTTGCATCTTAGTATCAGAAAGAGTCTAGCCAATTCAAGAATAAGATGTGACAACCAAACTGCTTAACATATAAGCCAAAATTGTAATGTAAATAGATACACCCAAATCTTTAATAGTGGTAAGATTGTCACCCAACCATATACACTGAATATTTCCACCAAAGACTTGTTTGTAGTGTGAACAGCTTCTACGTTCAACAAGGGGTGGGTAATTGTATTGTTTTTGTGTTGCAGCAACTAAAATCTTTTTAACTACCTAGATGCCTCATCCAAATATGCCCTTAACAACTTACTCTCTTCATTCGTATTTTTGCCACCAACGTTGTCATCTTTCTATTCTGGAGAAGTATCCTCACTTTGCTGTGGAGCATATAAAGTAGTCAGACAGAAGGAATTCTCTCAGATTCTCAAACTTGATTGAAGGTTGTAGAGGTATACTCCTTGCCATCGTCTGATTTGATGACTTGGATCTCGTAGCAACTTTCATTTCCAACCAGTCATTGAGAATGCAATTTGCTCATCCTCAATGGATTTAGAACAAAACTTTTCTCTTTCATCTTAATTCTGAATAAATCACTACCGTTTGCATCTTTAATTAGACAATAATTCTTGTTAAATAGTACTTTATATCATTTCTCAACCAATTGACCCATACTCAACAAATTATGATCTATGTTAGGCACATACAACACATTAGTGATTAACTTAGTACCATGACAGGTTGGGATAGCAATTGTACCTTTCCCTTGACAGCAATATGCTTACCATCACCCACTCAAACCTTTGATGAAGTGATTTCACTCCATTCTTTCAACATGCTCATGTTGTGCGTCATGCGGTTGGAGCAACCACTATCAATGAGCCAACAACTTGTTGAACATGGCAACAAACAGGTAATCTTTTTCCTCTTGAACTACTACTTTTGCCTCTTCCTCTTCCCGTTGCTTCATTTTTTTTGTAGATTACTGCTTCATGTCCAAGTTGGTTACACTTTAACACCTTAACACGTCTTCTCCAACATCTAAATGGAGGATAACCCTTCTTTCCACAGTGTTAGCAAGGTGGATAGGATTTCTTCTGATTTCCATTCTTTCCTTTTGTCACATTTGGTCTACTTACTTCACAATCATCTTCATACTTGGCTGTCAATGCTCCTTCAATTGTCTTTTCCACTATGAGTCATCCCAATTTTACCGATGTCTATAAAATGGAAATAATACAGCCACGAGTCATCGCCTCAAATTCAACTACTGCCTCGAAGATTGGAGGGAAGACGATCGATTCCAATGCGTTGGTGTGGTGCCAATCAGATTCATATTTGAGAGCATCGATTCATCGAACGGAAGCCAGAAGACGATATTCTCAGCGGAAAATTGAGAAGTCGGTGTTAATAATCTTCTCGATTGAGTCTCCACTGGAGTGGACCACTAGACTCTAGAGTGGAGAAGCCGAGAAGACGATCTTCTCGATCGAGTCTCGATCCACCAACCGACCGTCACATCAGGTAAGTCCAGGTCTCATATTTTATTTAGATTTTTTTGATTACCTATATATTTTAATAGTATGTAATAATTATTTTCAAAATAAACAAGAGTTATTAATGTAAAGTCTATTTAGATACATATTTTACATACATATTTGCATATTTGTAATCATACATATTTGTAAACAAACGATAATTCAACATACATATATGCATATTTGTAATCGTATTTTATTTAGATTTTTTTTATTACCTATTTAGATATTTTAAGAGCATATAATGGTTTAGTTATCAAAAAAAGAGCAGATAATGGTAAATAACTAAGCATAATGGTTCTTTTCAAAAAAAAAAAAAAAAACTAAGCATAATGCTATTTAGATATTAATAACTAAGCATAATGGTAAATAAAACCCACTGCATAATTTTTTTAATATGAAGCTTTTAAAATGTGGATGTTGATATGACCATAGACTATTTTTAGAGCTGAATCTTTAAAAAATAAAAAATTAAAAAATTAAAAAAATATTCTGGTAATAACGCTTTGCATTTATCTTAAATACGTTGCTTATAAAAGCCAATTATTTTGTGGTTGTTTTTGCTTGATTTATCATGTTGTTAATAAATTTTCCTATATAATATATAATATTAAGATAATATAGATATTTAATTTTTAGATATGTGGATATTAATATCTTAGGAAAACATTATCTAAATATTATATAGATATTTTTATTTGTAGATATGATCAAGATATTAATATATATATTATCTTAGTAAAATACTATCTAGATATTTTTAGATATTCAAAATCCATATATGCAAATTCAAAAACCCTATTAATATGATAATATTAATATGGTAAATATTAAGGTTGCTTATTATTATTAGTTAATTTATCTCCATTGTATTAATATTAAATGAATATGGTAATATATATATTATAAATGATTGATAAATAATTATAATTATTTATTGATATTTTTCTCCTATATTTCAATCATTTTTATTGAGCAAGTAAAAGAATATCTATTTTCTTAAAAAATAATATAGATACTTATTAAAATTCATCTTAAATTAACTAAAAATAACAATTTTAATTACTTAGTTGAAAAAACAATCATGTAAACTTATTTAAAGTAAATGAGTAGAAATTCAATATTTTTGAAGAATAATTATATTAGAAAAATAATTCAATTGTATGATATTTTTTGTTTTACTCTTACACATGGTTAGGTGAACATTTTGAAATGGCTACAAAACATGATATTGGTTTGGACCATTTGGTTGGAATAAAAGAACCCTCAAATGCAAATATTGTGGAAAAATTATACATGGAGGTATAACAAGATTAAAGCAACACATTGCACATATCTCCAGACAATGGAAGGATGTCTAAGTGTACCTGAGGAAGTGACACCAAACATTAAATTGTATATGCCTAATGCTTTGAATGAAAAAAGAAAAAAGAAGGAACGATTTATAAGTTCTTTAAATGAAGATAATTTTTATGAAATTGATGAGGCCGATTCTGATGAAATTGAGGAAGTTGGGATGACTGATTTCGAAAGAAGGCAAATGAAACATGCAATGAGAGAAAGTCGTCGTTTTTTTAAGAAGAAATTGTTATAACTATGGAAGCTTTGATGAACAATAATATGAATTCAAGAATACAAAGATAAATAAATCATCATAAAAATACACGAGAGGTTTTAACATGGTTCGGCCAATTATGCCTATATCCATGGATGAGAGAGAATATTTCCACTATTCTTGAAAACACAGAGAACAAGATTGGGATATCAAAGTATTGCGACGATTAGGAAAAATCACAAAATCACAAAACCCTAGGACGCCCACAATATCGAGAAAATACTTCATAAAATTCATAATCTTTCACACCCTTACATTTATGCACACACCAAATCTCTCTCATAACTTTTTCCCCTCGCGACCCATAATATTTATAGGGATATTCCTAAAAAATTTCCTTATATTATGAGGAAACATAATATTACAATAATATAACAACTATGAATTATCCTATAAAATATTCTTTACAAAAAGGAATTAATATTAAATAGGAATTTGAGACATATTCTAATAGAAACTAGACAAGAGCATGGGAGGGGTGGTACTTTCTCACAACCTTGTGGTGTTGGGATCAAGCATGGCCCGATACGTAGCTTCAACATATAAGAGAAGGAGCTAACATACCCCCAAAAGGAATTGATCCCTACATGTTTCCTTCGAAACAGAAATCAATAAAAAGTTGGTTTTTCATTGAAGATGTAAAGAAAGTGGGTAAAGCCATCTCTAAATTTTTTTTCTTTAATGGAATATCTTTCAATGCTGTTGATAGTGGGCCTTACTATCAATCTATGATTGATACCATAGCAGAAGTAGGTCCAGGTATCAAGGGTCCTACGAGATACCAAATTGGCAATGCTTATTTGGATGAAGAGGCAAGAGCTTGAGGTATATATAAACACATTGAAGGCTAAATGACCTATATAGCGCATAATCATGTGTGATGGTTGGAGTTCTAGAACTAGTTACCTATCATCAATTTCATGGTTTATTGTGATAGAAGCATGATATACCCTTTTTCAGTTGACACAACCAACTTACCAAAGACGGCAGATTACAACTTTTCCCTTATGGATATGATGGTAGAGGAGGTTGGGGAGGAAAACATTGTACAAGTAGTCACTGATAATAAGGTAAGTCTTAAAGCAGCTGTTATGTTGTTGATGGAGAAGTGAAAGAATTTGTTTTGGTCTCCTTGTGCAATCCATTGTATTGATTTATTGCTTGAAGATATTGGAAGCATGGAGCAGATTAAGGAGACTTTAAATCAAGCAAAGATGATCGCAAGCTTTAATTATAATAGCTTGAAAGTGGTTAATTTGATGAAAGTGTTCACTAAGGATAGAGATTTATTGCGTCCTAGAATAACCCGATTTTTCACTGGATTCATTTCACTCGGGTGTTTTATATGTTATGAGGGTGATTTGAAAATGATGTGCACAACAAATGAGTGGCGTGAATCCAACAAAGATCGGAGTAGAATGTGTAACACCCCGAAATACACCCTAGTCGTTTCTAAACATGATTAGGGTATATTATAAGGGCATTTTGAATTTTTTCGTAATTATTATTTTGCTAAGTGAGAAAATTTCGAAACTCGGAATTTGTACAAGATACAAGGGTAAAAGTGGAATTGTCAAAACAAGATATAAAAGTCATAAGATAAGAAGAAGGAGATGTTGTTACAGAAATGATATAATCAGGGTGCAAATAGAATGGAGTTTGAGGACCAAAGTGTAATAAAAGAAAAGTTAGACCAAATTGGGATAAGACCAATTAGGGTGTCTTGTTTTGGGGATTTTTTTGGAGGACATTTCGTGAAGAGAGAAAGGAAGAGAGAAAGGAAGAGAAGAAGAAGAGAAAGAAAGCCAAGAAAGGTATGGATGTTAGTTTGTTCCATTTCTAGGGTTTAGTTAGGCACCCATCATAACCTCAGAGATTCATTAAAGTTAGGTTGGTAAAACCCTAGTTTGTATAAGATGAGTATGGAATCCTCCCTTTGAGTATGGATTGTTATGGTTTTGTATGGATTTGTATGGATTGATATGGTTTTGTATGGATTTGTGAACATTTCTATGGATTTGTAAAGAATCATATAGGTTATTTGATTTGGGTGTATGAATATTTGTTGGGAGTTAGGAATATTCCTCTTAATTTCCTCTTAGTTTATGTTTGCCAGGAACTATTTTGGAGTTGTTTTGGGTAGATTCATGGTGGGGTTTTGATGTAGGATAATTTGAGGAGGTTTATTGAAGAAAAGTGAGCGAGAGATGGTAAATCCGTCATTTCAAGCGAACCTGTAATTCTAGTGATTTACTAAAACGGGTGGTACTGGTGACCCATTAGAGATGAGGCAGTGGTACTGGGTACTGCTCAAAGTGGTACTGGTACCCATTCACTGCAGGGCACTGCATCTCCAGATCGATCAAAGTGGTACTCTGACCGATGTTTCCAGAGTCCCGATTTTGTACCCTTGCATTGTTAAGCCCCAAATTCGTACATTGATAGTATAGGAACCCTAATAAATGACTAATGGGGGTTCTAATAAGAATGAAACTAAGTGAAAAACGCACTGTACCTCGCCGCCTCGGCGAAGCGATTGATGTTGGCAAACTTAATGCCTCTATAAGAATATAGTAAGTTCTTGAACACATATAATTGTAGGACTACCTAAGATCGGATATTGAATGACACGAAACCTCTATTATGTGGGCAAGCATGTATAGTACTTCGATACTCTCTGATTAGTGCGACGACACTCTCTCACAAGGTTTCTCGCACTCGCTTAGCCACCAAGACCTCAAGATCACACTGCACTTCTGTATTTATCATATGTCCTACCATTTCTTATTACCTGGCCTGTGTAAATAAACAAAGTATAAGGATAAGAGTCCTAATAATCTAATAAGAGTAAAGTAATGTACATCGTTTTGCTCTGAATGTACCTATGGGTACCTTTGTACAAGCATAAGCTTTGTAGTACTCACGTACCTCCGTACAAGCATAAGCTCAGAAGTACCCACGTACCTCCCGTATACATGTTCAGAACTCCCATTTAGAGATCCGAACAAGATAAGTCTGCTATAAGTACAAGTATGTATAAGTTTGCTATATGAATTCATAAAATTCTTTGGAGTATCCGCTATCAGACAGCCCATCGTTATATGTCTACTGTGAAGTGAGTATCAATGCATGTGTACATGTATAAGCTATAGTTTCTCACTAAGCCATGTTTAGCACGAGTTTTAACTGTGTAGGTATAGGAGGAGGACGTCTCGTGATCTTCCGCATTTTACAGGGGCCAACACACTTGTAGGTCCATCACATGGTAGTTTTGCGCCTCGACATGTAAATGTAAATGTACAGCTTTTTTACATGTATATGTAAATGGACTCGTGACTATATGTATTGACATCGCAAACACCACTACAAAGGTAGTTTTATTTTTGTATCTTGTATATGATATTTTGATTGCTATAAGACTTTGGGACCACTAATGTCTAAAAAAAAAGCAAAGAGTCATAGTATATTTCGCGTCTCTTCATCCGCCAGCAAATAAGTGTGATATGGATTAAACCCGTATGTTTATAGCTTAGTGGGAAACTTATGACTTATACATGTACACATGCATTGATACTCACTTACAATAGACATATAACAGTAACAAATATACAGTAGCAGATATCATAATTTTTCATGAATTCATATAACAAACTTATACACATACTTGTACTTACAAGCGCACTTTATACTTCCTGTTCGGGACTTCCCGTAGGAGCTACAGAGTTTATACTTATGCTAATGAGGTACCCAGGTACTATAGAGTTTATACTTGTACAGAGGTACTCGTAGGTACAACAGAGCTTATACTTGTATAGAGGTACCAGAGGTACATTTCTAGAGCAAGTAACGATGTACATTACTTTACTTTATTCGTTATTCGTAATTTTATCATATAAATCAGTTAATTACCTAGACCAAGAGAATAAGAAATGAGTAGACACAACACAATACACCAAGGTACAAGACAAAGATCGAGGTGTCGAACAAAGAAGGAGGCCGGGCTAATTAACAGAGAGTGTTGTCGCACTAATAAGAGAGTACCGAAGTATTATATTATAATAGGGCCATTAAGTTTTCCAACATCAACCGCTTTGCCGAGGCGGCGAGGTATGGTGCGTTTTTCACTTAGTTTCATTCTTATTTGAACCCCCATTAGTCATTTATTAGGACTGTGATACCATCAAAATAAATTTGGGGCTTAACAATGCAAGGGTATAAAATCAAATACAGAAATATCTAAGATCGATATCACTTTTGATCGGCAAATTTCCATCACTCTTCTGCTGAATGGAGTGGCATCTACATCACTTGCCTCTCGTCTACCGGGTACCGGTACCACCCCTGCATCTGTGATCGACCGCGGGTTCTCGTCTCGTGAAAATGGCGATTTTGCCATCTCTCACCCACTTTTCTTCAATAAATCTCCTCAATTCCATCCTACATCAAAACCCACCATGGAATCCACCCAAAACAACTCCAAAATGGTTCATAACCCAAACATAAACACAAGAGGGGAAATTAAGAGGATTCCTAACTCCCAACAAATATTCATACACCCAAATCAAATAACCTACATGATTCTCCACAAATCCATACAAAACCATAGCAATCCATACAAAACCATAACAATCCATACTCAAAGGGAGGATTCCATACTCATCTTATACAAACTAGGGTTTTACCAATCCAACTTTCAACAAATCTAGGGTTAGGATGAATTCCTAATAAACCTTAGAAATGGAACAAACTAATATCCATACATTTCTTGGCTTTCGTTCTCTTCTTCTTCTTCTTCTCTTCCTTTCTCTCTTCACGAAATGTCCTCCAAAAAAATCCCCAAAATGAGACACCCTAATTGGTCTTATCCCAATTTGGTATAATTTTTCTTTTTATTACATCTCTTTATCCAAACTCCTTCTATTTGCACCACAAATTATGCCATTTCTATAATAGCATCTCTATCTTTCTTATCTATGACTTTTATATTCTGTTTTGACAAATTCCACGTCTCCCTACCTCAGATTCAGAGACAAATTCGGGTTTCGAATTTTCTCACTTAGAAAATAATAATTACTTAAAATTTCAAATGCACTTATAATATAAATTCCTAATCATGTTTAAAAACTACTAGGTGTATTTCTGTGGGTGTTACTTGAATCAAGAGCCTGAGGGTACTGCATCCTCATTGTCGATTCTCCGGGTTCCATGTCACTTCTTCCATATCGTAATGTCACAAAGCACCTTTACTGTGAGGGACTTGCTTGTTTCAGAACTGTCTTATTTCACTATCTAGAATAGCTTTCGCTTCTTCATCGCTAAAGTGAAATATTCTTGTACTTATCTTGAATCGGTATTACATACGATGTGTCGAATGATATCTTCAAGCATGTGACATGGAATACATCATGTAATTTGGCTAACTTGTGAGGGAGTGCCAAACGCATACGCTTAATGGGTCCAACTCTTTCCAAAATCTCGTAAGGGCCAATGAATTTGAACTCGCTTTCCTTTTTCCAAAGCCAAGATCTTTCCACGGAGATACTTTAAAAACACTTTGTCTCTGACTTCAAACTCTATATCCTTTCTCTTCAAATTAGCATAAGACCTTTGTCTATCACTGGTAGCTTTTAACGTCTGCTGGATAATCTTAACTTTTTCTTCTGTGTCTTTTACTAAATCAGGACCAATAATCTTATGCTCATCCAACTCTGTTCAACACATAGGAGTTCTATATCTTCTTCCATACAAAGCTTCATACGGGGCCATACCAATATTGGATTGATAAATGTTGTTATAGGCAAATTCCATGAGTGGAATATACCTATCCCAACTTCTCGGGAAATCTAATACACAACCCCGAATCATATCTTCCAACACCTGAATCACTCTTTCAGACTGTCCATTTATTTGTGGATGGAAAGCAGTGCTAAAATTCAGTCTCGTACCAAAAGCTGACTGTAATTCCTTCTAGAACCTTGACGTAAACCGTGGATCGCGGTCACTATCGATAAGGGAATCCCGTGCAATATGAAAATTTCACTCACATAAAGTTCCGCTAGACGATCCATGGAGTAGCCAAGCTCACCCTCAGAGGGCGTGAGAAGACTTGCAATAATTTGTCCACAATTACCTAAACTCCGCATCATGTTTCCTTTCTGGAGCAGGGAAAACTGCATACGAAATCCAGTAATGTTATCCCATCACTGGGGAATTGGAAGAGGATCTAATAAATCGGATGGTACTCGTGTTCAAATTTTTACTTGTTGACACGTCAGACACTTAGATACATACTTAGAAATGTCATTTTTCATCCTCGCCACTCCTCGCACACCGTTTACATCCGACATCTTATTACCTCCAAGGTGCATGGTGAAAACAGTATTGTGGCTTTCATATAATATCTTCTTCTCAAATCCGATATCATCCGCACATAATCCGCTTCATACAACAAACCTCCACTTTCATCTATGGTATAATCATCTTGTCTCAGCATCATTAAACTGAATCATCTCTCAGAATCTCTGGGTATCATTTTTTCCGAGCATTTACTATCATTTGCTTCAAATCCCATAACTTCTCAATTGAGCCAACAAGGCTCCATCATAATCAAATCTCCACTATAATCTTTCAAAGACAAAGGTAATCATTTTCCTATCAAAGTATCCACCACTACATTCGCTCCCGGTGGTAATCAATTATACAATCACAACATTAAACAATTCCAACCACCGACGCTGCTCTAAAGTTCATGCTTTTAGTTAGTAAATATTTTGACTTGTGACTAAAATTCACATTTTTCTCCATATAAACAGTGTCGCCACCCTCAAAGCGAACACTAGTAGCCGCTAACTCCAAATTATGGAGTGGGATGTTTGTTCACGCAGTTTCAACTCGTTGAAGCATAAGCCACCACTTTCCCATCCTCGCATCACGCATCCCAAAAACCTATCCTCTAAGCATCACCGCATAATATAATCCCTTACCTCCGGCAGGTCAATCAACATCGTGCTCAACCGCATTTCTTTTAACCTTTCACAAAAGTCGATTGGCACTTAGTCATCCCACCCAAACTCACCCTTTCCGTATAATGTTATAAGTGAGGATACTATAATTGAAAATCCTTGTACAAATCTCCGATAATAACCAGCCAAACCTAAGAAACTTCTACCTCGCTACATCGAGGTAACTCCACCCATTAACTGCCTAATCTTAGCAGGATCAACTCTTATACCATCTGCTGACACAATATGGCCTAGGAATGATACTTCTTTCAGCCAAAAATCACTTTCACTTAACTTTGCAAATAACTGATTCTCTCTCAGAATTTGCAATGCTATCCTCAAATGGTGTTCATGTTCCTATGCATCTTTAGAATACACCAGGATGTCATCAATAAATACTACAAATAAATTGGATTCAAATAGTGGGTGGAAAATATTCATCAAGTCCATAAATGCAATGGGAGCATTGGTCAACCTAAATGGCATTACTAAACTCATAGTGGCCATAACGGGTTTTGAAAGGTTTTCGGACATCGGTCTTTTACCGTGAGTTACATATCCCGACGCAAAGTCTATCTTCTGAAAAGTTATTAATTTGCTCCACTCAATCGAGATCAAATAAACTGGTCTGGCAATGGATACTTATTTTAATCGTCACTTTGTTTATTTGCCGATAGTCACGCATCCGGCAATGCCATCTTTCTTCTTAACAAATAAAAACCGGTGCACCCTAAGCGCGAGACACTAGGTCGGATGAAAACCTTATCCAATAGCTCCCCAGAATCGAAGCCCTTCAACTCTTTCAATTCAATTGAGCCACACGGTGGTGCCCTTGAATAGGAGTCGTTTCCTCGTACAACTTCACAGAGAGATCCACTCTCTTTCAGTGGTACCTCAGAATTCCTCGGGAAATACATCAAAGAACTCCCTAATCAATGTGAATAATACTTGAAATTCACTCTGCCTCTTTTGGAGTCAAGAATCAAAGGGCAAAAAAAGGCTTCACAACCTTTCTCGTAAAACGCCGTGCTCCATAGTTGAAATAACTTTCAGATTGACTCAAATCGTATAATTTATACTGCCATTTCGACAGTCGTAACATTTAAGCAGGATTATTTTCTTACCAATCAACTAAGGCCCGATGTTCGATACCAATCCATTCTCAATATCAAATCAAACTCATGAAAAGGCACAACAATTAGATCAACTGAGAATTCCCTATCATGTACCAATAGGGGACAATTCTTATACACGCAGTTGACTCTAACACTAAGGCCCTTAAGACTCAGAACAAGCAGCCATAAGCTAACAACTCTACTCGAAGGCAATCATTTTTTCCAGCATATATATGAATGCGAGATTCCTGGACACTAGAGCATACAAGTAAATATCAGAGAGTGATGCATTTTAAATAACCCCAGAGGTCCTGATCTTCACGAGCCTCATAGCATAAGCTCAGGTCGGGGTCAGAAGAGCAAGATCTATCTAATTATCTCCGGCACTCACCTCTTCCTTGTGAACCACTTCACCCTCTACCCTTACTCTTAGTCTATGGAGGTACATTTGACCCTCCTTTACCACTTCCTTGAGGATTTCTAGAACTTCGATCATCATGACTACATCACATAATCAAGGCCCCCGCACCGGAAATGGCCTCAGTTACCTGGTCTACACAAACCATAATGATTTCCATAGCAATGCGGGCATGCAGTCTTTCCTCTTGTCAATTTCCAGGTGCCCCCGACCGAACTCGCGCCGCGGTAGTCCTCGTCTCCTACCCTTGTACCAACCCCGTGATCGAATCAACTTGTGACTCTCTAGTTCTTTTTCCTCCAAGAGGAACCCTCTTGAGAACTTTTTCTCTTTCTTTCTTTCTCGACTCTTCATTTTAGGACTTCAATTTTTATAGCCAATGTGACGAGTCATAAAAATTGACAACTTGTAGCGATAATGTACCTGTGAGATACCTTTTATAGACTCATGTTCCTCAACCGGCTTCACATCCGAATTTTTTCATAAGAACTGGGATGGACTCCGATGCTCATTTCAAGAAGACTCCGCTGAATTCTTTCTCATATTTAGCCACCGTCACTCATCTAGAGTCAAGAATCGCTCCATTTCTCGAATTTTTGTAATCATCAATGACATATCAGATTAAACTCCTCGCGGACAAAGTAGTTGTTCGTTGGACCAAAAGACATATACAAATTTATGACACGATTACCAAAGGACTATTGTCTAATCCCCAGCAATAATGCCATGAAACTTTGTTCGCTATATTTCTTTGCAATTATACTGATTAAAAATGGTTTCCTTAAGACTAGATAAATTTCTTCCTGGTTTTGATCCATGATTATGCAAGTGCACAGGTCGAACAAGTAATAAAGTGGATTTTAGTCCAGATATCGATCCTGCTGCAGATCTCAAGAACTTTCAATCAACTACCCCGACACTCGCTCTATACTATTTGACTATGATGTGATACCCAAATCAGCTAAGCCTTAAAATAATGAAAATGAAAAAGAATTGAATTAATAACAAATGAATTGAATAATGAAATAATAAAATAACAAATTTAGATTGAACAATATCTCGCAAAGGGCCATCGACAATAAAGCTATTGTGAAACATCAATTCCTTCAGACAGACCAGAATTTTGCTTCAGAACCACATATTTAAACTAGTCCAAGGAGTATGAAAGTGCAACTGGATCTCTCCACACTCCACTGCTCATCATTCTAACCTTTGACTGCTTCTTTCAAGACAAGTGGGTTAGATAATCCTTAATCCAAATGCCTTGTTCTAGGTATTTTTCTTTTCAATACTTCATACCCACAACCCGACTATAAACCTGAGCTCCAACTTGTAGTCATTGCACGATTATATCTATTATACCGGTTTCTCTTCCTCAAAATTAGAACAACTCATTCTTTCCTTTGATTAGATCCTTGCTAACGGGATTGAATTCACCACATTCGAATCGAGGCTTAACACTTCCGCATGTTTAAATTGGATAAATCGCTCAACTCATTCCGCCTCCGCTTAAAAGAGGATTTATCAATTTAATCACACAGAGCACATTAAATCTCCAATAGCAGGTTCGCATACCTTCCACGAATTGCTCATCACTCTCAGAATGCCTTCTCGTGTCACTCAGAGGGCTTCCGAAATCGTGAGCTCGATGTCCGCTTATGCAGTTTAATCGATATTGGGATCAATTCCACAAAATAAACAAAACCAGCTAAGTAGATTTACAAATCAAGTTCAAGATCGATGAATAAAATTACAGAAAGATAATTTCCGACGATAGAGTCATTTCAATGGAAGCTTCGGTTTCTAAACCATCGACACACCATACATTGGTTTGGCCGATCAAGAAACCATCAGAATTAGGAAATCGTAGTTCGAATCCAAATTTGTCTGAATTCAAACAACCGTGACAAGAATTAAGAAATATAAATCGCATTCACTAAACTTTGGGTCAAATGCTAACGTGCTCGTATCCAAATTTAAAACAAAATGTATTTGAACTAATCTAAAATAAAACAAAGAAGAAAAGAAAATTAAAATATAGAGCCTTCAAAGAACCTGCATCTCTCAGCCCACAAGAGCCGTCCTTCGCAGAGCGTTTACATATTTATGTGGTTCCAAGTCAGCCTTCACTCGATGCACCTCTTTGACTTCAGCCATCCGGCCCAGCTGGTTGCTGATGTCGCGACATCAATTCTTGTCGCGACCGTTGTCTCGGGCCTTGTCGCAAGCCTTTATTCGCTCGCACATGCCCGTGGAACTCGATGTCGACAGCCTTGATCTCTGCGCGTACCTTCGAACCGATGCTCGACAACTTCACGACGCCGCGAATCTACCTTTGTGATTTGATGTCGCGACACCAATGTTGTCGCGACCTTCCTGTCTTTGTAATGATGCTCGCGACCTCTTTGGCGATGTCGCCGACCTCTGCCTCTTTGTGCTTCGCCGATCGCTTTCAATGATGTCGCTGACCAAGTTCTTTGTAATAATGTCGACAACCAAAGGTCGCTTAATTCTTCTTATAACCGCTGTCGCTGACGTCATCGATGTCGATTTCTTATGTGTAATTGATGTCCCGGTACCTTGATTCAGACCTTCTCTTCGCTAGAATCGATGTCGCCAATTACTGAATGATGTCGACCTTCTCTCTTAGTTGATGATGTCGCGACCTTAGTTTCCTTGCAAGTTGATGTCGCTGTATTACAAATGTTCACAATTGTTTATCTTCCGTCAGACCTCTTTAAGGTCGCTAATTCATTGTCCATCGTGATCGGGTTTAATTCGTCACACTGGAATGATGTCGCGACATCAGGCTCCTTCTTCATCAATTCCCCGGTTGCTTCGACTTTGAGTTTCTTTCACGCCACTGCTTTGTCTTCACTACGCTTCATTTGCGACTCGGAGCTTTGTAGTTGGAACTAATATGTATTGACACAGAAGGCTTCACGACATCAAATCCTTTAACTTTTTGTGCCTCTCCGTAATTTTCTTTAGCCGCCATCAAGACATCACCACATTCATTCCTTTTTACCGCAATTCTCGCTTTTAAATTTGCCGCATGCCAGCTTATGAAGTGTTCCATATTCTCGCATTACAACCACCTTTTAATAAAATAAATCAGAAAAATGGACTAAAATAGATGACTTTTAAGCTCATCAAACTCCCCAACTTAAAATTTTGCTTGTCCTCAAGCAAAGAAAGATTTGTTTGTGCACAAACAAAAGGACATTTTCCTCGTTTTTTGTTTGCGCTTGCAACCAATTTAATCAAAACTAAAATCGTATCTCGCTTATTGTATATTTAGCTTCAAGTCCAGATAAAGGTTAGTTTCTACTTCAACTGTGTGTAATAACAAATTGTTGAATTTGTTCTATAAACAAGATAGTCCATTGATCCCGCCAAGAGTAGGTTAGTCTCTCCTCAATTCTTAGCGAGTCACTAACCCTCGCAGGCTCTTCGCTTGATCCTTCACAGTTTCCAAATTCCATACGCTGCTGTTCATATTGATCTCCACTAATGTAAAATTCCAACCTTCAAGATCGGCCAGTCTTTCAGTTCAGAATGTTGTGCTTGGGTAATGGGTAGGATAGACGGAATTTTTAGGTTAAGTTTACTCAAACTCTTTCTTTCTTCTTTACTTAACCATTGCCTTCCTTTTCCTTGAAACTTTTAGTTGGATTTCAAACTTCATCTTGGGGTATCTCCTTGAATTCTTGTTTTTAAAACTATTTGTTCCAATTTCTCATTTGTATTTCTATACGTATCATGGAACTCTCTTTCTCTCGCACTCTTTCAGCAGTGTGTCTAATGTTCTGGTTTTAGGCTTTCTAACACTCTAGCTTAACTTTTGGGGTTAGTAACTCCCATACCAGCTTGGCATTAGGGTACTAGGTGTTGAAACACCCCTAAGAACTTAATTTGCTCAAGAGAGAGTTAGGCCACAAGCACAAACTTCTTCCTTAAAGCCTTTCTTTCTCAAGAGCCTCTCCCGTTTTTTGATCCGTCTTCACCCCTTTTCTGTATTTCTCCTTTAGTTCTTAAAAATATACTCCCAAACTTTGCTTTCTTCCTCCCTCCTTGAGTTTTTGGGTAATCGTAGGATTCTTTAATGAGGATTAGCAAGATGGCTCGGGATTTAAATTGCTTGTTTCAAGATAGGACTGCTTTGGCTCAAATTTAGAGCTAGTGGTGTATGCAAAAGCATATAAATAATGGTGGCGAAAGGCTCAACCGCCAAGGATAGCCTCAGATCATTTCTTGTTAGTTGTATTACCTAGATTTCACGATCAATAATCTAACAAGTTCTAACTTTTGGTTAACTCGTGAATAACCCTAAGGATGTCCTTGACTCACTTCGCTGATGAGGATTTATTTGATCCTGTGTCTACCAAGTTCTTTGGCTAACTGTTTATAATTCAAACCCAAAAATATGTTTTGCTCCTTCATTTGTATAACTTTCCTTTAATTTGGACTTATCAACTAAATTCAAATCAATTATGTAATTTGTGTTTCAATTCAATTATGTGCCAATTAGCCCTTATTTTTCAATTAGTTGTGTTTCAATCTATATTCTAATCAATTAGCTAATATTATGATATGTCATCATTTTCACATTCGAGCTAATTCCTACCTATTCTTCTAACAATTAAAGTAAAAAGTAAACACACAATTTGACTTCAAAACAACACAACATCAAACAAATTTCTTATTTTATTCATGAGATTGTGTGTAAAAGCTGAGAATCAACAAAGTTGGGAATGAGGAAGAGATGGATGAGTCAATTGACTAGTTTTTTTCTTTTCGAGTGAAGTAGCAAAGATGTTTGGAGGATCCAGACAAGGGCTGCCAGCTCAGTCAAACTCGGGAATTTCATTTCTGGGCCCTCTTCAAATTGAATTCTGCTTTCCATTTGTTCTTCAAGAATCAGTTCATTGGTGAGATCAACTTTTCATTCAAATCATCTTGCCTTTGACCAAGTTTGTTCATTGCATCTCCATTTCAGCCATTACCTCTAAAATTTGATAAATTGTTAATCAAACTAAGTTTTCCACCAATTTTTCTTCTATAGGCATCATTGTCATCAAGACTTTATCTCTATCTATCATCTTCTTCTCTCGGTCCTTTAACAATGACATATAAAGGAATTTGAAACCCCTAATATGCTCCTTTGTCTCGCTTCTTGTTCTCGCATCCCTTTCTTGATATTTCAGAGTTGAGAGTCTCATCATACCGATATTGTAGAATGATTCATGGCTAAGCCGCAGCCTTTTCAAGAGAGCTTGGTCTCTTCCTCCATTTCCTTTTGAAATTTTCTTCTCGATGCTCTGTGATCTTTTAAGCCGTCCTTTCGCTCAACTCCTCTTCCCATTTCGTTTTTCTTCAACTCGCTTCATACATTTCCTCTTTTTGTTCAGCCTCTTCCCATCGTTGACTTCTTTCAATTCACTCTTCATACACATCTTTTCGAATTTCCGTTGAACGCTCCATTTCTTTCCTTCTTCCATACTTTCGCATAGAAATGAGCATCTCCATTATTCGTTATCTTCTCGGGCTCCTCTGTAGCTTTCTCGTTCTCTCGAATTCCTCGCTTCTCATCGGGGGAGAGCCGGCCAAAGGTGGTGAACTCCATAGACTTCTTTCATCCGCTCTCCATGTCCTCTACAAAAATGAGGTGTTCCCTTCTCGTCGCGGTGGGTCCGATTTTGTTCTTCTGTCTTCAACCCAAGAGTTTCCTTCTTTTCTTATGTTCTCCTTTCATTTCCAAAGGTTCGCCTAATTATGACCCCCTTTTCTTCAATTTTCTTGGCCCCTTGCTATCCCACTGGGGTTAATGGTGAAGACGGGGGTACCTTCTTTCCTCGCCTACCCCTTTCACACCAGCCCTTATACATAACCTGGTGATGGTTGCTGGGTATGGGATCATGCCCCTTTTGTTTCCCTCATGGTATCTCATTATTGAATTTTCAATAATAGCCCTAGCATTAATCTTATAGCCCTTCAGTATGGCATAGAGAATGACGGCTTCCTGCTCTCTTACAAATGAAAACATGTTTTGTGGGAACCGTAATTGTAGTTTCATAAAATAGAACCATACTCATTTTCCCGTCGATCTCCCTCGTTTATAATCTTTTTCTCCTCGACCTTTCCCCATTTCACCTTGCCATATGTCACCCTCTCCCGGCTATCTTTTCACTATTAGGCTTTCGCCATCTCTCAGACTCTGATCCATGCTGAATCTCTCCATTCCGCATTATTTCATTTAGTATAGTCTCAGCTCCATATGGAACCCAAACCCCTTCGACAAAAACAGAGTTCTCCTTTCTGCCAACAAGGTTTGAGTAAAATCTTCACAATCACGTATAACCCGTTCTTTTTGATGTTTGCGCACTTTTCCCACTCTCTTTGCTCTATCAACTCTTCGAATCCGGGAGCAGCATGACCGAATCCCCTTTCTCCTATAAATCCCTTTCCTGCATAGTGTTTCTTCCATACGGAGTAAGCTTCTTCTGAAATGAAGTCATCCTCCTCCTCTTCTTGTTGCCTCTCCTTTCCCTTTCTCCTCTGCTGCCTTTCAACTGGTTGAACTTCTCGTGTTGTTCAAACGGCCTCTGCTCTCCATCAGAGGTTCCGTATGAACCCTCCTTTCAGTTGGAGCATACTCCATGATTTCACTGCATTTTGATGAGGATTGTAGGTTCGGCCATTAGAGAAATTGAAAGGTCATGAGGGAAGTTCGGATCTAGGTTCGAGATTTTTGAAAATCGTGAAATACACTGGCGTGAAAAGTCGAATTTGCTTCAAGGAAAAATGATATTGAAGGAGCTTCTCACGTTTATAATTCAATTATGATTGTGGCCATTTATTATTTCTCATTTATTTGCGCTTTGTCGCGACTTTAATTTTTATGTTGTGTACGCCATTAAATTTAGGCGTAATTAAAAGCCGCCACCGCAAACTTTTCCTCATTGCCGCGACATGAATTATCCTGCGGGAGGACAAGTCATCCTCGTCGACATCGCATCTCATGACATTATTGTTGTCGCGACTCTATTTCGTCGTGGACATACCTTGGTCGCGACATGATTCTCGCTTCTTCCTCCAAAGATCGATCGAAATACCTACATCAACTCGTCATGACTTCGTTTCTCGTCGCGACATAAGCTCGTCGACTCCATTCCCCAGAATTGCCTCAAATTTAATGAACAAACAGCTTTTCACTATTTATCAATTTGAAAATTCTCAGCATTCAATTAAATCATTCGCATACAGCAATTCAAACATGTATTCTATTAAATTTTAACAGAATTTATGTAGGGAAGAACACACTCCCCTTTTTCAAGTCGTTCCTTCCTGTGAATTGCTGGAGTTGTACTGGAGTTTGTTCCTTCGCCCTGTTTTCATTTCTGCATAAGCACTCGCAAATTTCCGTAAAGGATTTAATTAAACAAAAATTCTAACTTCAGTACTAACTAATCATTATAAGAACTAAAGAAAACAAATCAAGGTGAATTTAAAAAAATCAAAGTTCAAAATCTAAACTAAATCTCTATGGGTTGCCTCATCACCAGCTTGAGTCCTTTAGTTGACTTGCCGTTTCGATTCTTCTTTCTCTTAATGAACCACCGGAGCTCTTTCCTTTCTTTCCTCCCCTGATTTACTAATGCTTCGCCTTTGTCCATTGACTTTAAATTCTTCCCTCAAAGATCGCCTTTAATGTTACCGCTTCCAAATGTAGTACTGACACTACCGTATGGTCCACTCCATTTGATTTTAACTTCACCGAAATAATCTCAATCCGATAAAAAGAAGAACCTGCTCTCCTGCTCGAACTCTTTATCTCGAATCCTCCGATTATGCCATTTCTTTGTTTTGTCCTTGCAGAGCTACATTGTCGTAGGCTTCATTTCTCGCTCTTCCACTCATTCGGGCCTGAGCAGTCTCTCTCCTCAGTAGCTTTAAAATCAAAGCTTCGCCTTTCGCTACTACACAGCTTTTTTTTGAGATTCCGGGGCCTAAGAGGTAGATTTACATGGTTCGCTAAAGACAACTCCTTTGCATAGGACATTCCAATGGGAAAGCCAATTGCAACCTGTGAAGCCCAAAGTGCATCATCAAGTTTGGAAGACTTCATCCTCTCCCCGCCAACTTACGTCTTTTTCCAGATTCTTTAATCTCCTCGTTGAAATCTCATCAGCCCATTGGTCCGGGATGATAAGCTAGACTCCTTATATGCTCGATCCCATACCGCCATGAGTTTTGGCAAATATTTTGTTTGCAAAATGGCTCTATGCACCACGATAGTTCCGGTGTCTCCAAATCAGCTTCAAAATATTCTTTGTAAGAAACTCACAACCTGTATTAGCATCATTCCTTGGACAACATCGCTTTCCACCCATTCGGAACATAATCCACCGCCAAAGAATACATTACTGTGTTTCCAAATGATGGAATATCCCATAAAATCTATTCCCATACATCAAAAATTTTCATTAAATCATTATAATTTTAGGCGATTTTTACTCGTATTTCCAATCTTTGGCATCTATCACACACTGGACGATTCAAAGACACCGAAGATAAAGGGCCACAAAATCCAGATTGAGTATCTTAGAGCTGTTCTTTTCTCCAGAAAATGCCCTCATATGGTGATGCATGGCATCTTATTCAAGGTTTTACATTGTTCACTTTCTCCCGGCACACATCTTTCGACATAATCATGTCAAGACCTTTAAATAAAGAAGGTCATCCTGCATGTAGTACCCGTTATCGCCCCGAGCTTTCTTTCTGTTGGTAGCTGAATTCGATGAGCTACTCCACAAGCCGTAATTCACACACGCGATACCATGGAAGTTGGAATGACACCTTAAACAATCGTCTATGGAAGTTCTCCACTCGCTCCTCCTTCTCGCTTTCGTCTTTCTACTCGACGCGATCGCCATCACATTGTCACATCCTTTTTATCTTTAATTTCCGTATCAAACTCTTGAGCAACACCCACTCATCGCCCCGCTTAGCTTTCTTGACATCGATATTTGATGGCCGCATGGTCTCGTGTGAACTATAACATGGGATCCTAAACATGGTCTAATTTCTCACAAGCAAACACTATGGCTAGCATCTCCTTTTTTAGTCAGGAATAGTTTCTTCTTATGCTTCATTGAAGGTTCCGCTTAGCATAGTATATGGCTCAATATTTTCTTTCTTTTGCCTCAATACAAATTTCCATTGCGAAATCACTGACATCACACATTATTTCGAACTCGATCCGATTCGCGTAGCCACAGGTGCTTCGAATATGATCTTGATTTTAAAGGCAAACTTTTGCAAGAATCATCAAAATTAAACTTGTGTCCTTCTCTAGTAATCCGCATAAAGTGGTCCGCTATCTTTGAGAAGTCTTTGATGAATCTCCTATAAAATCCAAAGATGCCCCAAGAAACCTTTATCCCCTTATCAGCCAGGAGGTGCAAGGGTTTTGTAATGGAAATTTTGATCGTCCACTCTAAATTTCAGAAGCAGTAAATTTTATGACTAAGAAACAATACCTTCATACCATGAAATGATTTTTCCCAATTTAGTGCTAGCTGCTTTGTCCTCAAGATCTTTGAAGTAAATTGCTTTCCAGTTGTTCAGACATTGTTCAAAACTAGACCCATACACTGTGAAGTCATCCATAAAAATTTCCATGACTTCCTCAACCAAATCTGAGAACATTGACATCATACATCGCTGGAAAGTAGCAGGAGCATTGCACAGCCCAAATGGCATCCTTCTGAAGGCAAAGGTACCATAGGCATGTACGGGTCTTTTCGTCCTCGTGCAATTCGTAACTGCTAGCCAATACCCGGCCCAAGAAACAAAAATGAGGGTGTCCCGCTTAATATGTCCAACATCCGATCAATGAAGGGCAAAGGGAAATGATCTTTCCCGGGTCAGATTCGGGCCTCTCAGAATCAATGCTACTTCCATCCTCACATCGTTCTTGTTAAATTAATTACTTTCATTGTGGATCATAGTAAATCCACCTTTCTTTGGAACCACATGGACTGGGCTAACCCAAGGACTGACTGAAATTGCATAGATAAAACCAGCATTTAACCATTTGAGCACTTCCTTTCTAACTACTTCTTCATTATCGGATTCATTTCCTTTGATGTTCAACAACTGGCTTTGCATTTTCTTCCAAAGAGATTTTGTGCAGCATATTAATGGATTGGATACCTTTAACTCTTCAATAAAACCAAGCTATAGACTCCTGATGATTCCTTTAAAATTTCCAGCAACTCCTCGTTCCTCAAGATCACCGAGCCCAAATAGAAATTATTACCGGTTTACTCTCTTGGTAGTCTGTAAGCATACTTTAAATGACTGGCAACTCCTTTGCAAACTAGCCCTTCTTCCCTAGTATCTTAATGAAATTCCTTTCTTCATTTTGTCTCCTTTTTTTTTTCAACCCATTTTGTTCCTAAGACTCATCACTTTTTCGTGAGAATGTAACCGATGTGCAAAAATCCTCGAATCAAAACCTTCAAGATACTGAAATTCATCTCTTCTTCATTGATTGAAAGTCAAATTACAATCACAGTAAAATCGTAATTGTTGACATATACATCTTCTATTGACTTGATATCTTCCTATGTCTAAATTCTAACTTCTGATTAAATTGAAGTCAAATTGCTCTCTTTTCTAACTCGAGAGGAGAATTCCTCTACATATCGATTAGAGTCGCCCAGCTTGCAAGTGAATGGCCTTCCTGAAGCAGCTATAGGACTTTCAGGAATCTTCTTCCATATCCAATATGATGAAGTCAACTGAAAAAGCAAATTTCCACCTTTACCAAAGACATCTTTCTATGATTCCTCTGTGTTTAGCCGCAGTTCTATCCTGCCACTGGGAGAGCAATGCGAATGGGAGTAAGCTCCCCAAACTTAACTTCGGCAACAACAGTGGCATTAAATCGGACCGCACCTCGAGTCACGCAGAGCTCAAACTCAAACTCTCCAATGGCGCAGGAATGGTGAAGCCCTCGGATCCTTCATCTTTCTCGTAAGTCTCTCTGATCACAAAGATCAAAGTTGCCGCCAAGTTCACCCTTCAAGAATCTTCCTTTTGCTCACAAGATGTCTTTAAATTCGCATAGCGGCATCCGAAGTTACCACTTCTGGGTGAAAGGCATACCGATCTCCGCCACTGAAGGTTTTCAAAAACCTTGCAACCGGTTCCTCTTATCTTTGATTTATGTTCTATGGAAATGGACTCCGCAGCAGACTGTTCCGCGGGTTTTCTTCTGCTTCCTTTTCTCCCGATACTGCTCCTTCTTTCTTTCCTTCTCCAAAGTTGTTTCAACATTGTCCCCAGCCTTCCTTTCCTTGTCAGCTTCATCTTGCCGTCTTTTTCCACCAAGTCTCACTTCCTATGTCAGCATTGTACCTATGCAAATTTTAGGATTATTCTTCGTGTCACCGGGAATGGCATCTTTCATCCGGTTTTGGCAGTTTAGTGGGCCACTGTCTCTATTTGTGTCTCTGTGTTCCCGAGGGAGGCATTAGTTGGTCTTCTCAAAATTCCAGAATTGGTACTGAGGCTTCCAATTCTCGCAAACTTTGTTCATGGAGGTTTAACAAATTTCTTGTTGTCCCCTCATGAATTGCAAAGATTTGATCTTCAAATGGTCGAGCCCTCCCCGACCTGCACTCGCTTCTATTTTCACCTCCCACACAAGTAGAACCTCGTGGCTGGGCTGATATCCCGCTGAGATTCTGTCCATGCTCGGCCTTGTGGAGGCCCCTCTCTCCACCATATGAAAATTTTCATGGTTCCTTGCCGATGATAGTGTGCTGCAGGTTAGATTCGCTTGAAGTGATAACTTCTGCTCCCCAAGTACTTAACCTCCTTACATCATAAAACAGTTCTTCAAAGGATACATCAACACTTCCTCTCAATAGTTCTCTCGATCGCTCTATTTCATGAGCAAAGGTGCATCTTCCTTGCTTGTCCATTCTATGCATGATGGCATCCAACTTTGCTCCATGGCTGGGCCATATCTTGCTCGCCTCCATGACTCCCTCTTCCTTCCACTACATTCTTGAAAACTCTGACGGAGCTTGTTACGCATTTCGCCAGTCCTCAATAAGATCTCGTCTTAAGCACTCTTACGCTTGAATGCTCCACAAAGATGAAGCATCACACTGCCCTTAGATGTATCATTCAAGGCATGATACACTATGTCCATCCGGGGTCTTCAAGTCTATTCCATGCATCGGGCATCTTTCAAAGAACTCAATCTCTCCCATGCTACATAAAGGCCTCATCTTCTCCCCGCTGAACACAATTATCTCCTCCTCTCCGAGGTGAGTGATGGGGGAAGAACCTACCCAAATAGGCTTCTACAAGCTCCCCAAGCATCAACAAACCGTATGGTAAAGATTCATACCATGTGGCTATTGTATCTCTTAGAGAAAAATGTAATAATTAATTTACGACTCTACCTCACCCCATTCAACTTTACTGTGTTGCCATCCTCAGAGTCCCCTGTGTGCTCATTTGGGTCTTCAGGATGACCAATAAACTCAAGGTTGCCAACCATTGTAATCGCGCCGGCTTCAGCTCGTTATTCAGATCAACTCGTAGGTCAGTTCGACAGCAGAGTATTCATCCCGAATATTAGTCTCCAAAAAGTCCTCCATTGTATCGCTGATTGAGGCCTTCTCGCCGCTGTTCTTTGTTCTTCATTCTCGTCTTATTTTCATCCGCTATAGTTGAGTTTTCTTCGCCTTTTCGCTTTTCTCAAGCTTCCGAAGTGTTCTTCTCTAATTCAAGATTCGCCGGAATCGGGGACAGTGTTCTGTTTCCTATGCATTAAAGTTTTCCTGAAATCAAAACACACTCACATTAATAGGATTAGTCAAGCCAATAAATATTTTCAATATGGCTTGTTAAAGATTAGTGGCTAAAAATAACCACTGCCATGAAAAACTATTTTTGTTCTTTTTCTTTTAAATGTCCAAATTAGCATTTCCTTCTTTCGTCTGAATATTGATCTACTAAATTCTTTCAATCCCCGGCAACGGCGCCAAAAACTTGTTCGTTGGACCAAAAGACATATACAAATTTATGACACGATTACCAAAGGACTATTGTCTAATCCCCAACAATAATGCCATGAAACTTTGTTCGCTATATTTCTTTGCAATTATACTGATTAAAAATTGTTTCCTTAAGACTAGATAAATTTCTTCCTGGTTTTGATCCATGATTCTCGCAAGTGGTCAGTCGAACAAGTAATAAAAAGTGGATTTTAGTCCGTATATCAATCCCACAGATCTCAAGAATTTTCAATCAACTACCCCTACCACTCAAGCCTCTATACTATTCGACTATGATAGACAATTTGAATCCACTTTGAAAGCCTTAAAATAATGAAAATGAAAAAGAATTGAATTAATAACAAATGAATTGAATACTGAAATAATAAAATAACAAATTTAGATTGAACAGTTATCTGCAAAGGGCCTACTGACAATAAAGCTATTGTGAAACATCAATTCCTTCAGATTGCACTGTAATTTTGCTTCATGAACCACAAATTTAAAACTAGTCCAATATTTGTTTTTTTTCCGCATCTCCACACTCCATCGCTCATCATCTAACCTTGACTGCTTTTCAAGACAAAGGGGTTAGATAACTAACTTTAATCTCAAGCCGCCTTGTCTCTGGGTATTTTCTTTCACTTCATACCCACAACCCGGACTATAAACCCGAGCTCCTAACTTATAGTCATTGCATAGATTACACTATACTCGGTTTCTCTTTCCTCGTAAAAATTAAACAACTCCTATTCTTTCCTTGATTAGATCCTTGCAACACTCTGATTGAATTCACCATTCGACGAGGCCAACACTTCCGTATGTTTAAATTGGATAAATCAGTTCAACTCATTCCCCCTTCTCAGCCCCAAGGAAAAGAGTGATTTATCAATTTAATCACAGAGCACATTAAATCACCACAGCAAGTGTCAAGATATCAGCCCACGAATTGCTCATCACTCTCGTGAATGCCTTCCCCGTAATACCCAGAGGGCCTCCCCGGAAATCGGGAGCTTGAGACAAATCCGCTTATGGGTAGGCGACACTCGATATCGGGATCAATCTCCACAAAATAAACAAAACCAAAGAAGTGGATTACAAACTCAAGTTCAGCATCGATGAATAAAATTATGAAAGATCATTTCCGACAATAGAGTCATTTCAATGGAAGTCGGGTTTCTAAAAACCATCGATACACCATACATTGGCTTCGTTGGATCAAGAAACCATCAGACTTAGGAAACCGGTAGTTCGAAATCCAAAATTTGTCTAGAATTCAAACAACCAGATAGTAATTTGAAGAAATATAAATCTGCATTCAGCTAAAACTTTAACAGCTAACGTTCAGATCCAAATTTAAAACAAAAATACGAACTAATCTAAAATAAAAACAAAGAAAGAAAAGAAAATTAAAATACAGGAGCTCAAAGAACCCGCATCTCTTTCTGTCGCCAAGAGCGTCTTTAGTAGTGCTTACATATTTGTAGTTTAAGTTGGGCCCACTCTATGCACTTTTCGACTTCGCTTAATCAAGGCCTGGGGCTGGGTTGTTGATGTCACGACATCAATTCTTTGTCGCGACCTCTGTTGTCTCAGTCTTTGTCATAGAAGCCTTTGTTTGGTCGCGACATGTCTTTGGTGGAACTGATGTCGCGACAGCTTGATCTTGTCGCGACCTTTTTTCTTTGGAACTGATGTCGCATGTACCATCGACGCCGCGTAATCTTACCTCTTCAGATTTGATGTCGCGACACCAATGCTTTTTGTCGCGATCTTCCGTCTTTGCAGCAGATGTCGCGACCTCTTTATGATGTCGCGACCTCTATTCCTTGCTTTTGTTGTCGCGACCTCAAGTCTTTGCAATTGATGTCGCGACAACCAGGTGTTGTCGCGACCTTCTTTCTTACAAACCGTCGACCGTTGAATGATGTCGCGGATTTCCTTTATGTGGGGATCGATGTCACAAACCACCTTGTTTTAATCTTCTCTTCGCTAGAATCGGCGTCGCGACCATTTGAATGATGTCGCGACCTTCTCTCTTTAGCTGATGATGTCGCGACCTTAGTTTCCTTGCAAGCTGATGTCGCGACATAAATGTTCAGTCAATTGTTTATCTTCTGTCGCGACTTCTTTTCGTGTCGCGAATTTCCATTGTCCATCACATCGGGTTTAATTTTTGTCACACTTCGGTATCGATGTCGCGACATCATGTCTTCTTCTTCATCAATTCCTGGTTGCTTCGACTTTGGCTTTCACGCCGTACCGCTTTGTCTTCAATTACGCTTCATTTATGACTGAGCTTTGTTGGAACCTTTTAATATGTATTTCCCGATTGCCGTAAAGGCCACGACATCAAATCCTTTAACTTTGCGCCCCGCCGTACTCTTCACCCGCCATCAAGACGTCAGCCCACATTCCCCGCTCCTTTACTGCACTTTCGCTTTTGAATTTCGTCGCACAAATAGCTAGCGGCATTCCATATTCCCGCACATAAATCCCCACTTTTATCAAAATAACGTAAAATGGATCAAAATAGATGACTTTTAAGCTCATCAGCCCTATAGAACCGGATCCGGAAGCAAAGGATTTCTCAAACCGGGCCTACCAATAATAAGTCGACCTTTGCAAAGAATGAAACCGCATGTATCTTTTAACTCTGCGATATCTCACTTCATCTAGAGCCCTTTCCAGCTTCTTTTCAAGCCAAAACTGACTTCATTCCGACTCTTCCATACTTGTACCATGGAATTCTTCCACTCCATGCTTTCTTACTGAATCACTCGGAGCTCGAGGGGCCGTGAGTCGATCTAAGACCCTTTCCATATCCTGAGAGATTTTTACCAATGCTTCGGGGCTTGGAAGTGACATTCATTCTGGCTGCTGAATTGTGATTTTAATTAAGGCATTTGATCCAAAGGATCGAGTCAAGTCGTTTCATCTATAGCTTCCTGAGGTGGATCCATTCTAGACAATATACAAAACAAGGACATTCACATTAAGCCAACACATTACAATGTAGGTACATCCTTAATCTAAGACTCTTCCATAAACGCCAAACTCAGCTCTAATACCTACTATTACACCCCCAACCCCACCTAGGGACGGGCGGACGCGAACTATATCGATTCATAGCAATCCATACCATACAAATCCATACAAAACCATAACAATTCATACTCAAAGGGAGGATTCCATACCCATCTTATACAAACTAGGGTTTTACCAACCCAACTTTCAACAAATCTAGGGTTAGGATGAATTCCTAACTAAACCCTAGAAATCTAACAAACTAATATCCATACCTTTCGCTTTCTTTCTCTTCTTCTTTTTCTTCTCTCTTCCTCTTTCTCTCTTCTCACGTAAATGTCCCCTCCAAAAAAATCCCCAAATGAGACACCCTAATCGGGTCTATCCCAATTTGGTCTAATTTTTCTTTTATTACACTTTGGTCCTCAAACTCCCTTCTATTTGCACCACAAATTATTCCATTTCTATAATAGCATCTCATCTCATCTTCTTATCTATAATAGCACCCTAATTGGTTTTGACAAATTCTACTTTCACCCTTGTATTTTGTACAAATTCCGGATTTCGAAATTTTCTCACTTAGAAAATAATAAATATGAAAATTTTCAAAATGTACTTATAATATACCCTAATCATGTTTAGAAACGACTAAGGTGTATTTCAGGGTGTTATAGAATGAGTTTAAGAGATAAGGTATTCAATCATATCTTAACTGATCGATTTTGGAAGAAGGCAAAGGAAGTCCAAACAATCATGGAACCTTTCGTGAAAGTTTTGAAATTGGTTGATCAAGATATGTAACCCATAGTATCAATCATTTATGAAGTAATGGATAGAGCTAAACTGGCTATAAAAGCATCGGTGAAAATTGGAAAAAGTATTGGGAAGTCATTGATAAAAGGTCGTCACATTAATTGCATAGACATTTGCATGTTGTAGGTAATAAAAAAAAAATTTATATAGTTATTATTATTTTACCTAAACATGCAAAGTATTATAGATCAATTTTACTTATGATAAAATATTTTTAAATCCAATGTTTCAATATTCAAAGTAATTCTCCACCATCCAAATTCAAATTGATCAAAGGAGGTTATCAAGAGACTGAGCTACATTCGATAGGTAAGCAAAGCTTTGAATGAGTGTATATAATAATAACTTATGATATTTATATAATATATTCTATATTTTTAATGTGTGCACCAATAAAGTAAATAACATTACAATGCAAGTGAAATTATTTGTTGAAGGTCAAGGAGAATTTAGAAGTGCACTAACCAGAAAACAATAAATCATTATCTTCCAAGTACTCATTATATTTATTTCTTTTATAAATAAGAATTGTCATAATTTTTTATCAAATATATATTGGTGCTGAATATGTTTTTTTTTTTTATAATAGCTGAATGATGGTACAATTATGGTAATGAAGGTCCACATCTTTAAAATATTGCTGTCAAAGTTTTAAGAAAAACATGTTCTTCATCGGGTTGTGAAAGAAATTGGAGCACATGGTCACTGATTCACACAAAGTTGCACAATCATTTGGCAGTGAAAATACTGCATACGTTAGTCTATGTCCACTATTATATGTGTATTCGAGTTAAGAATTTGATACAACAATGAAGAGATGAAGATTTGTACAATCCAATTGACTTGAATCATATTTTTAATGATGATGATGTATTAGATGAGTGGATATGAGAAGGAGAAGAACCTACTTTGTCATATGATAATTTGGATTGGTTGGATCAAGATCTTCCCTCTAAAGAAGGTAGAGAGCAGCTTGTGAAGATGATGGTGGCACAAGTTAATAGTGGTTAGTAGGCTTGTAAGCAAAGATATGCAAGGAAGAGACATTGCTATTCCCTTCTTAAAGGTAAGCTCCTCTAATAATTTTCTTCAAGCTCCAAAAGAGGATGAGATGGTGACGTATAGAAATAATAAAGGAGTAGCAACAGCGGGGTAATGGAAGATAGTGAAGACAATTAATGGGGTACAATGAGCAGGTGGTACTAGGAGCAAGTGGTGCTGTTGATGGTGGTTATACAACTGTTGATCATGCATGTCGTGGGGCATAAGGAGAGGAAAATGATTATAGCACACAAGATACAAATCATGGATTTAGACCAGGCATATTGGAATGATGAAAACACTTGGAAAGACTAACTACATTTCCTAGTGATGATGACTATTCTAGTGGGCATGCTTATAGATCCAACTATCACCAGATTGACAAGTACTTCCAAACATTGGCTCTAGGATCAAGACCACAGTTCAGGGGAGTAGGAGATGGATTGTAAGACCCGAGAAAATTCCAATTTTCGGAAAAATGAGAAAACGGTCATTTCGATAAAAATCCAGAATTTTTATAGATCTCGGATGATGTCGGACTCACCATGAAACTCACTTTATAAATCTAGCTTACCACGCCGACCTCATACCGAATTTCGAGACAAATGCACTTGCACATTTTTCGAGGCATCACATCGTGTCGAAAACGACATATGATGTGACAAAAGTCACTTATAACATGTACCCTTGTGACACATGTCACAAGATTAGAGAGATGATGGAAATGGACGGCTGAGATCAAGCCATGTGTCAAATAGTGACAAAAAGGGACAAGATGGGAATTAAATGAAAGTTTAATGAATGAGACAAAAGATGAACAGTATCATCTTCCTCCTTTTGAGCCAAAAACGTGCAGTGGCTGGTGTGTGAGAGCAGAAAGTTAGGTTTTTAAGTTTTAGAGAGAGAGAGAGTGCCTTCTCTCTAGGTTTCTGGTCTATCGGACCGTCAGATTTCTTCGGAGCAAGAAGGAAAGTTGTTCTACGCAGCGAGGGCAACGCGTGGGCACCAATTTTGAGGAGTTTCGACAAACTCCGTGAGGTAGGGGTTTTATCCTACTTGATTTACACCTTGTTAATGTGTTTTGTTTATGTTTGAGTTGGTTTGAGGCCATGAGGGGCCGTTTGATCGGTCCCAAAACTTGGTACCGAATTGTTGGAATTTTTGGAGCCATTTTGGACAGTCCACGGATTGTTGGGACGGCTTGTGTTGGAATTTATGCAATAAATCATGTTTTGGTGTGTATGAGAAGGGAAATAGCAATGAAATTCGGTTCCACAAAGTGGAACCGATGTCAGCGAGTGGATGCCCATGGACAAACCCACCGGTTATGTTTTTAGATCGTTAAAATTATCCTCGTTTTTATGAATAATTGACAAAACGCCCATGTGGTGTATGAAATTGTTGAAATGAATGGCTTGGAGTTGTATGGAAATAATAGGTTAATGCATGAATTTAATGTGTTAATAAATGACATAATTATATAAAATATAATTGTGTTGCAGCCATTAGAGATGAATTGATTTGCCTGAAGTGAGCTAATTTGAGTGTTGGTTGATCAATATTGAATGACATGTGTATGAGTGCAAATTATGGGATACGCATAATTACATGATATAAATTGTGTTGAAATGACATACGTACCTTCATATGCACCTGCAACGAAATTAGCGTGCATGACATGAAAATGAAATAAAAAGGAACATGGTTGCGAAAGGAATTTCAATGGATGATTTTCCGGAGAATTGAGTTGGGAGATGGTCTAACAGATCACATAGGATGAGGACTCTGACTATTCGGAAAGTTCCCCAACCAATTCGACTCGGAGGGTAGTCTAATATTTTACCGAAATTCGGTAGTATGTTTTCAAGAATAACAGGTTTTGTTTTTTGAAAACGGTATTTTTTCTCACATGTTTGTGCAAGTGTGAGGAGTCGCAGGACTCAGACATGGACAGCATGTAGACATTCAAGTAGGATCACGTATTTACTTGAGTGTGTGTTTACTTTGGAGCATTGTATATGCACTAGATGGGAGTAACCCATTTAGGTGATTCCACTATCAAGTAATAGCTCACCCTATCGAGGGAATATATTTCAGGTACAGGGAGCGTTCGAGGAGACGGCTCATCTTAGAGGTCGATTTTGAAGAAAGCCGGGTTGTGGCTTGATGTTTTGGATGTAACATGTATTAGAATTTCTATAATTTTAATGTGTTGTATAAAGAGTAATGTAACAACTCTTGAATTATTGGAATATAGTTGGTTGTGTTTTGACGAAAGGCGGTGTACTAGGCCCAAGTGGCCATTCAGATTGTGTATGGGTCTCGTGATACGACGTAAATTTTCCGCAGTTGATGGGTTGTCAATGGACCCCGGGTTTTGAAAAGGCCACATGTCATAAATCCTAGAGATGGTGATAATTTTCCAATGCTTTTTTAGTGGGAATGATTTGATCGATATTCAACAACTAGAACACGAGCGCTAAGTGATCTTGGTGGATATGATCAATCTTCTCCGGGAGAGCAAAGAATATTACATATCAAGGTTTTGATACTATTATATGATGTCGAGACCAACAGCCTTAAGGTCATATTTTCCTAATTATGGATCATCAAATCAATCATCTCAAATTTAACACATCTTCAAGAATGAACAATTCATTCAACCACATTCTCACTATGCAAATTATCGCTCGACAGGCGTCATTATAGAACTAATGATGATGATGATTTTGAGCCCTCTAGTCATTCAACATGGTATTGATTGATGTATTGGATGACATTTTGTTAAAACGCTGTTATGTTTGATATAAAATAATTTCTTTTGTTAGCATTATCATAAAGAACTTTTATTGAATGCTTCAATAACTATTTAAATAATGTTAAATATAAGAAAATTTTGTTTTATTAATTTTGAACTCACTTAATTATATCTATTTTTCTAATAATTTACATAACTTTCCAATATTTTTTAACTTTTTAATTATCTTATTTTGCGTCTTGACTGATACACCACGATCGATACGTCTCAGAGCACGAGCCTGCGGATCGAGCATCGTGACTTTGAACCATGTTTCAAGTTTTAATGATGATTAATCAAGGAAAACTAGAAAGAAAAATCCATCCTAAAATGGGAACCTAAACAAAAAACAAGAAAGATAAAATGCTTTTTAAAATATCTATGGTTCTCGCCTTTCCCCCTCACATTAAAATGGCAAGCAACTCATGACGTTATGGTTGGACAATAACTAGAGCTGTAATTGCAAGTTCAAAGAAGGTATGAATTAAGTTATACCTTAGAGAATATATATATATATATATATATATATATATATATATATATATATATATATATATAGTATATATATATATATTATTACATTAAAACACACCACATGTTGACTCTATTATGATATAACAATCCATACCAAGTAGTAGTGATAAGGATTCAACAGAATTAAAAGAGCAATTATAAGAACATCAATGAATATAAATTACTGTACCTAAAAGTACAAAGACAATTGAGTATGTATCTTCCAATTCACGCCATTGAAATATGCACTGCACCCTGGAACATGTTTGGAACAACGTTAAAAGCCATTATTAGATGCTTGACATTCTTAGGGATAAGCCCATGATGAATGTTCAGAAGAAAAATATCTCAAGTGCTTACACGATTCCATCATATATAAAAATATATATATAGTTCTTCTCTATGGTCTTTAACTTACACATTCCCATACTATGAACATTATCCTTTCAGATGCGCCGATGAAAGATACTATGTGTCGAGATCATCTAGTAAAAAAGCTAAGGTACTACTACATAGAACAAGCAGACATCTAGATAAAGGGTTAAGAAGACACTCTACCTTCTTTCATGGTTGCAGCCCCTTAGACCTCTCAAACCTGGAAAAATCCCAATCCCACGTTATTCCTGAAATTTATTCATGGTAGGTTAATGCTTGTATTTCAAAACAAGATACTCACAAGATTTGAATAAACAACAAATGAGATGCCGAGAAACCTTATCTCTTTCACTATCGATGCTGTCTCCGCGCAGGTCTTCAAAATGCAGAGTGAACCAGCCCACTTTAGCATGGTTGCTACATAAACCCGGTCTTTCATGTTGTCAAGGAACTCATAAGATACCCAAGCCTCTTGCATAGAAGAGAGCCACAAACTCCTAAAAAGCCCACTACGAATCCAGTTTCCATACCAATATAAAACCATGATCTTTCCAAAATTTCTCCATTTCCATCATCTGGATTCACACCTGTGTAAATTCTCATCCTCCAGGGTAGCTTCTTCAATAGATGAGCTGCCCACAAAGTCTGGTCGCCAACGAAATCAAGAGCATTAAAGCTCTGAATCTGTGTGCTTGAAGGAATTCTTCCAGAGAAATTGTTGTATGATAAGTCCAAGTGACTAAGAAAAGTCAAATTAGTGATGCTTATAGGAATTTCACCTGAAAGGTGATTGTTGGAGAGATCTAGTGACTCCAAATAATCAATATCCCCAATTTTTTGTGGTATCCTTCCCGTTAATTGATTCCAAGACAAGTTCAAAGACTGTAATAAAAAAAGACTTGAGATTTCAGTAGGGATTCCTCCAGACAAATTGTTACATGAAAGGTCCACTATCCTCACCAATGGAAGGATACTGATCAGATTTTGACTCCTCCCCTTTAATGACCAACAAAAGATGTGCCTCGCACGACAACTATAACTTCATGGACAACACCCCATTCAATTGATCGTGAGCTGCGCCATTGGCAAAGATACTATTCAAGTTATCTCCGTATGATCCCGATAACTCATTGTTAGCAAGATCTAATACTATAAGATAAGAAAGTCGGCATATCTGTTGAGGAATATCCCCAAAGAATTCATTGGATCTAATCAAGAACCATCGTATGCCTTCCCATCCAAATTCTTGGTATGTTTCCTGGTAGTGTTTGTTTTTAGCCAAATCTATTAAACCTAAAGATGTGCAGCTTCGAGTGACAATCAGATTTCCCGAAAAGCTATTGACAGCAAGTGCACGCCTTGAGAGAAAATAAAGAGCCAAATTATCTGGTGGAATTTTAATCGAATAGATAGTTGCTTCCCTAAGTCTAAATGAATCAAAGATTGCCACCGCTAGCCAAATAGATATGAAGTTCCCTCACAAAGCATTATTTCCGATAGGTTTTAGTATTTCTAGTTTGCTTCTTCCATTCATCTTTTGGCACAAGAAAGAAGAAATCTCTCCAGATAATGAATTATTGGCGATAGTGAAGAGAGCAACATTTGGTGATAAATGTGGTAATTGACCCACAAAGCGATTAGAATTTGCATTGAAGCTACATTTTTAATATAATTTGACACCTCCATAAGATCAAAAGAGCGAGAACGAGCAAATCAATATGTGAAGCCCATTTCCAGAGCCATCACTGAGTCGTCCACAATCCTCCATAGGACGTATAACGCCAGAGATCTTTGCGTCAGGAGCTTGTGCAAAGAAACTTTGGGACCCTACTCCTGCATTAACCTCAAATTTATATTCAAGTTGGAGGAGGAATCCAACTGGTACTCTCATTGACAATAGATGTAAAGACATTTTCAAGTACTTCAACTTCGAGAGTTTTGCAAAATTTACTCGTTATCATTCCTTCGATAAAGTTGTTTTCTAAAGGTCGCTCACTCAAATTAGAAAAGAGTCCTGTATTCCTAGTAGATGCCGCTTAACTTATTAGGTACCAAGATACATGAAGACAAGGACATAGGTTTCCATCTCGAGAAGGAATAGGGCCACACAATGAATTAGAAAAAAGTAAAACAATTTCCAAATGTCGAGCGTCCCAAAGACTCAGAATTTCTGCCGTTATATTGATCGATAATGAGATGGTAGCTTGGTGATTATGCTCATCACTTAGAGGTTGCTGTGTCGAATCACCATTTAATAACTATTTATCAGACTAATGCAGTGGAGTGATGAAGGATCGCAGAGGCGTAAATTGACATATCCATGATGAACCATGTTATTGTTGATAATCGCGCTGAGTTCAAAGTGAAGATATTTCCTAAGAGAATCAAGCCAATGAACATCCGTTTGACCCAACTCATGCACAAGTAGTGTAAGGAAGAAATATAAGAAATCCAACTAAAATTGTCAACATAAAGTCCAGAATTTCCTCCTCCTAGGTCAAGGTGGCGAAGGGAAGAGAGATTTCCAAGTTGATGAGGTATTAGGCCACCAAATGAAGCACCCCAGAGGTTAACATATGTTAGACTCCTCATAGAGCCAAGGAAATTAGGAATGGGAGCACCTCCAAAATCATTGAAGCTCAAATTCAAGAAATTCAAATGTTCCAACTCTAGCAAAGCAGACTAACTTCACCTCCCAAAGCCGCATACAACGAGATATGGATTACCAAGGCTGATCTCGACCACGCCGACCGCACACTTTGTCACACCCGACACCAAATCTATCCACAATGCTCTTCAGGAGAGACCAAGACGAGAAGCTATAGGATATGTGAGACCTTGTTTGAAGTGGAGAAGGGCCTGTTTCTCCTTATCATTGCAAGCCAGGGAGTTTGCTTTGCATAAATTTAAGATGGCTAAGAAGAGAAACACCACGATTGAATTGGAGTTTCTCATGATTATTGCAGGAGTAGAAGGTATTTCGGGACAGTGGAAAAGCAAACTATTTGGTAGCATAAGACGGTAATATATTACTAGCTATTTATGGTTGTCAGAAATTATAATTTACAAATGTTACGTTAAAATTACTACTAGAGCTCCACTTAGCTTTCAATCTCAAGCCCAAAAACTCTCTTTGAAGACGTTAGCCATATCACCATTGGCAAGACTTGGTCAAGGAGATAAAGTAGAGTTGTGGACTTAAGAGGTGGAAGAGTTTTTATTTTTTTATTTCTCTTGTTGCATTTTTATCGTTTATCTTTTATATAATTAGTGGAACATATTTAGGAATTCACTAGCATGTGCACGTTATGTTATTATTTTTGTATTTAAAACCTCATAATTATAGGAATGAGGATATGAATATTTTGCTAATTATCTCTTTGCCAATGGTGATGTGGCTAACTCTCATCATCACTCTCCTCTAGAAGTACAACCTTGTCCTCAAGGTTTAAGGTGGAAACTATTCATGCATGATGCTCTTTTCCCCTTGTTCTGATAATCTCGATTCGACTCTCACTCTGGCTAACCCGAGGTTTAAGACAACGATGACCCGGTGTGAACCACTCATTGCAATTGAGACAAAGGCCTTGCGCTCTCCACCTTTGCATTTCATCCAATGTTAGCCTCTTGGTAGAAGCATTGGAAGATTGCTCTTGCATTACTCCACTAGAGTAGTATTTGGGACCTGTTGATGTGATTTTTGCATTCTTTGTACTTGATTATCTTTCATGCAGGCTAAGCTAATAACATCCTTTAGAGTGATTGGGGTTTGAACATTCTTACTGCCTCTGCTATTTCCATTGTCAATCTGTCCATGAACATCCAAATAAGTGCTTCTTTGAACCATCCCTGTACCTTGTTCTCTAATCTTTCAAACCCTTCTTGATATTCTTGAAGAGATCCGGTTTGCTGCAATTTCTTCAAGGTCATGAAATCTACTCCTTTAGGTAACTAAATTGAATCCACATTTCATCTTCAAAAGCTTGTCATGTGATCACCCGATTTTCTTGTCAGACATGTACAATTGCCACCACTGGTGCCTTCCTTCCACAGCGTGTCATCATAGCCACTTTCTTGTTCTAAGACTACAGTATTCGAAATAATGTGCCATATACATTTAGCTTTCACTGTGGGTCATCGATACCTTGAACTCAAGATGTTCCTTCTGAGAACTAACTTTCCCCAACTCCCTCGGGTCCTCAGAAGAGTTGTTATGGCTGGGCTCCCTTGCCATGAATCTCCTCTTGAATTTAGAGATTCTGATAGCCTCTATAGTTCACTAAACAACTTGGTCGCTCTCGATATCGTTGACATCGTCTTCAAAAGCTTCAGTCTCTCCTCGCTGGCTACCATTTAGACGCGAGGCTCTACACCATACGATAAAAATCCTTTTTAAGTTTTTCGACAAAGAGAGATAATTAGTAAAAAATCCATATCCTCATTCCTATAATTATGAGGTTTTAAATAAAATAATAATAAAGAAGGAGCATGCTAGTGGATTTCTAAATCTGCTCTACTAATTATCTATAGATAAAAGATAAAAATGCAACAATTAAGAAGAAATAAAAAATAAAAAATCCTCCACTTTTAAGTCCACAACGCCACTTTCTATCATTGACCAAGTCTTGTCAATGGTAATATGACTAACTCTCAAAATTGCTAGTCACTTGCATTTCTATCCCCACTTCCATCCAAATACAAGGACCTAATAGTCCAAAAGTAAATGCATGGAAACAAACTTCCATAACTCACAAGGTTCATGAAGATGACGGAATAGCTGATTCATTAACCCACTTTCATCATTGGATCAAGTCTTGCTAGTAACAATGTGACTAACTCTCAAAATTGCTAGTCACTTGCATTTCTATCCCCACTTCCATCCAAATACAAGGACCTAATAGTCCAAAAGTAAATGCTTGGAAACAAACTTCCGTAACTCACAAGGTTCATGAAGATGACGGAATAGCTGATTCTTAATTTTGCATCCTTCATTTAACAATATGAAATTTCATAAATATATTAAGGATTGTCCTCAATAACTAACACATGCAAGTTATTCTTTTGGCAGTGATTGGTTAGTATTTGAGTTTTAATTATAAAAAAAATTACTAAAATTATTAATAAATTCAAGAATTGACTCTACTTCTGATTTCAAATTTATTTAGTTAACTAAAAGTTCTGTGAAAAAAAATTAAAATACTTTACATGAAGAAGAGTAGAAAATAACGAGGATGAGTCGTTATTAGATGTTTGATAAATCAATTTATTAATTAAATAAAATAAAAATAATGAACTTATTATAAAGTCAATATATTTATTTTATTTTTTACTTTTATTTGTCATTAATATTTTCATGACTTTTCTAATACTCCAAACGGCCTTTCTTTCGTTGTTACTCGGCCTCTTTGCACAATTATACTTATGAAGATAGATATAAATTTCCATGATGTAAAACAAATTTAAACTAATTTATTCAAATAATTTATTATTTTCAGTTCCGTCTCATGTATCATTGTAATTTGGAACATGATGCACAAATCTAAAAATGAATTATTACAAGAAACTTTTTTTTTTAAAAGAGATAATTTTATTGATTTAAATTAGCAATTTGATAGAAACATATAATTAAATTCGTTAAAGACTTTAGAAGATGATACAACATCTAAGTTAATAACATAAATTAATCTAAAAGCCTAAGATATTCGATAATATTATAAATGACTCAGACTACTTAACCTGCTTACGCAAAGATATCGACTACCACGATTCGATTTCCATTGCTTATATTCGATCGAATACGCTTGCTTGCCCGAGTCTTCCACATACTAGTACACGACGTAACAAGACAACAAAAAACCAGTAATTGCACAAAGACGACATAATTACAAACTGTAACAAGATCACAAAATAACAAATTAAAAACTAAGATATTTGTGAAAAAACCACTTTATTGAGAAAGTTAAATGAGCAGAAAGAGACGTTGTATTTAAAGAATTTAAGGTTAAGAATGTAAAATCACCCATTCCTGGGTCTATAAATGAAAGAGAGACTAAAAGAGAGTATACATGAGAGAAAAGAGGACGACTATTACAAGGAACCTTATTGAACTCTGGGTTATTTAAGGTGGGTGTTCATTTAATATCAATTAACGTAATTTATTATAAGATTCCAATATGAAATTTAAGAAAATAATTCTTAAAATATCATGTCACGATTCAGGAAAGCCTTAAATAAACCGTTTTCGAAAATAAAAACGTTTTTGGAAAGAAATGGTTTCCAAACAAGAATTTTTGTATCAAAACAGTGAAAGTTTTTTTTTCTTTTTTTTTTTTCTCTTTGTTAAAGACATGATATTCATATTAAACCCAAATCTTCGCACGCGATGTTGGGTATTCCATTCGAATACTTCAGACGTGACTAAGATACCGTATGTCATGAGTCCGAGACCTCTTTCTCGTACTTCAATTACCATCTTATTGTGTATATTTGAAAATCCACACTTAATTCAATTTGCTTTATTCTTGCTCTCCATACGCACATACGGCGCTACATCCGAAAGTATAAAGACACGTTATTCATATTAAATCCAAATCTTGTACGTGACAAGTGGTATTCCATGTTAACAAATAAGAACGCCTATTTCGCCCATACGCGTAGCCATAACGATGCAGATGACCGGAAGATACAGAATATTGTGGCGATTCTGATGTAAAAACTTATGAGCCAAATCGACTTACGACCAAAAGTTAGGGCATTTTCACCCCCTTATCCTTGTTTTATGTAGTAAAAATTCCACAGGTAACACAAATCTGTTTTTTCTGCATCCTCATGACCTCAAGCAAAAAAATTGAAGCTCCTTCAAAATTGTCCGATGGTCTGTCACTCAAACATAAATCAATTATAACGGGAAGACCTCAAGGGTAAACGCATGGAGACAAACTTTCAAAAAGGCTAGCTACTCCCACGTCCTACTTGTAGAAACATTTCTGGATGGTATGGTGCTGTACAGCATCACCATCCATCTTAGCTTAACAGAACAATTTTAATCTAGAAAACATGTTTGAAGGAAAATCCAATGTTCTTTAAAATTAGGAAATACGTTAAAATTTTAAATAATTACTATATAATATTGAAAAATGATTTCTATAATTTTGTAGATGCTTAATAGTTAATTCTCCTAAAAATATTTTTAGAGAAAACAATTTCATCAAACACTTGACATAAGAGTTTTTTTTCTTACAATCTGAGAGACATTCAAGTATATTATTAATTTTAACTTTTTTCACAAGTTTGAAAGTTAAATCCCAGAACGAAGACCACCAAATTTGATAGACGTCCCATACCTATAACTGTACCATTTGAACCCATTAATTTTCCCAGTTCTTTCAACTTTCCACACTCATGGTTTAGAAGCATCATATTTTCCCCGATTGAAAAAGCACAAACCTTCAATCAGAGAAAAAGGGATTATTGTGAGTATTGTGGCCTTCAGGCCTAGACCCACGACTCGATGAGCCTAGGGGCCCCCGCATCATGAAACTACTCAAGCCCACTTACCGTATTAAAACCAGGCGAGAACCAGACGGGAGAGTCTTAAAGCTCATTTGAGAAAGACAAGGTGTCCTGTTAAAGACTCGCTTCATTGCGGCCCGTCTAGGGTTTCAAGTCCCCCAACTGGGCACCCTATAGCATATGGGAAGTCCGTTATGGATAAGTACATGAACGTGAAAAATACGCAAAAAAGACATTTATCAACGGATTTCCCAGTTTCCAAATCCCTTATTTCTCGAAAGGTTAATCCTTAATAGGAAAAAAGAGATTTTATCCCTAAAATTAAGCGATTTTATTCCTAAATTTAAGGGAAGATTAATGAACCACGCCCTATAAATCGGGAAGATCTCCCAAGAGGTAAGGGCATTCGAAACTATGCAAAACTCTATGCTTTTTCTTCTCCATCTTTTGTTGACTTAATCATCAGGAGAGGTGGCTAGCACACTGTCGCCGGATCACCTTTTTGCAAGTTCACATTGCATCGTTGATACCTGTGAGGATCCTCACGATCAAGGTCCTAACAATTACGCCATTACGTGGAATCAAATGTAAAGTCTTGTTTAAGGTGTCATGAGGGCTCGGGCTTCACTGATTGCTCTTAGTAGCCTCCATCACTAGGAACTTTAACGATTCCCCTTTCACATCTGATTCGTCCGAGGCAGTCGAAATGTCAAGCAATCTGATGATCCAATAGTTAGATGATCAATTCATCCATTGGCGTTAGGACATGAAGAAGAAACAGGAAGAGCAAGCAACATAGATGAATGAGTTGCAAGGCCACGTCGAACGCTTGCAGCGGGAGAATGACTAATTACGGGCCTAGATGGAGAACATCCTTGATCTCTGAAAGGATCTATGAGATGGCGGTCGAGCTGCGCATTCGATCACTAGCAATATAGGGAAGGAGCCCATTATCCTTGATGATGTCGATACCCTAGCAGATGATGAGCTGTCCTCAAGAAGTTCCCCATCTTTGAGTCTCTCACCAACAAAGAATGCTCGGGAGAACGCAAAGGCCAAGTCGCACAAGAGCCTTTCACATCACCCTGCCTTCAGCGATGCCATTAGTGGCGCGCATCCTGCAGGGCAAGGAGGGAGACAAGTAGGAGGCAAAACCAGCTAGTTCAGGCCCCTAGGAACTCATCAGTATTACCCGAAGGTACAATGCCATCTTTATTGCCCATAGGTATGATGCCACAAATGTCATTTGTACATCTTGCCTTTGGAACAGGGCCAAAATTCTACATGCCGCCTGCAGCCTTAATTTGCAGACTCGATGACATGCTCTATTCGGCCCTAAGGCAACATCTCCTTGATTATGAGCCACCTCTCGGGTTTGTCATACCAGCTTTTGCCACGTTAGATGGTTCTGCTGACTCTTACAATCACATGCTCCATTATAATCAGGCGATGATCCGAAATGCCGGAAATGACCGTCTGTTGTGTAAAGTGTTCCTGGTTAGCTTGCGGGTGCCCACGTTAGCTTGGTTCCACAAGCTCCCGCGTAACTCAATAAACTCATTCAATGAACTATGGGCGACGTTCGTATTGTAGTATCTTTGTTTGATGCGACAAAAGAGGAACATCAGCTCCTTATAAACTATTCTCAGGCAAGAAGAAGAGCCTATTTGAGACTTCACAAGGAGGTTCGAGCAAGCTGTCCAATAGATAGAGTCGTATAGCATGGATGTTGTCCTCTAAACTTTAGAGAAGCCAATATCTAATTCTTTCTTCCAAATCACTATCTTTAGATCCGCCAAATACAATGGAAGAATTATATTGTGCAAATGATATACTCACGCCGGAGGACAATATCCGTGTAGCGACCAAGACTGTCATGATTATAAACCAGTCGGTCGAGGGAAATAAGCCTCTTAGGAAGAAGTCATTCGAGTCCAAGGAAGGTCAGAGCAGAGATCGAAAGCGATCCCGTGATCAATCACAAAAAAATAAGAAAAGAGCTCTCATAATTCACCCCTTGAATGTCTCGTATGAAAGGTTTTGCCCATCATTCGTGACTTGTTAGAGTTTAAATGGCCTGCACTGATCTAGAAGGATCCCTCCCAATGAAACAAATCCTTACGGTACGATTATTATAGAAATCATGGGCATGAGACCGACATGTGCCGAAGCTTGAAGTTCTTAGTGGAAAAGCTTATCAAAGTGGGACACCTCAGAAAGTATATAAGAGAAATTGACTAAGTGGTGAATCAAAAAGGGGCCGCTGGATAGAATTACAATGCAAGACGATAGCCCCATCAGAATCTAGATCAGCCATTAACTATATATCAAGCCTGCCTAACAACCAATATCGCCGACACCAATAAAAAGATCTCGAGTCACACAAGCAGGCTGTGGTAAATGCTATCCACGCATAAGGCAGTCATGAAGAAACCAAGCTAATAGATGACCCCATATCCATTCCTCTTGTCAACCCGAATAGGTTTATTTTGCCCCACTATGATGCACTAGTACTCACCCTCTGTGTTAACGGTTTTGATGTGTACAAGGTACTAGTAGATCCTAGCAGTGCGGCAAACTTGTTACAACTACCTGCCTTCAAGCAGATGAAGCTTTCCATAGGTGTAGTGAACTCAACCGGGCGAATCCTCTCTGGTTTTAATGGTGCAACTACTATAACTCTAGGAGATGTCGCGCTCCCTGTAAAAGCAGGGCCTGTCTCTCAACAAGTTTTGTTCTTAATCGTCGAAGACTTGGGGCCTTACAACTCCATAATGGTGCGAGCCTGGCTGCATTTGATGAAAGCTATCCCTTCAACCTTCCACCAAACGGTAAGTTATTTGACTAACGTTGGGCAGGTTGATCTTTTAAGTAGTCAACTGGCCATACGATAATATTACCAGCTATCTATATAAAAACAGAGAGGGAGGAAGAACCCTAAAAATCCTCCCCTTGAAGATCAAACCCCCACGTAGTAATCACGCTTCGCTGCTCAGATCAGAGTAAAGAGGAAGAATCCGTCGATCCCGTGGAAAAGTACCATGGATCAGCTCGGAGAAGTTCTACTTACATATGTTCTCTCTGTCCAATTCAAGAAAGTGGAGCAGATAAGACTCAGGTCATTGAATAACACAGATGTATTCCGTCTCTGAGCCACTAAATATGGTTAAGAACTCACATTAATGTCACCACTAACTAAATATTATCCTTATGCCAAAACCAATAAGAGCGTAGTGAGGCTTTTCCACTGGATTTTCATCAAATCATCTTATCGCAGGGGGACAAACTTATCGAGATATGTTCAATAACAAGTGAAGTACCCCGAATGGCTAGCCAATGTGGTAGTGGTTCCAAAGAAAGGAGGTAAGTGGCGAGTATGTGTAGATTACACTGACCTTAACAAAGCATGCCCAAAAGATAGCTTCCCTCACACGCATAAACTAAATTGTTGATGCTGAACAGCAGCGGAATATCATTTTTTGGCGGACGCTTTCAGCATCGTATTCCTATGCACCCGCTCCACGAGAAAATGACCTTCATTACACCATATGGGTTATACTGCTATGATGTGATGCCTTTTGGCTTAAAGAATGCTGGGGCAACTTATCAAAGATTGGTAACTAAGATATTTCGACCGCTGTTGGGCAACACCATGGAGGCCTATATCGACGACATGCTTGTGAAATCCAAAGAACGCTTCGACCACACCAAGCATCTACAAGAAGCCTTTAAGCTATTGCGAAGGTTCGACATGAAACTCAACCCTTTGAAATGTGCATTCGGAGTCAATTCGGGCAAGTTTTTATGTAACACCCCGTCCCGAGAGAGGTACAAGTATATGATACTCGTAGGGTGTGGCAAGAGTACTGTCACATTTGTAGTATTTTGAGACTAAAGAAATGAAAGTTTATGGAACCTGTGGATTTGTGTGAGAACAAGGGTACAATTGTCATTTAGCAAATAGGACATGAATATGAAAATCATTAAGTGTGTAGATGGGGCCAATACAAATAGCATAAGTTACAATTGAAAAATTAAAGAGATGAGGGTCAAATTTCACAATTAATGAAAAGTTGATATTATAATAATGGGAAAAACAAAAGCCAAAATCATATTTGGTCTCCCAAAAGCTAGGGTTCACGGAGGAGAAGGAGAGAGCCAAGAGAATAAGAGAAGAGAAGGAAGAAGAAGGCGAAGAGGAGGAGTAAGAATACAAGGTATGTGTCTTGGAATTAAGTGTATTTGATGTCTAGGATTTTAGTATGAATTACCATGGAGAATTGATGCCTTTAGTCTAGGGTTCGTGCAGCATCACAAACTCTTGAATTTTTGGGGTTATGAGAGTAAAAACCTCAATTGGTAAAGTAAGCATGGAATCATCAAAAGTATGTGGTTTTAAAAAAGAATTGGTGACCTAGGTTGAGTTCTTGATTTTTTCTACCTAGGTTTTTGAGGTTTGAGGTTCCATAGCACCAATTCAAGTGTTGTAGTTGTTTTGGATGAACTCATGTTGGTTTTGAGGAATTGTTGTAAAAGGAGAATGTTGGGTTTTAAAGGAAATTTGCCAAAATTTCTGCAAACCCTGTTTTTGTTTTTGTTATAGATTGCTATAATCATCCAAATGAATTGATTCCACTAGTAAAGAAACTATAAGATATAGGGTTATTACAAATTTATAGAAGGAACCAAGAGCAAATTGTAGGCCTAAGGCTCCCAAATACGGACTGAAAGGTGAGCCTCGTGTAGCCACTGATTATGCTCTGTTTTGGGTATGGTTGTAGTGTTTTGACCATAAGTGGAGTTTCACTCATCCAAATTGAGTGATTCAAAATTATGGGTAAAATAGACTTATAGGGGAATAAGTTAGCTGAAGGAAGTGCATGCAAATTGTAAGCCAAAAGTTCCCATAAAATTTTTCAAAGTGGAGCTATGTGCAGATTCTGTTATGCCAATTTGAGTAATCTAGATATAAAATACAATAACTTGAGTTTTGGTGATCCAAATTGGGTGATTCCAATTGGAGAAAAAACCTTAGAGTCATAGATTAAAATGAGTGAAAAAAACCATTTCCAAATTATGGAGTTAAGATCCCAGAAATCAAGGATAACAGTAGGTGATTCTGAGTTTGGAATCAAAAACATGCTGTAACTTGTGTTATGTGGTTGAGGGCCTTAGGAGAAGGAATTTTACATTGAAATGTAAAGAGATGTCATTGATATATAAAGGACTGATCTGGAGATTTTCATAATTTTGAAGATCTTTGAATAATTCTTGGGTAATAAAGTCCATAGAGTATTGTTGGAAAAAGTTACACAAATGAGTGGTTTTTTTGTTATGGGCTTTAGTGCTCAAGGGTAAATTGTTAATTTGACTTTATATGAATGTTGTGTGACCTTAAAGACTTGCAGAAGTACGTTAAGTTTATACGCTATACTTAGTGATTAATACACGTATTCAAGCCGAGACAGAGCTAAAAGAAAGGAGTTAAAGCAGCGGACGGTATCAAGCCTGGGAAAACAAAGAGGTGAGTGTTCAACCTATTTTTCCAAATACTAGTGTATTATTATGAACTGTTTTGCAATTTATGATTAAATGGTTTTGATTGAAACCATGTTTGAAAGGCAAGCAATGAATTTAACCAAACAAATCCGCTTTGATTTTTAAACCATATATGAAAAGCAAATAATAATGGTTTTGATTCATTCAACCATACTTTTAAAAAGCAAGCAATGAGTTTAGCAAGCAATGGTTTTTAACTATAAAACCATATTTCAAAGAGCAAAGGTTAAAACAAAAGTCTATTTTGTTGTAAAATAGCCCAACTAAAAATCCCTATTTTGGCAAAGATCCTGGGCCGAGGTCTGTGATAAAGGCTGGGTGGTGTTAGGATTTATACATGATTTTAGATTGCCCGGTCTAAGCAAACTTAGAACATGCATCATACATTTAAAGGAGACCGTGGCACGTACCGGGAGTATATAAGGTTACAGCTCTAACTAAATTATGGGTGATGGAGACCCAGTCAATTCCACCATATTTAACGGAAGGTGACGGGCCAAGGCCCTTCCACCTAGGTAATGTGGACCTGTGTCCTTCCACCTAGCACTCCGGGCCGATGCCCAAGCTCCCTGTTCACTAGTACAACTATTAAAGTTAATTAAAGGGTTGATGACGTATAAGCATTTATACGCTTTAAAAATCAACCATTGATCGTATTAGTTGAGCCCCCATCCTGTTTGTTTTAAAACAAACGGTCGAGCCTGTGCCCCGCTTTATTTCAGCATGCGGTCGAGCCCGTGCTCCCGTGTTTATGAAAAGTTTCGAGAAACTTTAGCCAAAAGGTTTTATAAAAAGTTTTGAGCAACTTTAAAGCAAGAGTTGAGAAAAGTTTTAGAAACTTAAAGTAAGATAAAGCAAGCAAGAGATTTTTGGGAAAGGTTTTATAAACTTAGTAAGTAAGCAATAAAAGTTTGTAAACTTTAAAGTAAAACAAAGCAAAGAAAGAAATATTTCGAAAAGACGTGTAAACGGAAGTTTTACAGTTTTTAGATGCTTCAAAACAAAACATTTTCTAAAGCATACACTCACCGAAATTGCTTAGCTTCATTATAAAATCAAAGTTTAGAAAAGAAAATTTTTTATAATGTAGATTGAAGCAAGCAATATAGCTTCGCTTCATTGTGATTTTCTAGTCGCTGTAGGTAACCCGCTAGGGATTTCTCAGGATTGCCACACACTGCGATAGTAGGGGATGGGGGTGTGACATTTTAGGCTTTATGATGACCTAGAAAGGGATAGAGGCCAATCATATTCAAGTCAAAGCTATAATGGACTTTGTGCTCCTACCTCCCGTGAAAGATGCAAGATCCAATCGTTTACCGCACTCAAAGTGCTCATCCGCTTTCACAAACCAATTAAAACCGTTTTTTATCACTCTAAGGGGAGCCAAAAGCACCAACTGGAATGAGGAATGCGACCAAGCTTTCATTGCGATCAAACAATATCTTATCGAACCGCCAATTCTGACTAGACTAGGGGCAGGTGATACACTCTATCTTTACTTGGAGGTGTCAAAAGCCTTAGTAAGTTCAGCTTTGTTCAAAGAAGACGAAAACTGAAAGCAGGGACTAATATTCTTCATGAGCAAATCTCTATTTGAAGCATAAACCTAGCATACTTGTCTCGAACAAGCAGTACTAGCCCTCTGTGTGGCAACTAAGAAGCTTTCCCCTACTTCAAGGCCCATCCTATCACATGCTAATCAACTAATTCCTCATGCTAAGCACTATACACAAGCTTCGAATTGGTCGGGGAAGAATGGTCTAGCCGTAAGGAATAACTAAGTGAATTTTGTATTTAGTATAAACCTCGGGCTCGCACAGCGGGCAATATCAAGGTATATTTAGTAGAACCTACCCTAGCTGGGACGTGGACCTGGGCAAGACAGCCGGTGGATCTCACGTGGACGAGGCCGCCAAATGGGAGTCGGGAGCTCTGGCCGCAAACTTAAAGCCCCAACTGGGAAAAGGATAGAACATGCCATACGACTATACTTCCCTGCGTCTAATAATGAGACGGAATACAAAGCAATCCTAGCTAGAGTCGACCTCACAAAGTCTGTATCCTTAGAAAAACTTATCATACTTAGTGACTCTCAACCTAAGAGTGGACAAAACGACAATACAAAACCCGAGACCAAACAGACATAGTATGCAAGTCCTGTTAAACAACGATCAGTGGTGTTTTCAGAATTGGAGCTCGAGCATAACCCAAGGGACTCGAATGAAAAGGCGAACGCTTTGGCAGCAGTGGCCACGTCCATCCCGATAAAAGAAACGGTGTTTCTTTCTGTCTACTACTAGCCGATGTCGTCTATTACAACCAACCAGGTGAGTCAAATAAACGAAGCATACCCTTCTTGGCTAACCCCTATAATGCATTATTTGAGCTCAAAAGAGCCGCATAACAAGGTCAGCCCACAAGATTCAGTCCAAAGCATGAAGCTTTCTCAAACATGCAATTATATATGCGCCTCTAGGACTCCGGTCGATCTTAAGTGTCTCACCCCTCAGTAAGGATAGTATATACTGGCAGAACTCCATGAAGGGATATGCGGAAATCATCCAGGTGGCAGAACTTTATCTCACAGGGCCCATACACAAGGTTATTATCACAAACCATGAGCAGATGTTCGCTACATTAGGAAAGTGCGATCACAAGCAATGACAACTCCCATCTTAAGGATCGCCGATCAGATCAACCACCATCACGAGCCTCGCCCTTTTACTCAAGTGGGGAAGGATATAGCTGACTATTGTCTACCGCCTACCAAAAGAAGTTATTGCTAGTTGCTACTTACTATTTTAGCAAATGGATAGAAGCTGAAGCCTTCACCTCTATCAAAGACAAGGATGTCATCCAATTTGTGTGGAAGAATATTATCTGCCGATTCGGAATACCTCAATCGATCATAACTGACAATGGGCCACAGTTTGATAGCAGAGTATACAGAAATTTTTGCCATGAGCTGAAAATCAGAAACTTGTACTCAACCACGTGGTACCCCTAGAGCAATGGCCAGGCGGAAGCATCTAACAAAACTCTCTTGACAACTTTGAAAAAGTGTCTACATTCAGCTAAGGGAAAGTGGGTAGAAGAGCTAATGAAATTCTTCGACCTATGTAACAAACCGCCGAGTCGATCGGATATAACCGCTTGCCCTACTTATGCGATGAGGCAAGAATTCTACAGATCAGCACCCAAGATCAACTAAAACTCGAAAAATCCACGTCAAGCCGGGCCACCAAAGACTTAGATATGACGATGAACTCGCGGTCAGAATCGTGCGTATAGCATCATGTCAAAGACCTGACAAACCTATATAAATGTGCATGTAAAGTCATACTATTTCGAGCTAGAGACCTAATCTTGAGAAGGGTCTTTGAAAACAAGGCTGACTTAGGGACTAGAAAATTCCAACCGGATTGGGAGGGGGCCATACATGATAGTAAAAGTGGGGGCAGCCGAATCATACACTTTAAATAAACTAGACGAGACGCCAATACCAAGGATGTGGAATGTTATGCATCTTAAGAGGTATTATCAGTGAAGTCCCTTAAACGTATTTTCCTTCGATTCTTGGAATATTATCAATCAAAATTTCTCTAAGAGTATTATCAATAAAATGTCCTTTAGAGTATTTTCTTTTAATTCCTATAATAGTTCATATATAAAAGACCTAATGTGGCTAATAACTTGCTGACACTTTCAAAATACTAGATGTGACTCATAACCTGCTGGCACTTTCAAAAGACTAGATGTGGCTCATAACCTGCTGGCACTCGCAAAAGACCAAAAGTATCACACCGGCACTTTCAAAACCAGATGTGGCCTCAGATTCATCGGGCACCTCAAAAGACCAGAAGTGGCTCAGCTTCATCGACACTTTCAAAAGACCAGATGTGGCCTATGTTTTACCTGCACTTCAAAAGACCAGATGTGGCTCATAGACTGTTGACACTTTCAAAAGACCAGATGTGGCTCATAGCCCGTTGGCACTTTAAAAAGACTAGACGTGGCTCCTAGCCTATTGGCACATACCTAGGCCAAACAGTGGCTCTTAAAGGCTTGAAAATGGTGCCTTGGCTGCTGGTCCATGTGTGAACCTTATCGACTTCTAGCTCTTAAAAAACTTAACATTGATATCCCTGAAGCAACTATCCTAGTCGAGATTCATGGAAGGGAGTTATGAGTAAAAAGGAATCAATAGTATAAGTAAACCAAAAACTGTATTTCATAAATACACTAATAGCGTCAGAAGAATACATATAAGTTATGGTGGCCAAACGAGGCCGATTACATAAAAAGGGAGATGGGAGAACTTAAGATGTTCTAGCATAGTCCTCAACAAGAGAGCTCCTCTCTAGTTTCCTTTGCCTCTCTCACCGCTTTCGCTTCCGTCACCCGACATCGTGGCCCCAATGGGTGCTTCGAGCTCTGGGGCACTTGCGTCTCTGAAGAACTCCGGGAGGGAGCTGCAGGAGGAGTCAGTGCATACCATCCGAAACTCCTCTGGTTAGGTCTCCACGTATGTCAGGTTTGAACGCATAACATCCGTAGCAAATGCAAAGATCAACTCTGGGGGCCTCTAAGAGTCCTCCCTCCATGACCCCTCATATCAAGCCAGCTGAATGACGGTGAAGATAAATACACTATCCTTAGTCGCCCGATCCCGCAGGGAGGAAGTTCGCTTCAACCTCTAAGCGGCGCCTCGCCGCCTTCCACCTAGCCTCCCCATAACCGCTACATCTGACCTCAAGCACTGGTCCGCTGGGTGCCTTCATGTCACCTATCGCAGAATCCATAGCCTAACCAAAGGAAGCACGACTCTTCTTTGGCTTCATCCCTCTCCCTCTCCACACTCGCAGTCTTCCCTGTACCGGCGTTAGCCTCTTGATCCCAGTGCTTAGACCTAGATTTGGCCTTGACCATGGCTTCATCTAAGGCCTGGTGCTTGGAAATGGTCGATTGAGCGTATAGTCGCAGCTTCTCAACATCCCCCAGCCTATAGTGAAGCTCCTTATGCTGGTGCGCCATGTTTTGAATAGTGATGACAGCCTACAAAAGAAGAGGTGTTAGGAGGGAATCACAATATAAACCCACGTCAATGCAGTCTAGTCATACCACCAACCGTCTCACAAATCTCGTGGTCACACAACATCCCGTTCAAATGCCACACCGGGTAGGATTTCTTATCCATGTAGCTGGGGAAGGGAATGGAATACTCCTCAGCACGAGCCGCCACCGGCATTCGAAGGAGATTGGAGTAGAGTTCAAGCATATATGCGGTAGAAAAGTCCCTCTTGTTCAAGGGGTTCCAACGGTCAATAATTGATCGGGGTTCATTTGGACCAGGAGCCGGTGTGTCCACCGAGCATGACCCCACTCCATCGGCTTAACATACGAGCCCAATATCAGACTATCAAGTAGCCCTTAAGCAGCGTGCGCCTCGGGAACTGCGACCGGATCGCCTAGTCTACAACGGTGACCAATGCCCCGCAGGCGAGCCTCACGATTACTCGATCGCGCGAAAGGGAGGTCCTTCTGGCCGGAGCCCCATTCCGCTGATGCGCAAGCCCTTGAAGCGCCCGGGTGGCACCCTCCAAAGTCGGGCAGGAATCGGGAGGCTTCGCTTTGGAGAGTCCACGCACTACCGCGACCTTCCAGCCTCTTCATCTAAGCGATAGCTCGCGCCACCGCCCGATACTCTAAGTCGAGGCGCCCGAGCCGCAGCCGGGTCACAAGATTCGCACCGAAAAATCCAACGGCGAGACTAGACATATCGCCCTTCCTCTCCTCAACCAGCTCACTAGAGATTGGATCCACCCAATCCACAAAGCCTTCTAATCCCGTGTCGGTAACCTTGATATGTCCAACCTTCTTTGCCTTCTTTCTCTTCTTCTTCTCCGCCGCTTGAGGGGGCAGCCTTAGGACTAACCAAAGCTCCTTGAGCGATCTCGGCTTGAGGCTCTTGACCATTCCCCTCTTGTAAAGAGTTACCCGGGATAGACTTCAAAAGGTCGAGAACTTTAAATGTTCGCCCTAACAAGCCCTCAGCCTGAAATGGGGGCGGGGGATGACTTTGACTATGTAAGGGAAGGGGTTAGTGCCTAATTCCCGTAAGTTCTTCACGGATAAAAAGAGCTCTTGATTGCGCTCCCCCTTAGTGATCTCTAGAATTCGTCTGATGCACGCTAGACTGGCCTACCTATAAAAATTTCAAAAAATAAGGGCATGTTAAAACACTAAAGAATTTCAGAAAAGAGGGGTATGTCAAAACACAAATGGCCTAGGGGAGTACAAGTCCCACCAAGCTGAAATAAACCTAGGAACGAGAGAGACTGATTCAGATAAAAGGGAAGCTCTTGAGAGCCCGACGTCTCGTACGACGGACCTTTAACTAAAACGACCCCTTTCGCTTCGGTCTTAAGGGAGTACAAGAGCCCAATTACAAATTGCACCGGGTCAGGTCGACACTGTAGAGGTGGCTCCCCAATCCCAAGCTTCAAAGTGTAAATAATACAAATCTCTACCAAAGAAATATCCAACTAGTAGAAAGAGTTTAGCACACTGCAACCCATCATAATACAAAAGAAATTCGGATGTATGAGTGTAAGAGGTGCCCTAGTAAAGTGTAGAAACTGCTTCATCAACGAAGGGATGGGGAAGCAAAGTCTACAAGAAATCGCTTCGGGTGAAGACGACATATCTACCTCCTATGGATGTAGCAGCTGTCGCCCAACACCTCTAATCAATGCAGTGGTGAGTTTGGCCTAAAGGATCTTAATTCTATGATGCATAAGTCGATCAAGTTTCAATTGGCTTTGCTCTGGGTCTCCTCTTAAGCCCAGCTTAACTGGTAGAAGCCTCTTCGTGACCTCTTGCCATTCTATAGGCAAACAAAATGTAAAAGTAGATTAGTTTTTAAAACCCTTAAAAGAGAAAAGAAATCCTCTAACCGCTAACAACTGCTTAGCAACAAAACCTAAGAACCCCGAACCGTGAACCTAGCGTATTCCAATAGATGTCTATAAACCTGGGAGCACCCCACACCCAACTTACAACATCATCACTGGAACCCCACAGGCGAACGATGTTCGCAACCTTTGAAAGGAAAAATACTTTCCAACTCAGGAATACCCAATAAATAGAGCAACAAAAAAACGCAAAAAGGGAGATACAAACTAATTTTTTTTAAAAAAACTCATCGGAAAATTGAAAGTTGTGAAGGGAGCTCCAATAATTCATTTCAAAGAATAGTTTGTAGAAACACAGAAAAAGAATTTGCAATAGGTAAAGAGCTTTGCGAAATCGTAAAAAGGGAAAGCCTCGGAGCCTAGCCCCTATATATAAGGGCAGAACATCAATGGGCGCATTAAATGTGTATTCAGGACATCATGCGTCGTAGACATGTTGGGAAACGTGCACTGCCCATGCACATTATATCAAAACATACTTGACCTTACGACGCGCTCAATGTGTGCATTAATTCTTCTAGTCCTTTCAACTTTCCACACTCAAGGTTTAGAAGCACCATATTTTCCCTAACTAAAGAAGCACAAACCTTCAGCAAAGGAAAATGGGGGCACTGTGAGTACCGTTGCCTTTAGACCTAGACCCACGACTTGATGGTCCCAGTGCCCGCTTGGCCCGCATCATGAAATGGCCTAAGCCCACTTACTGTATTAAAACTAGGCGGGAACTAACCAAACGGGAGTCTTAAAATCCATATGAGAAAGACAGGGTGTCCTGTTAAAGTTTCACTTCATGGTGGCCCGTTGAGGGTTTCAAGTCCCCCAATCGGACACCCCACCGCATATGGGAAGTCCGTTATGGATAAGTGCATGAAAGCGGAAAACACGCAAAAGAGATATTTATCAGCGGATTTCCTAGTTCTCAAATCCCTTATTTCTCAGAAGGTTAATTCTTAATATGAAGGAAGAGATTTTATCCCTAAAATTAAGATATTTTATTCCCAAAATTAAGGAAAGATTAACGAACCATGCCCTATAAATCGAGAAGATCTCCCATGAGGTAAGGGCATTCAAACCGTAAAACTTCGCTTTTCTTCCATCTTTGTCGACTCTAATCATCTGGAGATATAGTCACATACTCGCTCCTGATCACCTTTTGGCATTTTCTACAAGTTATGCTAGTTTATGTTCACAAAGTTGATCCACGATCGTCCTAACATAAACTAAATTCCTGGGTCTGCCACTATTGATGGTATTTTTAAAGAACAATTTTAATATAGAAAATATTTTGTAGTTGTAAATCCAGTGTTCTGTACAATTTGGAAATACTTTAAAATTCTAAATAATTACTTTATAATGTTGAAAAATCATTTCTATTATTTTCTAGATACTTATTAGGAAATTCTCCTAAAGTATTTTTTAGAGAAAATAATTTCATCAAATATTTCCGATAAAAAATATTGTTAAACTATCTACGTCCTAAGAGACATTCAAATATATTATTATTTAAAAAAAATTTCACAAGCTTATTTCTATAAATTAGAAATTATTATGTAGATGGCATAATGTTCTCAGAAAGACTTGGTTATCATTTCTCTTTTAATAAAACAATCCGCAAATTAAATTTCTAAGAGGAATAGACTTGTTAGATAAAGACATTATTTTCATGTAAGAAGAATAATGTTTTAGGAAGACTTACGTATTATTTTTTTCGATCACCACCAAATATTTTCTTTCATTTTGCTTTGTAAAGATGAAAAGGTAACAAAGCTATCAAATAGATTGTTGATAGAAAGTCATTAGAAAAGCTTGAGTGATTTTAAAAAATGGACATGTATTTTAAAACAATGATGAGTGAGTATGTTAGAGTTGAGTGATTTGAATCGTGTAATATCATACCCAAACTGACCAGAAAAGCTTTGAGGTGTGATACTGTGGTTTTTTGTTTCCTATGTTTAGCTATGAGATTTGATTGCATTTATAAAATTGTTTTTTTTTGTAGTGTGTATTTTATCTTGTTTATATACATTTTAGTGTTTTATCCTTATTCATGTTTAATTTTGTATATTCAAAATGATACATTGCTAATTCTAGAGCAAGGATTTCTCCAAGTACGTGTGGAGAAAAAGAGATGAGAAATCACAGAGAAATGTGTGGAATTTCTCAAATCGTAGAGCAAGGATTTGATTCTGTGTAATTTCTTCAAGTACGAACTTAAACAGAAGGGGAAAGACTTTGGGCATTTTCTTTACAACCTATATGGTAGCGGTCAGCTTGCTCGTTTATTGAGCACTACTAAAGTTGTGCCACTATATTTTATTTTTCTTGTAGTGTCTCCAGCTGCGACATCTCCGATCTTGGCGCCCTTCAGCCTAAGCTCGACCGGTAGAGCGCGGCGAGGTTCGCCGGATCGGCACTGTTCGGATACCTGATCATGTTGGCCGTGATGTCATTCAACGGCAGAGTGTTTGTTCAAAAACAGAGAGGGCGATGTTGCTGTTGTTGATAATGCTTGCGCTTACGCGTGATAGTATTCGTAGCCTCTCTCTCTCTCGGTGCCTGTTGCCGTCCTCTTCTCCCAGCCCTGGTCTCTTGCACTGTTTATTTTTTTAACCCTATAGGGAAAACTGAATCTTCCTCCCAAAAACCTTTAACCACTGCTGCCCTTCCTTTACCCACGGCTGCTCCTTTCAAATCCTTTTATCCCATTCTCTCTCCTTCTTTTCCTCCCCAAAACCCTCTCGAAAAGAGTCACCCTAACTTCTCTAAGCTTCCACATGTCATCCTCTAAATAAGTCAAAAGTTATCAACATTTATCATACTAATAAAATGTATTCAGTAATTTTCCATTAAACTTATGTTTACCATTGCTCTATTTCTCCTGATCAAATGAAATCAAAATTCTTCCACTATCAAACCTACAATAAATACTAATCTGCAAGAAATGGGCTTAAAAGGCCTATCCCAGATATGTAGTGGTGTGAATGATAAATGCAGAGTGAAATCAAGGTTATCGATCCTCAGCCTTCAATTCGTGATGTTCAACATTCTCTATATATACTTGGCTTCACCACTCTTTCGTGATTTCTCTGCCTACTCTGCCTACTCGGCCACAATGCCAGTTGTGTGGCAAGTTTGGTCATATAGCAATGAAATGTTACCACATGTTTGATATTGCTTTTCAGGGACCTTCTCTACAGCCTTCTTCATCTGCCTTTGCTAATTCTCAGAAGAACTCTCCTTCTATGCATGCCATGCTAGCATCTGGTACCACCTCTGAAGATTGGTTTTTTGATACTGGTGCAACTCATCACCTTGCTAAGGATCACACCAGCCTTTCCAATGTTCATCCGTATCTGGGCACTGATCAGGTTACCATTAGAAATGGACACACTCTTCCCATTGCTCATACTGGTGAGCAGTTTTCCTATTCCCTCGATCAATTCATTTTGCAACAAGTTCTTCATGTTCCTCAATTATTCACTAATCTCATCAATGTTTTTAATTCTGCATTAATAATAATGTCTTTTTTGAGTTTCACTCATCACTTTCTTGCAAAAGATAAGTTGTCTAAGACCACTCGTCTTCAGGGTACCCTTAAAGCTGGTTTGTATACTTTCGCAACCCCAAAGTCTTCGCCATCTGCATTTGTCATGGCCAACTCCACAACCTCTACTGCTCAAGAAGCTATCTATGTCTGACACCGGCACCCTGCTGCACCAGTTTTGTCTAGACATTGTCTTCTTGTAACACTGACATTGTCATTTCCTCTAATAAACTGTCTGAATTGTGTGTTCATTGCCCATTGGCTAAATCTCATAAACTTCCTTTTTCTTTGTCTTCTTCACATGCATCTCATCCCCTTGAACTTCTGCATCTTGACTTGTGGGATCTTGCACCATGTCCAGCCACCTCTGCAGCAAGATGTATTTCTTTTGATTGTGGTGATTTTCACGCTACACTTGGCTTTATTTCTTATCCACAAAAGACCAAGCATTGCCTAGTTTTATTAATTTTCAAAAACTAGTTGAAAGGCAAACTAATACCTCTATCAAACACCTTCAATCTGATAATGGAGGAGAATTTTTGGCCTTCAAATCTTATCTTCAGTCACAAGGTATCTCTCATCAGTTCTCATGTCCCCATACTCCTGAACAAAATGGGAGGGCAGAGAGAAAAATTCGGCACTTAGAAGAAACAGGCTTGGTACTTTTTGCTCAGGTCTCCTTGCCCCTCAAATATTGGATGCAGTCATTCCAAACGGCTGCTTATCTTATTAATCTTCTCCCCACCAAGGTCCTTTCCTATCAGTCACCAATTCAGCTTCTGTTTCGTAAAGCTCCAAATTATACTCATCTTCGCATTTTTGGATGTCTTTGCTTTCCTTCCCTCAGACCTTACATGACTAACAAACTGTCCTATATAGGTCTACTCCTTGTGTTTTTCTTGGATATGCCCCATCTCATAAAGGCTATCTTTGTCTTGATACTAAAACTGATCGGTTTTACATCTCTAGGCATGTGATTTTTCATGAAAATACATTTCCGTTTCAGTCTTCCTTGGTCTCATCAAATACTTCTTCCTCTTCAGACGTTCAGTTAGTTCTCACACCAGCCTTGCTACCTCAACCACAGCATTCTTCTTCAAATTCCTCATCCTTGTGTCTCTCACCATCTACTGCACCCTTGCCTCCTCTGCTACCAGTTCCTTTTACACAATCTGATACTTCTTCATCCATTCCTTCTCCTCCTCCCTCAAATACTCATCCCATGATTACAAAAGCAAAATCCGGAATCTACACAAAGAAGGCTTATCTTGCTTCATATGCTCAGGCATCTAAGCACCCGGTTTGGATTGAAGCCATGAATACTGAATATCAGGCTCTACTTCACAATCAGACCAGGACCCTTGTTTCTCCTCCTCTTGGTGCTCATATTGTGGGTTGTCGTTGGATATATCAGGTCAAGCATAAACCAGATGGTTCAGTTGACAGTTTAAACAGAAAGGTTTGAGCTATCCTGCACGAAGAAGAAAATAAATTATTGGTGAAGAAAACAAATTACAAATCTCAAAAAATTCAAGTTCATGACACAGATGATTGCCGTCTAACACAGTTTCTAAACCTCAGTTTATCCGTCCCTCCTTTCCAGCTGCTACCAGAAAGTCAAGGAAACTTCAACCTACTCAATTGCTCGTCAACTAAAACAACTTTTCCATATTATTTTTACCCAGTCCCTTGCCTTAGTGTCCCTGCTTACCAGGTTTATGCTGTTTATTCGTCATATTCCATTGGAGATTTGGACCTATCCTCTTGCCGCAAGATCCACAATGTTTCTCTTCCATATCAAATATTCAAGGGAAAATATACTTTTCCTCTGAATTGGGATAAACCAATGTGCAAAAGCTGTGAAGCAGAGAGCAGGAAGTGCTAATTGAAGAAGAGTAATAGCAAGGAAGCTGAAATCCAATGTGTCAAAGGTAATATCCTTCATCCATGTCCTGCTTTTGTTCATCTTACAATCAAGTATGTATGTACATGTTAGCTGATTGGGTTTAGCATAATCATTTTTCATTATGCTTTTGTAGATTCTTCAAAGGAGTTCTGTTTATATGTGAAAAGGGACGAAATAGAAGGAATATATGAGTTTATTAATGCTATAAAGGAAAAAATGGACAAAACAAAAAATTTAAGCAATTGAAAACTCCTCCATTTTTCTTGGAAAAAGATAAGGGTCTCAAAGATTGCCCAACTGAGGAACTATACATAACTTTTTTATTTTGAAAGGGAACAAATTTTTATTGATTCAAACTTGCAATAGATCGATAGATCCGAGATGCAAATTGATAAAAACTATAAAGGATGAAACAATATTCATGTTAATAGCATAATAAATCGGCATAAAATATACAAATTTGATAATATAGTGACTAGAATATCTACGACTCTAGTTTTTCAATATACTGATGACCAAAATCTGATATTGTCGATCGATGAAATTCACTTTACACATGCAATCGTCACCACATAAATAAGCGCTTTACATGATAAGGCGATGGAAAGTCTTGTGTCGTGCTGAGTCGATGTGAACCAAACGCCGCAATAAGGCGACAACAACCACGAAAAACAAAATAAGACTAAATAACATTGGAATAACCACTTTATTGAGTAAGAAAATCAAAGAAAGAGATGTAGAATGATTTCAGGTCAAGAATGACAAAAAAATCACCTTTCATTTCTTGAGGAAAAGGAGTTAAAAACGAACAAGAAGAGAGAAAAAAAAAATTTACGTACTTTAAATGGTTTAAAAGTTCTAAAAACAACAAAACATTGCTTTGGAAAAACCGATAGGCACTATACATAACTTAAAATGTAGGTGATGGAGAAAAGTAAACCCATGAGATATCTAAATTTTCTTGAATCAAATAAAGATTATCGCCACAAGTAATTGATAATTTTTATACTTTAAGTGCATAAGCATGTGGTTATAGGTAAATTTCATTTACTCATTCTTTATAGTTTATATGCTATGAGAAAGCAAAGAGATGGTGTTTTACAATTTGCATATTTTCCCTTTCATTTACAAGAAAATTATATCTTCTCTTTCTATAGGTGTAACCCTTGGTTCCATTCTTCTTATTCTTGGAACCATCACAGTCTACCATGTATATAGCTTGAAGAAATTGGAAAGAAACTATAAAAAAAATATTGAAAAATTGACAGGGAGGTTACATGGCTCTCAAGCCTACAAGATACTTTTATGCTGATATTAAGAAGATCACAAATCAATTCCAAGATAAATTGGGTGAAGGAGGTTACGGAACATTGTATAAGGGGAAGCTTTCAAAAGAAGTTTATGTTGCAGTCAAGATCCTAAACAATTCCAAAGGAAATGGGGAGGAGTTTATTAATGAAGTGGGAACAATGGGTAGAATCCACCATGTCAATGTTGCTCGCTTGGTTGGGTTTTGTGTTGATGGATTTAGACGAGCTCTTATTTATGAGTTCTTACCAAATGAGTCCTTGGAGAAGTTTATATTTTCAAGAATAATAAAAAACAATTCACTTGGTTAGAAAAAGCTTCATGATATAGCTCTAGGTATTGCCAAGGGAATCGAATATCTTCACCAAGGTTGTGATCAAAGAATCCCCCATTTTGATATCAAGCCTCATAATATTTTGCTTGATCACAACTTTAATCCAAAAATATCTGATTTTGGTCTTGCTAAATTGTGTTCTAGGGGACAAAGTGCGGTTTCTATGACTATTGCTAGGGGGACCATGGGCTATATTGCTCCAGAGATGTTATCTAGGAATATTGGGAATGTATCTTACAAATAAGATGATTTTAGCTATGGAATGCTATTACTTGAAATGGTAAGAGGAAGAAAGAATAGTGATGTCATTGTGGATAACACTAGTCAAGTTTACTTCCTATATTGGATTTATAATCGTCTAGATCAAGGTGAAGAGTTACACATTCGAATTGATGAAGAAGATACTCAAATAGTAAAAAAATTGACAATTGTCGGACTTTGGTGTATTTGATGGTTCCCAGCAGATCGTCCTTCTATGAAGCTCGTTGTTCAAATGTTAGAAGGAGAACATAATTTACCCATGGAACATGATCGTGCAACAGATCTCAAAAATTGAATGAAAGATGTTATCTCTTTTTCAATTTTTAGAAGTGTGTAATTCAAATAATTATGGTCATCATGTAACAATACATTTACTACAATATTCATTTCGAGTTTCAGCTAACAATATGTTTCAAAAGTTCTCTCCCACATAATTGATTTCTTCTCCATAATGTTTTCTGTCTTTAACTGGCAAAAGGGCAGCTTTATTTAACCCAGTTTTTGGTGAAATAGTAGCCATGTAACAGGGAATAGTAATACATTCTTTGGAAAAAAAAAAGATAAAAAATGTTTTGTTCTTAACAAGATCTTCTGTTACAGATTCAATAGCATGTTTATTTATTAGAAAAAAATTCGAAATTTCAAATGTAGTGTATGAGGTGCCTGAAAAAACAGGGGAAAAACTCTAGAGATGTGCACTGTTGCTTAAGAGTTAGACTTTCCAGGCCATTATTGTAGTGGGTTTTTAATATTTTACCAGACTTGATTACAGAGCCTCTTCATTGAGTTTCAATACTTATTATGAAGCCTGAGAAATAACATTGAAATAATAAGTACGTCAGAAGATGAAAGGAAAGAAAGTAAAAGTGCTAAGTATAAATAATATAATATAGATTTAAAGCAAGTGCCCATTTTTTTATTGTGATTACAGCATCAACTGAAATGCATCAAACAGCCCTGGCAACTAGAGAAGAGAGATGAGAGAAATAGCCTAATCTCCTTTACATGTAATTAACCCTCTCCAAGAAGGATTTTCAATCACCCATACCAAAATCATTCTCTCACACAAACCATGTCCTAACACCCAAACTAACTAACTCTCTATTTAAAATATTAATTTAAATATTTTTCTATTTAAAATATTAATTTAGCCCCCTATATGGCTAAGAACCATCATATATATAAACTTCCTGATATTTTTATTTGGATCTAACAGCTCCAAAATGGCACCAGCACATGAACTGCATGGTCACACCAAATATGAGCCATAACATTAAACTTATGTTTACCATTGCTCTATTCCTCCAGATCAAATGAAATCAAATCTACAATAGATACCAATGTGCAAGATATGAAATGGTGTGAATGATAAATGCAGAGTGAAATCAAGGTTATTGAACTCATCCTTCAATTCATGATGTTCAACATTCTCTATATATACTTGGTTTCACCTCTCTTTTGTGATTTCTTTGTTGCGTAAAACAAATTGGTCTGTTTATCAAATAGAAAAACAAGAAATTCCAAAAAAAAAAAAACAAAACATGAATGGGAAGCACAATGAAACAGATAACTGATATTCATAACAGAATAACTTAAAAGCCTATTGATGAGTACATCAGAATAGATAATTATTACCCTTCTTTCTATCATATATATAGATTGGAATCAGCCTACTTTCAGTATATATATAGCATGCACTATCCGATACTAATCGACATTTTTGTCTTGTTTTTGTTGTTGACTTGATCTTCAGCTGGCACCTCTTGGGGAGTTAGAAGAGGCCTAGGAGGCATCTCTAGGAGCTCAACATTTCCTTCAAGCATCTCTACAACTTTGTTCATCGAAGGACGATCAATGGGCTTCAATTGTATGCACCATAACGCTACTATAAGCAGCTTTTTCAAAAGTTCCTTTCCTTCCTTTGTCTCTATCGCATCTTCCATTTCTATGTATTTTCCTTCATTGAACTGGTCATAAACCCATGAAGGGAAGTAAATTTAAAGCTATGTCTCTGCATACACATTCAAATTCCTTCTTCTTCCAGCCATTTCCATCAACTTGTTCAAAACTGTAAACATCGGCTTTGTATGAGACTCCTCCAATGTTTTTGTAGAACAACTCTGGAGCCATGTATCCCCTTGTTCCTCTTGCTGCAGTTAGGGACACAATACTATGATCTACCGGATATGATTTAGCGAGCCCGAAATCTGAGACCTTTGGAACGAAATTCTTATCAAGAAGAATATTATGGGGCTTGATGTCAAAATCTTCAGGATCTGTATTATGCAGCCTCAGTGCAATTCAATCCCATGGGCTACTCCAAGAGAAATTTCATACATTTTCTCTAAGCTTAAGGAGATATTCCCTTCTTTTTCAGGAAATATGTACTTATCAAGAGATCCATTAGGCATGAAGTCATATACAAGAGCCCGCTTTGTTCCCTCGACACAGAATCCAATTAATTGCACCACATTGACATGATGAATCCTTCCATTTGTAGCAACTTCGTTGATGAAATCTTGTCCATCGGTTTTGGGACTAGCCATCATTTTTACAGCTACAAAACAGCCACTTCGTAGCTTTCCTTTGTATACGGAACCATAACCTCCTTCACCCAGTTTTTCCTTGAAACCTTTTGTCATCTTCTTGATATTTGATAAGAATAACAATGGGTGTTACGGTTTTTGAGCCTGAATGTACTCCTCAATGGCATGGTACATGGATAAGTTCCTTCTCCTCCATTTGTAGATCAAAAATATCATAACGCATGGACACCCGAGCAAATCTCTCACAGCAACTGGAAATGAAAATTACATAGAAATCAGCAGAACATCAATTGGTCAATCTATGGAACCATTTTGCTAGTATTTAGGGTTTTCTCTTATTTTTAGTTTGATTTCCTCTTTTGTTCATCACAATTTCAGTGAGGATGTACGATGTCTTACCAATGCATAAGAGTTCAAATGGAAGAATAACTGCCCAAGATAAAAAGAAATTAAACATAGTTAAAGGATTTTTTTTTAAATAGTTCTATAAATAGGCAAGTGAAAATGAAGCATCCAGAGATGGAGAGAAAATTCTCACTTAGTGCAAATGCAGACAAGTACTCTATGAATGCAAAATCTGCGTTACCATGATAAAAGAGTTAAATCATAAAGCTGGAAGCAGTAGGTAAAGTTGAAAGGAAAGAATACAGTTTTATACTATATATGTCTCTCAATTGACGCCTTTGCAAAGGAATAGGGTGTGAATGCGCGAGGTTTTCGCGTATGTCGCTGCATGGCTTTTTTGGTGCAGATCGCGATGTTTGTCATGGCTGCCCATACTTCTCCCTTTAGAAAGGTGTAGATGGACCGAAATTAATTTAAAAGCCTCGTTTAACGCTGGGTCAGCAATTTCAGCCTGGTTATGAAACTTTTAGCGGAGGGGCGTACAGGGTGGCCCATGTTAGTAAATGTTAGGATATATATCTTGTGATGAAAAAGTTGGTGAGAAGTAGGATTTATCCCACGAAAACAGGGCGTTATTGCTGCCCTCCCATGCCTAAAACTAATTAACAAAGAGTTTTGGCATCATATTCCATTTTCTAGCTGATGGAAATATTGATAAAAATAAACAGAATAATTTTAAAGTACTAAAATCTCACCGCAAGGAGGGCAGTCTGAGGACCACTGAAGGTCAGTCCCATATAGCAGGGAATCATGGATGCCTGAACAAGAACTATTGTTCATCTTCTGCACACGGGTAGAGACACTGACATCCAAGTCTATCATGCAAGTGTCCTCTAAATCCGAAAGCTGCATGCTTCCAACTACAACATATGAATATGTTTGATTTGAATATAAAGAAAAGGAAGAAGTGTTTTTACTGCAAGGTGCCATATCGATGTAGCGTGAAGAATTTATTGGAGCTTCACAGTCAATAAAATTTAGTGCCGTATTGTTCCAACTCTGTAGCTGAAATCTGAATACACTTCTAAAATTAAGATTAATTTTTATGTAAGACGGAGGATGCAGAGGCAGAGAAGAGAAGTTGTCAACAACCCTTATTGTGAAGATCTCATAGTTGATTTCTTCTACTCTGAATTTTCCTGAATACGAGTACAAGATTGTGAGGTTGTTCTCACAAGATAGTTCATAATCTCTTTTTCCGCAGCCATGTGGATCGTCTTTCAGTCGGAAAGGGTAGCTTATATTGCGAATATTTCCACATGAAGAGGTACAGAGATGATGATTCCGCTTGGCTGCTTTACATGGAATAATAGGGACTAACAGAACTAGAAGAAGGGCTGCAAAACAAGGATACAAGATCTCTCTCAACATACCTAGAGCTGGTCTCTCTCTGTTGTTTAATATTGTTGTTTTCCTTGTAGCAAATCCTAATGAAAAATTGGAGGAAAAAAAGAAGAATCCACACAGATTTAACGTCCACAGGAATGGGTTCAATTCTTGCCCACTTGGGGACGAAGCCAAAGAGCATTGACTGGTGCCTTCTTAGTCAGCTAAGTACGACAAGATGAGAAGAAATGTAGCCTCTTCTCTGCCTTATATACATTATCTAGTTCTTCCACAAGAATCCAAAGTAGGATCAGTACGTAGAAGAAAATAATTAAACAAGTATCTGTTCTTCCTTGGAAAAAGCAATGAATATAACATGAATTAATAGGTCAGTCATCTGTTGGGACTATTTCTTCAAAAGAGTGAAAAAAAACTTCCACAATGATTAAAAGAGTCTAAATTTTCTGACTTGTTGGAGGCAGAGCGTGCCTTATTCTAATAAAATGATATGAGATTCATAGTTGTAAATAAGCTTAGATTGTGTTTCGTTCTTGAAAAGTACCCAGGAAAGGGGAAAAAACTAAGGAATGTGATTTTGTTATGTTTGATTTACGGATGAAAAATCTAAAAAAAAAATCAAAGTGAATAAAATTTCTTAGAAACTTATATATTCTTAAATTATTTAATTTTATATTAATAAATTAGAAAAAATAAAGTGAATCTCAAGTAACAAATAAAAAATATTTTGCCGGATTTAACTCTACTTTTTGTTTTTATTAATTTTTTTTTCTTCCACTTTATCTCTATATATTCTTTTGAATCTTTTCACATGGAAAATGATCTCATTTAATTTTGATGGATTCTTAGGAAATGCATGGGTTATTTCCTCAGCTTCCTATTTGAAAATTTTGGCTTCCTTGTTGAAAAATGGAACACAATGATAGCAATGTACAAGAGGGAACCATGAAGGAAGTTGAGAATGGTAATCAAGAATCATTCAACGAAAATTAATTGAAAATTGACGAGATAAATTATTATTTTTAGACGATTTTTTTATGAGGGAAGACTACATAACATGAATCTTACGAAAACGGTTGAAACAAGAATCACAATGATCCTCATAACTAATATTAGTAACATCTTTAGGAAAATTTTGACAAAAAATAAGTATGTGTTCTTGAACACAGTTCATGGCATTGGGATTGTGTGAGAATTCAGATTTTAGTGCGATGCACCCGAACTCTACATGTGGGACTAAGTGTGTGTAGATCAGATATAAAGTATATGTATAAAATTATAAGCACACACAATCTTTTATGTGGTCGTATTTGCCTAAGTCCACGAGTTGAAGCTTAGATCTGTTTAAATATTTTGATTCAAGGTTCTGATTAGTCTTTATGTGATGCGAAACTCACTCTTTACCCAGCCTTCTTGAAACCACAATCACTCTTGTGGAATTCGAGAATAAAATCGCCGGTCATAGCCTGTGACATCCGCACCCATAACCCACATTATATAGATAAAATGAAGAAAATAAAGAACATCATATTTCACACATGGTGAAAGGGTGAAAGGCTATTAACGTACAATACCTCAATTGAGCATCTATACTCCACACTCAATGAGCATGCACGTCCGTACTTTGTTTGTCTTCTTCAAGCTCTGCTCCTGAAATCCATGTTAAGCAACTTCCAATCCCCGAATTTATAGCCCTTGTGATTGGTCTTAGAAGTCTTGATAAGGCTAGATCATTATCCTAATATGACTTCAACTTTACCTTCTATTTTCTGTACTTGCCTCATATTTCCTTATCCCAGCGGAATAAGGAAACTTACTGTTCAAGTATCATCTTTAGAATAGAAACCTGATTTGTTTCTAATTTTGGTTTTAGAGCTTACAAGATTGAATCTTCTTGATTTGATCCTTATCCACTTACTAAATCAATCTCAGACTCATTGGTACCTTACTCTCCAAGTACCTTGGCCTCTAAGTTTGTAGACTGCCTTGTGTTAGGCGATTTTGTGTTATATAAAATGTACAAGCCTTTTCGCGCAAGTGCACACGTCGCCTCAAGTAATATAATGAAAGTATAAAGTATCATCCCATGAGGAATTGGGTTACTAAGTATTGACTCTAATCTAGCCTAGATTCTATATGGATGGTTGAAAATCTGTAGAAAATCTAAATTACCCTAACTAAACAAGCAAAAATTACTTAAGCAAGGGCGAAAAGGCGCAGGGTGCAGATTTCACTTTAAACAAGTATGTATGAACCTCCCAACCCTATTAATCAATATTTATTTCATCCTGAAGATGGCAATTTTGTGACACCCCTATCCCGGGGGTCCCGTTGACAACCCGTCAACCTGCGGAAACCTGTGGATATCGGGTGCCTCGATATCATATTCACATGTCTCATATATCGAGACCCATTCCTACATATTCAATTCACAATATACAAAAATATATGATAGACTATAATCACAGTCTCTTTACAGTCCCTTTTTATACCAAAAAGGTGTACATATTTTGGTTCTGTTCATATATAATACAAGACAAAACAAAACAAAACAAAGTCGTGTCCGGCTCTCATCCCATATGCGGTCCCATATGCGGGTGAATTTGCACATACTAGACACATTACCTAAGGGGATCCACGTAGGTGAACAGCCCTAGTAGCAGTGATAATCTCTATGAGGTTACTCCCGCTAGATTACGTGCATTGATCAAACACCACAGCACATTCAAGTAAAAATATGCCGCGTTACCTTTCGAATGCCTACATACCATGGATGAGAATGTGACTCACCCCATCCCATGTCGGAAACTCCCTACGCACATACAAGCGAATGTGAAAACCCTGTCATTGGTGTTTCACCTGGCCAATGCTTTTCTTTTCCAAAACAAAAGCTTTTTGTTTTTAAAACATACAACCCATTGGACAAACCCCCAATGTTCATTTGATGTGATCAAATCTCGTGTGTTTATGCATTTGTGGGCCACGGATTTTCGGGTTTACACCCCAGGATTCCTATCACATTTCGGACATTTTTGATGGGATTTCACCGCTGGTGATCATGTCTAACCTCAATAAGTTTGGGTATTTTCACCCTGGGGAGGGGGGGATCTACCCCATCTTGCTACGCCCAACACACATATATTTATTTTCATTTCTTTCATTGTATACCACCGTGAGTCTCAATTGGACGCTGTCGTTTTGAGCTCACCACACATTCAACCAGAATGGTGGATTAACCATTTTTATGCACCCACACCCGACTCAACGCGATGATACCATGCATATGCAATGCTAATGTCACTGCAATTTCTCATGTTGCATGTATGATGCACACTACATGAATCATTCTCATCAGTTGTATATATCACAAACATATAAGCATCCATCAATCCATGACTAAAAAATTTATGTCATACAACCTTCCTTAGGCTAAATCATGGAAATTCCTACCCAACACAATAGCATACAACATGCCATGCAATGGTCATGTCAAAACGGTATACATCGACCTGACAAGCGACACACTTGGTGCAAACATAGAATTGAAGTTATGATGCTTATTATCCTCAACAAGAACATGTATGGAATCTCGACTCAATGATCTTTCCATAGAGTCCAAGAACACCTGAAATGGAGTTCGGATGAAGAAGTTATGGTTGTCCGAAGTTGGAGGCCTCCACGACCCTAAAGCCAGGTGACCCTAATGGTTGCTCCACAAACGGTGATCCACAGCGGCTAATCCCTAGCTGGCTGATCCCTAGCCGGTTGACTCCTAGCCGGCTGACTCCTAGTCGGCTGATCCCTAGCCGGCTGATCCCTAGTTGGCTTACTCCTAGCCGGCTGACTCTTAGCCGACCAGCCCGGCCAGCCTTTCCACTTAGACTATTTAGGGTAAACGGACCATAACTTGGAATATAGAGGTTCGATTTGGGTAATTCAAAAGCCTAACATCAATTTCACTGATGTGGCTACAATTTACCTGCAGAACACTAACGAATTCCCATATTTCCACCGGAAACTCAGTCATAAAGTTTATGTTTGTGTGTGCCAGATCAAATTAAATGACTTCCCATGGTTGAGAAATGCAAGCAAACATACATGGGGCAAGACATAACCACACAACCCTTAAGATAGAAAATAACCAAAGTAGAAGAAGACCTACCTCTTGGAGTTTATGAAGCTCCCGTTTCGATCTCTACTAGAAATAACACTATGGGAAGCACTTTTCTTCTTGCTTTCAGTCGAGCAGCGAGGTCGATCATTGAGAAACCTAAAGAGAAGGTGGGCTTCTCTCACAAGCTTTCTCCATAACTACTCTCTCCTCCCCCTCCATCCCACCGATTGGTCTAAGATGGTTAAGTTTGGAGAGTACCTTTTGCCACATGTCAATACCCCATTAGCTCCTTGGATTACCCTTATCACCTTATCCATCTACCTTGGATTTCTCTCAAATCATGAGTTTCCACATGTCTCTTATGGGTCCCACTTAAGCTCTTTGTTTGACTTAACCTGCACTTGACATGTGGTACAATGTGAACCACTCATCACATGCCAAGTGTCCCCTACTACCTTCGGTGCCTCGAAAAACATGAAATCCCGACTATCTCAGAATTCGATGAAATTCGATGTGGTAGCTAGATTTTTCGAAAAGATTCCAACGGTGAAGTCCGTTTCGTCATCCGAGATCTAGAAATTTTTTTAGATTTTTCCACTGAAATTACCATTTTATCATTTCACAGAAAATTGAATTTTTCTCGGGTTTTACAAATTTCATTAGTGTATATGCGAATCTCTCTCGAGCATCCACACACTACCCATAGGATCAGGTATTTTACATCTCTACTCAAACCCTAGATTTCTAGGGGTGCAGAAATTTTAGTACCACACCTAATCTCATTTATATCTCTATTTCATGATAATTAGATGGTAAATCGTCCATGGTCTAATTTTAACTCTCACCTCTTGGATCTTAACCCAATCAAGCCACCAATTCATACAAATGTTGCTAAATACCCACAAGCATTAGACCAAATGAGAAATACTCAACATAAATATAGAAATAAAACATAAATCAATATAAATTAAGAGATTCATACAAACTTGTCTTTGGCTACATCTAAACCCTAAGAAAATTAACTAAAACATAATTATGAGAAGAAATATAACCATCAAATGAAGGGAAAATGGAAAGGGGAAGAAAAGAAACAAATATGGTGAAGGAGCTTCCTTTTTCTCTTCCATCTTCTTCTCCCAGGTGAAAAATCTTTAAGAGAGAGGAACCCCAAGAGAGGGCCTCCCTCTTGTCAGATTTCTCCCCAAGCGAACCCTAAATTGACTCCCAAAATGCCTTAATTTTCCCCTTTTTATAGCCTAAGCGAGAGTAGGCGGATGGGCTTGACAAAATATGGGCCTCTTGCATCCTGCTTTGTAGTGTAATGGATTTATTTCTGATGTGGCGAAAATCGGAAGCTACTGGAGGAGTGAAGACCAAACCATGCTGAGGCGTGAAAATACCCACACTATAGCGTGTTTTCATGCTAAAGCGTGAGTGAACTCATGCTAAAGTGTGAGAACACTCACGCTAAAGCGTGAGGGGCACTCATGCTATAACGTGAGTGTTCTCACAATGTAGCATGAGTGGCTCACGCTTTGCTACGAAATTTTCTATTTTTTGGCATCATGCTCCTTCATATAACTTAACCATCACAGACTCGAATCACGTGATCTTGGTATCTACGGAAAGCCCTCGGAGTCTAGAATCTTCCCATGCAAATGAGGGAGACATAGAATGACATCCCATAGGCAAAATGATCACATGTTTTCCGCGACTACATGATGACTTTGTCAATTTTTCTTAGATTTTGCTCGTTTTTGCTCAATAATTGGCCTAATCACAAAATTGGGAAAAATATAGCATTAGGACACTTATATATATCATAAAACTACTAAAACCTAAGCAAAACTGATGAGCTTAAAAGTCATCTATTTTCAGTCCATTTTTCTGATTTATTTTATTCTAAAAAGGTGATTTATGTAGAGATATGGAATACTTCTGAAACTCTTTGTGCGGCGGGAATTCAAAAGAAAGCAGAAATTGCAGTAAAAGGAGAAGAATGTGGCTGAGCAGTATTGATGTAACTTGCTGAAGGAAATTGCAGCAGGATTGGCGTAAAAGGATTAAAGGATTTGATGTCATGAAGCCTTTACAGCAATCAAAATACATATTAAGGTTGCAACTACAAAGCTCGGTCGCCAAATGAAAGCGTAGTGAAGACAAGCAGTGGCGTGAAGAAAGAAAATCAAAGTCAAGCAACGGAATTGATGAAGAAGAAGACATGATGTCAGCGACATCATTCAAAGATTCTGCGGCGAATTAAACCTTGATGCGTGGACAATGAGATTCGCGACACCAAAAAGAAGTTCCGGCGGAAGATAAACAATTAATTGAACATTTATGGCGACATGCGGATGCGATCGCCCAACATCGACACTGAATCGAGCGATCGTGACATCGAACTGCAAGGAAACTTAGGTGTGACATCATCGACTAAAGAGAGAAGGTCGGCGACATCATTGAATGGTCGCGACATCAGTTCTGAAAGAAGGTCGCGACAAAGATCGAAAACATGCATGACATCAGCTACGAAGGAAATTCGCGACATCATTGATCGTGACAACGATTATAAGAAAGAAGTTGCGAATACACCTGGTTGTCGCGACATCAATTGCAAATACTTAAGGTCGCGACATCATTCGCGGTCGCGACAACGAAGCAGGAGCGGTCGCGACATCACCAAAGGTCGCGACATCATTACAAGACGGAAGGTGTGACAACATTGAGGCATCGCGACATCAAATCTAAAGAGGTAAGGTCACAGCGTCATTATTTGTTCCGACGCCGATTCCGAAAGAAAAGGTGGCAGCAGATCAAGTTGTCGCGACATCGATTCCACCAAAAGACGTAATACGCGCGACCAAACAAAAACATCGCGGCAAAAAGTAAGACAAGCGAGTTGCGACGCAATAAAGAAGTCGACATCATTTACGAACCCGAAGGTCCACGACAACATTGACTGCTCCGCGACGTCGTCTGAAAGGTAAAGGTCGCAGCGTCGGTAGGCTGTCGTATCAGGTTCAAGAAAGTCGCGACAAGATCAAGCTGTCGCGACATCAGTTCCACCAAGAACATGTCGCGACCAAACAAGGGCCCACCGACAAAGGCTGGATTAACGGAGGTCGCGACAAAGAGTTGATGTCGCGACGCCGACACTGTGGGCGGGTTAAAGCGAAGTCGAAAAGAGGTGCATCGAAATTAGGGTGACTTGGAACCCTATAAATATGTAGGCACGCTCTCTGAGAGGAGCAGCTCTTGGCGACTTGAAGAGATCACGGGTTGATGAGGCTCCTGTATTTTGTTTTCTTTCTTTCTTTGTTTTATTTTAGATTCAGTTCGTATTTTTTTGTTTTAAATTTGAGTCTGAGCGTTGGCGGTAAAGTTTAGGCCCGAATGCATATTTATATTTCTTCAAATTACTGTGCGGTTGTTTGAATTCGGACAAATACGGATTTGAACTACGGTTTCTAATTAAGTGGTTTCTTGGTAATGACCAATGTATGGTGTAATAGTGGTTTAGAAACCCGACTTCCATTGAAATGACTCGTAAATCGAAGTATCTTTCTGCATAATTTTATTCGCCGATCTTGAACTTGAGTTTGTAAATCTACTAGCGGTTTTGTTTATTTTGTGAATTGATCCCAATAATAAATTGTCGCCTACCCATAGCGGTTGTCTCAATCTTTGATTTCGGGAGGCCCTCTGGTGACACGGGAAGGCATTCTGAGAGTGATGAAGCAATTCGTGGAGCGGTGTAATGAACACGCTGTGGTGATTTAATGTGCTGCGTGTGATTAAATTGATGAAATCAGCCTTTTCACTTGGAGACGAGAATGAGTTGGCGTTTTATCAATTTAAACATCACGAGAGAGTTCGCCTCGGTCGAATGGTGAATTCAATCCCGTGTTAGCAAGGATCCTAATCAAGGAAAGAATGAAATTTGTTCTAATTTTGAGGTGAGAAACCGGTATAAAGTGTAAACCCATGCAATGACTATAATTTAGGAGCTCGGGTTCTGATCGGGTTGTAGGTATGAAGTATTGAAGAAAAATACCCGGAAACAGGCGGCCCGGATTAAAGGTAGTTATCCCTAACCCACTTGTCGCCCGAAAAGCAGTCAAGGTTAGATGATGAGCAGTGGAGTGTGGAGAGATCGGCTGCACTTTTATAACTCCTTGGACTAGTTTAAATCGTAGTTCGTGAGCTTAGTACGGTCTGTCGGAAGGAATTGATGTTTCCCGCAATAGCTTTATTTTCAATGTTCCTTTATAGATATTCATTGATTCTAATTGTGTTTCATTATTTAAATTATTCAATTCATTTGTTATTAATTCAATTCTTTTAGTTTTCATTATTTTAAGGCTTTCAAGGCAGTTCAAATTGTCTATAATAGTCGAATAGTATAGAGGCTTGAGTAGTGGTGGTTGATTGAAAATTCTTAAGATCTACGTGGGATCGATGTCACGGACTAAAATCCACTTTGTGCCTTTGTTCGACACATTGCGCAGAATCATGGATCGACATAAAAAAAGAGGAAATGTATCTATTCTTTAGGGAAACCATTTTATATCGGTATATTTGAGAAATATAATCAACAAGTTTCATGGCACTATTCTTCCAGGGATTAGATAATAGTCCTTTGGTAATAGTATCATAAGTTTGGCACTGTCTTTTGGTCCAACGACAAGTTTTGAAAACGATTGAGGGGATCAGAAAGTCTAAATGATCAATATTAGACGAGAAAGAAGGAAATACTATTTGGACATTTAAGAAAGGAACAAAAATAGTTTTCATGTGGTTATTTTAGCCGCTAACCTTTAACAAGCCATATTGAAAATATTTGTTGGCTTGATAATCCTGATAATGTGAGTATGTTTTATTTCGGGAAAACTTTAATGCATAGGAAACGAGAACGCGATCGATTCAGTAGATGCGAACTAGAGAGAACACTCGAAGCTTGAGAAAACGAAAGGGCGGCTGGCTATGACAGTGAAAGGCCCAGAGACGGTGAAAGACAAAACGGCGACGAGAGAGAAGGCCTCGATCAACGATACAATGGGACTTTTGGAGACCCCTGATATTCGGTATGAATACTGCGCAATCGAGACGGCCCTACGGTGGATGCAAATAATTTTTGGTAAAAGCCCGTGCCCGATTACAATGATTCGGCAACAACGAGTTCACGGTCATCCAGCGAAGACCCGAATGAGCACACAGGAAGGTTTCTCGGGATGGCGAATCTGGTGAAGTTGAATGAGGTGAGACCGGAGGTCATAAAATTGCATTTATTCCATTTTCTCTAGAATCTACTTGACCACATGGTATGAATCTCTACCATATGGTTGTTGATACTTGGGAGAGCTTGTGAAAGCTTTACTTGGGTGGAATTCTTCCTATCACTCACCTCAGAGAGAAGGAGGAGATAATTAATTGTGTTCAGCGGGGGGAAGATGAGAGCCTTTATGTAGCATGGGAGAGATTCAAGGTTCTTTGAGAAAGATGCCGATGCATGGAATAGACCGGGTGAGATGGACATAGTGTATCATGCCTTGAATGATACATCTAAAGGCATTATTGATGCTTCATCTTTGTGGAGCATTCGACGTAAAGTCTTTGAAGAAGCAAGAGATCGATTGAAGACACAGCGAAATCTGTGTAAAGCTCCATACGAGTTTCCAAGAGTAATTGGAAGAGGAAGAGTCATGGAATGATCAAGATGGCTGACCATGGAGGCAAGTTAGATGCCATCATGCATAGAATGTACAAGCAAAGAGAGGAAGATGCACACGCTCATGAAATAGGGCGAGTCGAGGAACTATTGAGAGGAAGTGTGTGTGTCCCCACATAGAGCTGTTTATGATGTTGTTGAGAGGTTACAAGTACTTGGGGAGCCGAAAGTTATCACTTCAAACCAAATCCTAACACCTTGACCTGATATCATCGGCCCATTGAGGAACCATGAAAATTTTTCATATGGTGGAGGGGCCTCCGCAAAGGCCCGAGGCATGGAGCGGGAATCGCTGCCGGGGATATCGACAACCACGGGATTCGCAACGGCGGCGGGAGGTGAAAATAGAAGCAGTACCGGAGTCGGAGGAGGCTCAGCCATTTGAAGATCAGAATCTTTGTAATTCATGGGGAGGTGGCTCAAGGCTTGAAACCTCCATGAACAAAGTTAAAGAATTGGAAGCCTCAGGCTTCCAATTATCAAATTTTGAAGACCATAATGCCTCCCGCCAGAACTTGGAGACACAAATAGAACCTTAGTGGCCTAAACCTGCAAAACCAGATGAAGGATGCCTTTCCCAGTGACACGAAGAAGAATCCTAAAGACTGCATGGTTGTGCAGCTCAGAAGTGGGAAAGACTTGGAGGAAAAGACAGAAAAAGATGAAAGCAACAAGGAGATGAGGCGGACAATCTTTGGCTCTTGGAGAAGGAAAGAAAGAAGGAGCATTTGTCGGGAGAAGAAGGAAGCAAAAGAAGAAAACCGAGAGCAGTCTGCACGCAGTCCATTTCCTGAGAGAGTGCGAGAAATCAAAGATAGAGCAGGTTCTGAGATTTTTGAAAACCTTCCCGGAAAATTTGGAGATGATATGCCTTTCCGCATAGTGGTGAGCTGGATGCCACTTTTATAAAAGTTACGAAAGACATCTTGAAGCGGAAGATGGCGAAGAAGAATTGTGAACTTAGCGCTATGACTTGCGATGCGTGATCAAGAGAGACGAAAAGATGAAGGATCCATGGAGCTTCACCATTCCTGCACCATTGGAGAGTTTGAATTTCGAGAAGATCTACGTGACTCGGAGTGCCGATGTCAGCAATGCTTACTGATACACATTTGCCAAGAAGTTAAGTTTGGGGAGCTTACTCCCACCCTCTTTGTTACCCTCGAATGGCGGAATGGGACACAGTGAAAACTGAGAAGGAATCATAGAAGATGTCTGGTAAAGGTGGGAAAATTTATTTTTTTCTGTTGACTTCATCATCTTGGGAGGAAGATTCACAAAGTCCCTCTGCTGTTGGAAGGCCATTCCTTGCAATGGGCTTGACTCTATCCGATATGCAAAAAGAATTCTCCTCTAATTGGAGAAGAAATGGTGACTTCAATTTAATGAAGTTTGAGGAATTTAGACATAGAAAGGGAAGATATCAGAGTCGATGAATGTATATGTCATGAGTGTGATTTTTACTATGATTGTAATTCTGACTTTCAATCGATGAGAGATAATTTCCGGTATCTTGAAGGTTTTGATTCGATTTTGCACATCGGTTTACATTCTCTTGAAGAAGTGATGAGTCTTGAGACAAAATGGGAGGAAAAAAAGGAGGCAAAAATGAAGAAAGAATTTCATCAAGAAACCGGTGAAGAAGGGGGCTAGTTTTAAAGGAGTTGCCAAGTCGTTTAAGTATGCTTACTGGAAATTTGCCAAAGTAAACGATAATAATTTATGCTAGACTTAGTGATCTTTGAGGAGCAGAGGTTCTTTGGGAAATTTGGAATCATAAGGAGTCTATATCTTGGTCTATTGAAGAGTTAAAGGTATCGATCCATCAATATGTACAATATCTGTGGAAGAAAATGCAAAAGCCAGCGTTGAACATCAAGGGGCGAATCCGGTAATCAAAGTAGTCGGGAAGGAGGTGCTCGAATGGTTAAATGTTGGTTTATACATGCATTCGGACAATCCTTGGGTTAGCCAGTCCATGTGGTTCCAAAGAAGGGTGGATTTACTGTGATCGAAATGAAGAAATGAATTAATTCCAACAAGAGCAGTGGCGGATGGAAGTATGCATTGATTACGGGAAGGCGAATACGTGACGGGGAAAGATCATTTCCCTACGCCCTTCATTGATCAGATGTTGGATAGATTAGCAGGACACCCTCATTTTTGTTTCTTGGACGGGTATTCAGGCTACAACCAGGTTGCAATTGCACATGAGGACCAAAGACCACATTCACATGCCCCTATGGTACCTTTGCCTTCAGAAGGATGCCATTTGGGGGTGAAATGCTCACCTGTACTCGATGTATGATGTCGATGTTCTCGAGATTTGGTTGAGGAAGTCATGGAAATTTTTATGGATGACTTCACGAGTGTATGAGTCCCGTTCGAACAATAATAAGACAACTGGAAACTTGATACTTCAAAGATGCAAGAACAAACAACTAGCAACTAAGTGGGAAAAATGTCGTTTCATGGTAACAAAGGTATTGTTCTTTGGTCATAAAATTCTGCTCTGAGGGCTAGAAGTGGACGATCAAAATTTCCCATTATCCGCCTTGCACCTCCATATGATCAAAGGGGATAAGGAGTTTCTTTGGGGGCATCTTGGATTTTATAGAGGTCATCGAGACTTCTCAGATAGCCCAGGACCACTATGCGAGATTCTGCGGAGAGGGACCTGAAGTTTAATTTTGATGATTCCTATAAGGCTGCCTTTGAAGAAATCAAGATCAGATTGGTTCAAGCACCTATCATGGTTGCACCAGAATGGAGATCGGAAGATTTGAAAAATAATGTGTGATGCTAGTGATTTTCATGATAAGAGTGTGGGAGAAAGAAAGAGAAAATATTCGAGCCATATACTATCTTGTGAACATGATAGACGCAGAAAACTATTCCATAACTGAAAAGGGGAGATGCACTAGCCATAGTCGCTTGTGAGAATTCAGGCCATATTATGGGATCCCATGTTATAGTTCACACGAGACCATGCGGCCATCGAATATCGATGTCGGAAGCTAAACGGGCGATAAGGTGGGTGGCGCTCTTTGCAAGAGTTTGATGCGGAGATTAAAGATAAGGGGTGTGTGACAATGTGATCGCTGATCACTTGTCGGAAGTAGAAAGGAAAGAAAGCGAGAGAAAAGGAGGCGAAGTGAGAACTTCCCGGATGAGCATTTGTTTAAGGTGTCATTCGACTTCCATGTTATCTTGTGTGTGAATTACACAGTTTGTGGAGTAGTTTCTCATGGTCGGCTTCTATGAAAAAGAAAGCTTCGGGGCGCCGCGGAATTTGCTACATGCAGGATGACCTTTGCTATTTAAAGAGGTGCGACATGATTATCAAAAGATGTGTACCAGAAAGTGAACAATGTAAAATCTTGAATAGATACAGTGACATTTCTGGAGAAAAGCTCACAAAGATACTCCAATACAGTTTTGTGGCCCACTATCTTCAGAGATTGTGAATCAGGATGGGGTGTGTGATAGATGTAAGATTGGGAAATATCGTGACGAATGAAATGCCCCTAAAGGTATAATGGTTGTGCAAATTTTTTGATGTATGGGGAATATATTTTATGGGACCATTCCCGCCCATCATTTGAAACACATGTATTAGCGGCAGTGGATTATGTTTCAAATGGGTGGAAGCAATTGGCTTGTCAAGGAATGATGCTATCTGAGTTGTGGTTTCTTACAAAAGAATATTTTGAAGCGATTGGAACACCCCGAACTATCATTAGTGATGGGGAAGCCATTTTGCAAACAAAATATTTGCAAAACTCATGGCCGGTATGGGATCAAGCATCTGAGTCTAGCTTATCATCCACAAACCAATGGACGGGGCGAAATTTCCAGCAGGGGAAGTTAAAGAATCTGGGAAAAGTGTAAGTTGGCAGGAAGAGATTGGTCTTCCAAACTTGATGATGCACTTTGGGCTTCAGGAGAATTTGCAGCAAAACTCCATTGAATGTCCCCATATAGAGTTGTGCTTTGACAAAACCATGTCATCTACCTCTTGAACTTGAATACAAAGCTATGTGGGCCATGAGAAAGTGAACTTTGATTTTAAAGCTATGAAAAGGAAGAGAGACTGCTCCAACTGAATGAACTGGAAGAATTGAGAAATGAAGCCTACGATAATGCTAGAATATACAAGGACAAAACAAAGAAATGGCATGATCATAGGTGTTGACAAATCAAAACACACACACAAAATTTACAACCTTCAATTGCCCATGGACTATTAATTAAATCCCGATAACCTTATAAACTTGTGGAAATTATAATATGTAGAGCAATCTCTTAAAAATAAGTCATTTTCAAAGCTGTGTTTTGATTTGCTATTCTGCAAGTGCACAGGTCAACAAGTAATAAAATGGATTTAGAATCCGGATATCGATCCCACAGAGAGCTCAAGAATTTTAAATCAACTACCCTGACTACTCAAGCTCCATACTATTTGGACGATAAAATGATAGTGGAATTCAGCATTAAGGTGCTGGGAAAATTAAATGAACATGAAAATAACTGGAATGAAAAATAAACTTGAACACAAAGAATAAAGAATAAGTGACAGTTAGGAAATGATCAACAACTGAATATTAATCGTTTAGAGAACACATTAAGATCAATGCTATTGTGAAGAATCAATTCTACTTTGTAAACTGTAAGAACCTGCAATGAATTTTTCGAGTTCCCCGAATCTGTCCAAGGCTAAAGTAGTTCAGCTGGATCTCTCCAAACTTCACATTTCATTACCTAATTTTGACCTGATTCTCTCGAATACAGGGAATTAGATAACTACTTTTCAACAAGGACTTCCTAACTCTGAGGTATTATTTTCTTTTCTTGATACTTCATACCCATTTTATTGAATTTGTAAACCTTAGCTCCCAGTTATCGGTCAAGCAAGGATATACAATTTCAGGGTTGCTCTTCCTCGAAATTAGAATAGATCTGCCCTTTCCTTGATTAGATCTCATTAACACGGGAATGGCATCACTATCCGAATTGAGATGAACTCTTTGTTTGTTTAAATGGATAACTCGGTCGACTCGGCCTTGATTTCAAGCGAGAAGAGGATTTATCCAAGTAAACTCACAAAGCACAACAGATCAAAAATAGCAGGTTAATATACCTTTTAAGAGATGTTCATAGCTCCAGGGAATATCTTCTACATGTCTTTCAGAGGGACCTCCTTGAAATCGGAACGATGAAGAGCAAACAGAGCAGGGTATAAAGCGTATTTAGATCGAAACTTTAAGCCAATTGTAAATAAATTCATAAGCGAAATTTGCGAGATTCTTGGAAATAACAATAGGAAGATAAGTTCGACAATACGCATTGATATAATGGAAGAGCATTTGGGTTCTCATTCTTGAATTACTCCTTTATGAGTATTCCTCTGATCATAAGAATACTACATTTCGAAACTGGATAAACCGATTTCCAGAAAATTTGTTCTGAACTTCAACTTTCCAGGCAGTAATTTGAAAAGAATTGTATTCTGCATTCAGCTTCTTCGCAAAACGATTACATCTAGTTCCAGAAAATGAAACAAAAATAAACGAAACAAATCTACTAAAAGCAGCCCAGACAATAAAGAAAAATAAAGAAAAAAACTAAAAATGAGCCTTGTGTATCCGGATACCTCTAAAGCGTAGTAGCCAAACTACTTTAATGAAATTTGGACTGTATTTGTGTATTTATAGGGTTCCCTAAATTGGGCCCTAATCGATATGGCTTTGGCATTGGTGTGAAGTATCCGGGCCCGAGTTCTTGTTCAGTCGACCGATTTCCTTACAATAAGTGACATCATCGGGGAGTCGCGACCTCGATCCTACGTCGCGACCGGTGTACACTATATAGCCTTGATTTAGTCATTGCGGGTGTGTCGACATCACATCTTGTCGCGACATCTTCTCCTCACATAAGCCGAGGTTTCAGTGTTCTCTGCTGATGTCGACGTCGATATCTTATCGCGACCACCGAAACTAAGTCCTACGTAGTCTTCAAGCGTGTCGCCGGATGTCGCAGCCGATCTCGTAATCGCGACCATCATCTTTGAAGCTATGGCTTCAAGCTGATGCCGCTCATGATATCGCGACTTCAAGCGCATTATCGTGACCTCGCCGTAAGCTTTACGCTCAGGCGGCGGAGTGCGGTGTGTGACATCAATTTCGTAATAGCGACATCAACTAATCTCGAGGCTTTCAGCGGTTGCTCACGATGTCGCGTTTATCAGTTGATGTCTAGCGACATTGCTTTACGACTACGTAGCTTTTGATACATGCGTTCTTGGTGTCCCGCGACATCGGATATCATATCGATACGCCTGGCTGGCGTAGCAGGTTGCAATGGTTATTGATGATGTCGCGACCTCGGTTTTACGTACTGACATCATTCCTTTAATTTATGCTCCTTCTTGGTACACCTAGGCGTGTTCCTGTCACGACATGCCTCAAAATTCTCTTCAATCTTCTGAAATCCGCGACGAGGCGGGTATGTAGATCCTGAGAGCGCATCAATAGTTCAGCCCGGTGCCTTTATTCACGCTCTGCTGTGGTATTTTATTCCATATTTACGCATTTTCCATCTTTCTTGCTTCCTTCACGCTAATGACAAATTGGTGGATTTCTTCTGCAATTACCGTATATTAAATAATTCAATTTTGCTTGAAAATCAAACGAGAAAAATGGTAAAAGAGATGACTTTTAAGCTGTCAAACTCCCCAAACTTAAGTTTTGCTTGTCCTCAAGCAAGAAAAAAGAAAGATTTGTTTGTCCTCAAACAAAGGACATTCTATTTTGTTTTCTGAGGTTTTTATTATTTCTTATTTCTAATGCGGAATTACTCGAATATAGCCCCATTATTAATTCAAAACTTTTGCTCTGAAACAAGCATGGGCCCATGCTTCTATCACAAAAATCTCTTGATAAACTAATGTATGTAAGCAGGTTCATTATTTATATTATATTAGTGTATTATGTTGGGTCAGCAATCCTTCTCAACTTTGTATTAGATTTAGTCAATCTCTGGGAGGTTTCTCAAGCTACATTTATTAAAATCCTGTATGGTTTTCATATTGATCTCACGCTAATGTAGGTGATCCCAACAACTGAAATCTGATAGGATCTTGGGACATGTCATTAGGCTTGGGCAATGGTAGGATGAAAGGAATTTTTGGGTTAAGAATACCCTGATCATTTTCTCTTCTTTTCTACCCTTTTCTTCTTATAACTTCTCTAATAATCTCCCAAGCCATGTTTGGGACATCTACTGATTTCTTCCAGTGAGCTTGTATGCCTATTTCACACTTGTAATTTCATTGGGGAATTCTCTTAGTTTGCTACCATTCAGGGATAGTGCTATGTTTTAACTTTTTAGGCTTTCTAACACCCTTAGCGAACTTTGGGTTAGTAGCTCCCATACCAGATGGCATTAGGGTACTAGGTGTTGAAACACCCCTCAGAACTTAATTGTTCAAGAGAGTTAGGCCACAAGATAAAACTTATCCCTAGAAGCCTTCTTTTCTGTTTTATTTTCTGCTTTTTTGCCTTTTCTTTTCATTCCCTTTTTTAGTTCTTCAAAAATATATAAACTCCCCCAAACTTCATTTCCTTCTTCCTTCTTGAATTCTGTTAATCCATTGGTTCTTTCTTGAAGGATTGAATTTTATGAATGGTTTGGGAACCTGACCCGTTACTTTTGAAATCGATCGATTTAGCTCAATTCATGGAACTTAAGGTGTATGCATGACATTATTAATAAGGATGGCTAGAATAGCTCAGTCGAAATGGCTGTATCATTTTTTGTCGGTTGTTTTTCAACTAGGATTTACTTTAAATCGATATTCGAACCGGTTCTAGGAGCGCGTAGTTATAAATTAAATTCCCAGAAAATTTTCCTAACTTCATTTAAAGTTTCGAAGGTGTTGTCGATCGAGGTGTATTATTTTCTTCTAGACTTGTGCTTATTCCTTTGTATAATTACATTGGATTTGCAAGTACTTTGTTATATCGAGAATGACCAATTTCTCGATTTTTCGGCCAGTGATTTTTTTCATGTCTCAAATGTTTACTCATTGCCCAGTTTCCGGTTGTGTTATATTCTCCGTTCTTTTTCGAGGAAATATTGAGCGAGAATCGAAATGTTATTTTGATTCGGAAGAAAACCAAACTCCTTGCGAAACACAATCACACATCATGATCAACGATTTGTAAAATCAGAAGTTATATTCAAATATCGAAAGGACTGATATGATCCGGTGTTTCTATTACAAGCATTTTCATAAGTTCATCCTGTTCTAAGAATTCTATCTCGAAGTTTTGCATCCCAGCTTCAAAATTTGGTTCTCGGACCTTGAGCTCCTATTGAGTGATTCGTGTAGTTAATGGGTTGTGCGACAAATTGGGGCTGCTTCCATTTTTTCTTTGGAGCTTCTTGATCGATGGATTCTAACTTAATCCATATTCCCCACTTCCATGCTTAGTTCTCCGGATGAAACCACGTTTTATGGAACACACAACGGAGCTGGTTTGTTTTCCGACTCCACTCGTTCCATAAAACAGTGTTTTCATCCCTCGGACACTTCGTTTGTTCTCAGTCTTCCTTCCCTCCATTCTTATTGCTTGAGTCCTTTCCTTTGTTCTTCCCTCCTTTTATAGTGCATTGCGTCCCTTGGGAAGAATGGGAATGTTTATTACTCACTTCAATTTCCTAGGGAAGTATTAAATGAGACTCCTCGTTTCATGCTCTTGCCCACGTTTTCACTCAGATTTTTGGCTTTTCGAATGGGAAATTGGATCGTTTTCCTTCCATGTCTTTATTCTTTTTCTAATTATTCTTCTTGAAGCGAAAATGATACTATTATTTGGTTAGATCAAGATGCTGCATTATGTTTACGCATTCGTATGACAATTTATTTACGCCAATTTGACAGTTTGGGTGACTTGTAATTTGATGCGATTAAATGAGATTTGACAAGCAGGTTGAGTAAGGGAATCATCCCTTAAAGACAGTATATTCATTATTGGGTCATTAACTCAATGGAATTATTTATGGATGTCATGCCTTCAAATTTTTATGTTGTGAAAGGAAAATTGGAGTCACAACATGGAATGTTCTTTATTTGGGGGTGATAACTAGTTTCTTTCTTTTGGTTTTCTTTTCCTTTTACTATTCTTCATTCCATATCACGGTTATCCTCTTAATCGATGTTATATCCAAAGCGACGAACAAACCAATTAACAACATTTCTCGGGTTATGCGATGTCTCTCGAAAGCAACTACGGAGTTCAATTTATTTTTATCATGCGGGAATTAGACACTTCCTCTTTTATTTAATAGTTAAGCATTCATAAGATAAATAATTCTAAACTTGCAATCTTACTTTACTTTAAATTTAATATCCTAATCAATTATTTCAGCTTAAATGCAATTAAAAAATAAAAGATAGGGAAAAGAGTGAGAACTCCCCTTTTTGTTTCAAGCCATATAATTTCAGCTGTCTTCAACTCTGCTTTAGGAGGTTCTTCCTTCTATCCACTCTTTATTTATTCTTTCTCTGAAGTAGCCGTTGTTAGCTTCCAGTGGAGCTTCCTGTATTCATCAAATAAATCAATTCATCCGGCTTGGCCTCTATGGCTGACAGTTTGTCCATCACATTCATTTTGTTTCCTTCAGCTCTTGTCATTTCTCTCTGAAGTTCCAGATGACCTTATGTTGTATTCAGAAAAATCCCTCCAAGCAATTTGCCTATCCTCATCTCCTTCAGGTTTGGAATTAATGATTTTTCTTCCTTGTTTCGACTGAAGGAATGGGATAAAGAATTTGTTAAAATAAGCTCTCCTGCTCCCGGCTCCTCCCAGTGTTAAGCGATTCTTGAGGTAGGGAGTTAAAAACCAAGTTAAGCCATGTCTCCCTTGAGAGATGTGAACAAGCGTAGTTGAATAACAAGCTTCACTCCATTCGAATTGAGTTAGATTCGCTATTCTCGAAATACGTCCCAAGTGTTCATTGGGATTTTCGGTGGATGTCGTGAGTGGTTGTTGGACCATAGTTATCAATGCTGGCTCGAGCTCATAATCATTAGCATCGACTGCTGGTTGTTTTATTGCTGAATATTTATTGTGGATGAATGTATTCCATAAATTCTCCATAGTGTCTTGCTCCTTAAAATCTTTAGATGCACATCCCTGGTTGGCTACAGCAATACCAGTCCTCACATCGTCATGGTACGTATGAAACGTCTTCACGAAATCACGGTAGACTCAGATCAATAGGATTAGCCTAATCAACAAAAATATTCAATTTGGTTTGTTAAAGATCAGTGGCCAAAATGAACCACTGCTTGAAAAACTATTTTTGTTCTTTTTCTTTAAATGTCAAATTAATTAACCTCACTCCTTTCTTACGAATATTGATTTGTTAATTCTTTCGATCCGACGACGGCGTAACAAAACTTGTTGACAATCAACCACCTGAAATTCTATCTTTATTACCCGTGGAGTGATAATCACGGTAACCTTGCCATAAGCTTGTGGAAATTATAATATGTAGAGGCAATCTCTTACAAAAATAAGTCATTTCAAAGGCGTGTTTTGATTTGCTATTCTGTAGTGCCGCAATTGACAAGTAATAAAATGGTTTAAGAAGTCGGATATCGATCCCCGCAGAGATCTCGAATTTTAAATCAACTACGACTACTCGAAGCTCCATACTATTTTGAATGATAAAATGATAGTGGAATTCGGCATTAGGTCTTTGAGAAAATTAATCAAAACATGAAAATAAGCGGAATAAAAATAAACTTGAACACAAAGAATAAAGAATAAGTGACAGGTTAAAAGCTGATCAGCAATGAATATTAATCGTTTAAGGAACACATTAAGATCAATGCTATTGTGAAGAACCAATTCTATATCAAGCATAAATTTTTACGTGAATTTTCGGTTCTAGAATGTCTGAGGCTAAAGTAATTCAATTTGGATCTCTCGAACTTCACATTTCATTACTAATTTTGACTACGATTCTCTCGAATACGGGGAATTAGATAACTACTTTTCCACTTGAGGACTTAACCTGGGTATTTTCTTTTGCAATGCCGTACCATTTGTGGTGTAAACCTTATTCCAGTTCTTATCGGTCAAGCAAGGATATACAATTTCCAGGTTGCTCTTCCTCGAAATTAGAATAGATCACCCTTTCCTTGATTAGATCTGATAACACGGGAGCCATCTCTCCAGGAATTAGAGGTGAACTCTTTGTTTGTTTAAATGGATAACTCGTTCGACTACGGCCTTGATTTCAAGCGGGAGAGGATTTATCAAGTAAACTCTAAAAGCACAACGAATCAAAAATAGCGGGTCAATATACCTTTTAAGAATGTTCATAGCTCGGGAATGTCTTCTACGTGTCCCTTTCAGGATTTACTCTTGAAATCGAACGATGAAACAAACCTTAGGCAATTTTAAGAAGCCCGATATTTAGATCGAAACTTTAAACCCAGCGTAAATAAATTCATAAAGCGAAATTTGCGAGTGCTTTGAAGAATAACAATAGGAAAGATAAGTTATGACAATAGCATTGATATAATGGAAGTTAGGTTCCTCGATTACTGAATTACTCACTGCAGTATTCCTCTGATCATAAGAATACATTTGAGAAGCTGAATCATGGAATTTCACGAAAATTTGATACGAACTAACTCGGCGGTAATTTGAAAGAATTGTGATGCATTCGACTTCTTCGCAAAGCGATTACATCCCCAGTTCCCGGAAAATGAAACAAAAATAAGCGAAACAAATCTACTAAAAAAGCGTGACGAAAATAAAGAAAAATAAGAAAAAACTAAAAATGAGCCTTGACTATCCGGACCTCTGGAGTGCATTGGCGTAAGCTACTTTAATGAAAATTTGGATAATTTGTGTATTTATAGGGTTCCTAAATTGGGCCACCAATCGATGTAGCCTGGCGTGAATGTAGAGTATCGAGGCTGAGTTACTGTTGAGTCGCGACTTGGTTTCCTTGTCGTGACATCGCCAGTGCGACCTCGATCCCCCACGTCGCGACGGTGTACACTATATAGCCTTGATTTAGTCATTCTTGGTGTCGCGACATCACCATCTTGTCGCGACATCTTTTCACGCCTTGGCGAGGGTTTCAATTGTTCTCTCACGATGTAGCGTCGATATCTTGTCGCGACCTACCGGCTTAAGTCCTACGCCAGTCTTCAGCGTGTCTTCGGATGTCGCGACTTGATCTCATGTCGCGACATCATCTTACTAGAGCTGTAGGCTTCAGGCGGTCGCTCATGATGTACGACTTCAAGGCGGTATCGTGACCTCGGCTTCATAAAGCTTTACGCTTTATTGGCTTGGTGCGGTGTCGCGACATCAATTTCATGTGGCGACATCAACTTCATGTCGAGAGACTCAGGCGGATTTGCTCACGATGTCGCGACGGTAAGATTGATGTCGCGACATTGCTTTACGACTCTGTAGCTTTGATCTATGCGTTCTTGGTGTCACGACATCAGTCTTCTTGTCGCGACATCACGCCTGTTCTTTATGCGATTAATGGTTATTGATGATATCGCGACCTCTCGGTTTTACGCCAGCGACATCATTCGCTATTCTGCTCCTTCTTAGTGCCTGAAGCGTGTTCCCACGTCACGACATGCACTCAAATTCTCTTCAATCTTCACGAAGTCACGACCCGAGCTGGTAATATTGAATCTCGAGAGCGCATCAATAGTTGACGTGCCTTTATTTACGCTGCGCTATTGGCGCATTTTTATTCCACTTATTCTTTGCATTTTCCATCTTTCTTGCTTCCTTCTGCTAATGACAAATTGTGAGTTTCTTCATAATTACGTATATTAAATATTCAATTTTAGCGAAAATCAAACGAGAAAAATGGACTAAAAGAGATGACTTTTAAGCTCATCGATAGGATTACGAGAAAAGAGTTGGGCGGAAACCGGGTTCTTCTTTTTAACTCAGTTGAAGTTATTTCCCGGGAAGTTAAAATCAAATGGAGTGGACCATACACAGTGGTGTGTCCAGCTACATTTGGAGCAGTAACATTAAGGGCGATCTTTGGGAAGAATTTAAGGGTAATGGACAAAGGCGAAGCATTATCAAAAGCGAGGGAGGAAGAAAAAGGAAAGAGCTCCGAGATGGTTCATTAAGAGAGAGAGAATCGAATAGCAAGTCCATTCAAGGACTCAAGCGAGCGGCGTGGGAGGCAACCCTTAGAGATTTCGGGTTTCGATTTTTAGACTTTGATATTTTTTTTTTTTTTTTTTTTTAGAATTCACCTTGATTTTTTTTTTCTTTAATTCTTATAATGATTAGTTAGTACTTGAAGTTAATTTTATGTTTAATTAAATCCTTTACGGAAATTTTGCGATCTTATACGAGAAATGGCTGACGAGAAGGAGCGAACTCCGGTACAACTCTGTGATTCCACGAGGGAAGGAACGACTTGAAAAGGGTGTGTTTTCTCCTACATAAATTCTGTTAAATTTAATGAATACATGTTTGGTGCTGTGTGCGAATGATTTAATTGAATCAGAGAATTTGCGAATTGATTAGTGGCCGATGCATTCGCATTAAATTTGAGGCAATTGTGGAGCTGGGTAAGCGACGGCGAAGGTACCGCCCAGCGCAAGTTGATGTCGTGACTGGAGTCGTCTTGGAGGAAGAGCAAGAATGAGGTCACGACGGAAATGGTATGTCGTGACGAAGCCAGAATTAGCGACGAACATTTGGAGTCGCGACAAGAGCAAGTCCTTGAAAGAGTGTGAGTCGGCAAACAGCAATGTCGTGAGATGCGTCTTGCGAAGCTTCGGGATGACTTGTTCTCCACGAGGATAATTCATGCGACATCAAAGAAAAGTTCTTGGTGGGCAACTTTTAATTTTGCCCCTAAATTTAATGACGGCCACCTGATAACGGCAAAAGTGGAGTGCGACAATGCAAATAAATGAAGTAATAAATGACCACGATCATAATTGAATTATAAGCGTTGAGAGACTCCTTCCAGCTTATCATTTTTTTCGTCTAAGCAAATTCAACTTTTCACCTTGCATTACTGGATTACTCAAATCTCACAAACCCTAGATCCGAACTTCTTCCTCACAGACCTTTGATTTCTCTAATGGCAGAGACCTCTGATCCTCGTCCCAATGCGGGTGAAATCATGGAAGAGCATGCTCAACCCAAAGGGGAGGTTCATCTGGAACCTACAGTGGAGAACAGGCCGTCTGAACAACCTAAAGTTCAACCAGTTGAAAGGCAGCAGAGGAGAAAGGAAAAGGAGAGGCAACAAGAAGAGGAGGAGGATGACTTCATTTCAGAAGAAGCTTTTCCGTATGGAAGAAACAGCATGCGGGAAAGAGTTTATAGGAGAAAGGGATTGATCATCTGTATCAAGAATTAAAGTTGATAGAAGCGAAGGAGGTGGGAAAATTCTCTGAAACCATCAAAAAACGGGTTATGCAGCAGTTGTGTGAGAATTTTACTCAAACCTTGTTAGCAGAAAGGAGAACTCTGTTTTCGTCAGAGGGTTTTGGGTTCCATATGGGTGAGACTACTCATCTGATATGCGGAATGGAGGGTTCGCATGGATCAAAGGAAATCTGAAGATAGCGAAAGCCCTAGCAGAGTGAAAGATAGCGAGGCGACGGATGGCAAGGGTGAAATGAGGCCCAGGTCAAGGAGAAAAAGGTGTCGCGGGGGTCGACGGAAGAAGCAGAAAGGTATGGTTATTTTGAACTAATTGCAGTTCTCTAAAACATGTTTACTGCATGTATGAGGAAACGGGAAGCCATCATTCTCTCTCTTATGCGAAGGGCTATAGATTAATCACTTGGGAGCTATTATTGAAAATTCAATAATGAGATCTGCATGAGGGAAAGCAAAGGGGCATGATCCCACACCCAGCAACCATCACGAGGTTATGTATCGGGGCGGGCAGAGGGAGGTTGACGAAAGAGAAAAGTGCCCAGTTTATGTAACCTCACCTGGCCCAGGGTAAGCAAGGGCGAGAAATCAAAAAGAAGAAGGGGTCGAGTGGAAGCTGATCAAGAGATGAGGAGGAGAGTGCAAACGAAGAGGACACCACCCGATGGTGGAAAACCAAGAAGAACAAAATCCGGAAACACGGCCGAGAAGGGAACACCTACATTTTACGAGGACATGGAGACGAGATGAAAGAAGTCCACATAGATTTCACCACCCCAACGACGCTCTCTGATGAGAAACGAGAATTCGAGAGAACCGGGAGAAGCTCTAGAGGGCCCAGAGAATGTAGCCAAATAATGGAGATGCTCATTTCTACGAGAAAAGTATGGAAGAAGAGAAGAGAAATGGAGCATTCAACGAAGTCGAAGATGTGTATGAAGCTGAATTGAAGAAGAGATCAACCGGTGGGTAGGAATGAGACGAAAAAAGGAAATGTATGAAGCATTGAGTTGGAAAGAGAAAGAATGAAATGGGAAGAGGAGTTGAGCATAAAAGAGGAACAGATAAAAAATATCTTAGAGCACGAAAGAAAAGTTGAAATGGAGAAAAGATCGAGATCTCTTTTGAAAAAATTAGCAGCTTAGCCATGAATCGTTCTACAATAATCAGTATGATCCCTAAAGAATCTCAACTCTAAAACTCATAAAGAAAGGGATGCGGAAACAGAAGCCAAGACAAGGAGCATATCAAAAGGTTCAAATTCCTTTATATGTCGTGTTAAAGGACTTCGAGAAGAAGATGATAGATAGAGATAAAGTGATTGATGACAATGATGCCTATAGAAGAAAAAATTGGCTGGAAAATTTGGATTTGATTAACAACAATCTATCCAAATTTTTAGAGGTCATGACAGAAATGGAGCGTACAATGAACACATTGGGTCAAAGGCAAGATGATCTGAATAAAAAAGTTGATCTCACCAATGAGCCCGGATTCTTGAAGAAACGAATGGAGAAAGCAAGTGCCAGATTTGAAGAAGAGGGCGAGAGAAATGAGGAATTCCCGAGTTCAACCCAAACCTTTGGCAACCCTTGATTTGGATCCTCAAGCTTCTTTGCTACTTCCTCAAAAAGAAAAAAAAACCTTCAATTGACTCATCACGTCTCTTCCCTCATTTCCCACCACATTGATTCGAAACTTTTACACAATCATGAATAAAATAAGAAATTTGTTTGATGTTGTGTTGTTGAGAGAACAAATTGTGTGTTTACTTTTTGCTTTAATTGTTAGAAGAATAACAGTAAGATTTAGCTCAGGAATGAAAATGCTGACATATCATAATATTGCGATTGATTAGAATATAGGCCCGAAACCGCGACTAATTGAAAAAATAAGGGCTGATGGCACATAATTGAATTGAAACACAAATTGCATAATTGATTTGAATTTAGTTGATAAGTCCAGATTAAAGGAAAGTTATACAAATGAAGGAGCAAAACATATTTTTGGGTTTAGGAGTAGTATAAGCGAGTTAGCGAAAGAACCTTGGTGAACACGGGATCAAATAAATCCTCATCAGGCGGGGGGTAGTGAGGACATCCTTAGGGTTATTCCACGATTATAAAAGAGTTCTATAACTTGTTAGATTATTGATCGAGAGCGAAATCTAGGTAATATAACTAACGAGAAATGATGCGAGCTATCCTTGGCCGGTTGAGCCTTTAGACACCATTGTTGTATGTTTGCGTACACCTAGCTCTAAATTTTTAGCAGCTTAGGTCCACATCTTAAAACAGCAATTGGGCATCCTTTATAACTAATCCTCCGGTAAGAACCTCTGATTGCAAGCCAGCGAGGAGGAAGAAATAGGATTTGGGAGAGCTGTTTTTGGAGAACTAAGGAGAAATACGAAAAGGGTGAAAACGAATCTAAAGCGAGGAGGAAACAACAGAAAGAAAGCTTAAAGGAAGAAGTTTTGTCTTGTAGCTAACTCTTGAATGGAAATTAAGTTCTTAGGGGTGTTTCAACACCCTAGTACCCCTAATATAGCGGGCATGGGAGTTACTAACCCAAAGTTATGGGAGTGTTGGCTAAAAGATAGAACATTAGACTTTCACGAAAAGTGGGAAAGAGTTCAAGCGATGAGAAATACAAATGAGAAATTGGAACAACGATTTTAAACACAAGAATTCAAAGGAGATACCCTAAAGATGAGTTTGGAAATCAACTAAAGAAGTTGCAAAAGGAAAAGGAGAGGCGGAGTTAAGTAAGAAGAAGAAAGAGTTTGGGTAATCTTAACTTTAAAATTCCATCTATTTTACCATTACCCGAAACCCCCAACATTACAAGCACGAGGGCGGCGATCTTGAAGGTTGGAATTTACCTACATTAGTGGAGATCAATATGAACAACAGCGTATGTGGAATTTGATATTCAAAGGATCTGGCTGTGAAAGAACCTCGAGGGTTAGGCGACTCACTAAGGGTGAGGAAAGACTAACCTACTCTTCGACGGGATCAATTGACTATCTTGTTATAAAAATGAAATTCAACAATTTAGTTATGTACACGATTGGTAAAAACTAACCGTTATCTGGACTTGAAGCTAAATATCTATCGCAATTCAATTTTAGTTTCAATTAAATTGGTTGCAGCGCAAGCAACGAAAAATGTGCTTTGTTTTGAGGACAAACAAATCTTTCTTTTTAACTGTGAGGGCGAGCAAAATTTTAAGTTTGGGGAGTTTGATGGAGAAATAAGCTAATCTATTACCTAAGTCCATTTTAGATTTATTTTATTCTAAAGGAGTGGTTATGTGCGGGGAATATGGAATACTTCACCAAGCTGGCGTGCGACGAATTCAAAGAAGCCGAGGAGTGCGATTAAAAGAAAGAAAGGAGGCCGAGAATGTGGGTGAGCGATGCGTGCGCTGGATGAAGGAAGTGCCGGCGGGATAGGGCGCAAAAGTTAAAGGATTTGATGTTGTGACCTTCACGGCCAATCAAATACATATTAAGATTTATTCTGAGCTCGGTCCTTGAATGAGCGTAGTGAAGACAAAATGAAATTTGGCGTGAAAGAAACTCAAAGTCGAAACAACCCCGAGGAATTGATGAAGAAGAGACATGATGTCGCGACATCATTGTTGACAGTAAGCCAGTCTGATGGACAATGAGGTCAGCGACACCAAGGAGGATCTTTGACGGAAGATAAGCGATTATTTGGCGAACATTTTATGTGGCGACATGCGGATACGTCAGCGACATCGACAACGAATCGAGAAGCGTGCGACCGCCGAAGGCTTGCAAGGAAACTTAGGTCGCGACATCGCCGACTAAAGAAGGTCGCGACATCATTCAAATGGTCGTGACATCGGTTCTTGAAAGAAGGTCGCGACAAAGATCATTTGTCGCGACATCAATTCTCTGAACTTAAATTCGCGACATGTTAAGCATTACAACGATAACGAAATGAATGCGGTGCTGGCGAACATCTTAAAGAGTCGCGACATCCGCTAAAGAGCGAGAAAGGTCAGCGACAAACATTATGGTATCCACGACCTCTTTAAATACAAAGAGGTAAGGTGCTAGCGTCGATGCGGCCATGCGACATCGGTTCCAAAGATAAGAGGTGGCGACAAGATCAGTTGTCAGCGACGCCGATTCCACGAAAGACATATGCGACGAGCAAAAGCCTGCGCGACAAGAGCGATTCAGCGAGAGGTCGCGACATAATAAAAAGTCGCGACATCATTTTCGAGCCAGGTCAGCGACAACGTGAGCGTGAGCATGGTAAAGAGGTAAGGTCCGCGGCGTCGTGGGCTGCCGGCGACATCGGTTCGAGAAGAAAAGAGGTCGCAGCAAAGATCAAGTTGTCGCGACGCCGGTTCACGCAAAGACCATGACCAAGCGGGGCTTCTACGATAAGGCGAGACAGCGAGAGGTTGCGACCGAAGAGTTGATGTCGCGACATCGACAACAGCGGGCGATTGGCGAAGTCAGGGTGCATCGAAATTGAGGCCCGACCTCGAGAACCTATAAATATGTAAGCGCTGCGAAGGAGCAGCGACTCTTGGCGACTTGAAAGAGAGATCTGGGTTGCTGAAGGCTCCTGTATTTTAATTTTCTTTTCTTTCTTTGTTTTTATTTTAGATTAGTTCGTATTTTTGTTTTAAATTTGGATATGAGCGTTAGGCACATTAAAGTTTTAGGCGAATGCGGTTATATTTCTTGAGTGGATACGGTTGTTGAGATTCCGGACAAATTTTGGATTTGAACTACGTTTCCTAATTCTGATGGTTTCTTGATCGACGAAGCCAATGTATGGTGTAATTAGTGGTTTTGAAGCAGCTTCCACGAAATGACTCTATCGTAAATTATCTTTCATGCGAATTTTATTCGCCGATCTTGAACTTTAGTTTGTAAATCTACTTCTTGGTTTGTTTATTTTGTGGAATTGCGATCCCAATATCGATTAATACTTTGCCCGTAAGCGGATTGTCTCAAGCTCGATTTCGGGAGGCCCTCGGAGTGACACGGGGGAAGGCATTCATGAGAGTGATGAGCAATTCGTGGGCGGCACATGTGAACTTTCTTGTGGTGATTTAATATTAACTCTGTGTGATTAAATTGATAAATCCTCTTTTCACTTGGAGGCGAGAATGAGTTGACGATTTATCAGATTTTAACATCTTGAGGGTTAAGCCTCACGGTCGAATGGTGAATTCGATCAGTGTTAGCAAGGATCTAATCAAGGAAAGAATAAGCTGTTCTAATTTTGAGGATGAGAAACCCGGTATAGTGTAAACCACATTACAGTGACTATAATTTAGGAGCTCGGGTTTACCGGTCAGGGTTGTGGTACATGAAGTATTGAAAAAGAAAAATACCCGGACAGGCGGCCAGTTAAAGGTAGTTATCTAACCCGTCTTCGAAAGAAACGGTCAAGGTTGGAGGTATGAGCGATGGAGTGTGGAGAGATCAGCGTACTTTCATACTCCTTGGACTAGTTTTAAATATGTGGTTCATGAAGCAAAATTACGGTCTGTCTGAAGGAATTGATGTTTACGCAATAACTATTTTCAATGTTCCACTTTATAGATAAGCTGTTTAGTCATTTGTCATTTCATTATTTCGATTATTCAATTCATTGTTATTAATTCAATTCTTTTTAGTTTTCATTATTTTAAGGCTTTAAGCTGATTCAAATTGTCTATAATAGTCGAAATAGTATAGAGCAGTAGTCGGGGTAGTTGATTGAATTCTTGAGATCTCTGTGGGATCGATATACGGACTAAAATCCACTTTATTACTTGCTTGTTCGACCTATGCACTAACGAGAATCATGGATGAACATAAAAAAAAAAGGGGAAATGTATCTATTCTTCGGGGAAACCATTTTATATCGGTATATTTGCAAGGAAATATAATCAACAAGTTTCATGGCACTATTGCTGGGGATTAGATAATAGTCCTTTGGTAATAGTATCATAAATTTGTATATGTCTTTTGGTCCAACGAACAAAAACATGGGGACAAAATGAGTTTTTAAGATAATCATCACCTTGCGTCCCACGTCAACTATTTCTCCAGTCCGGACTTCTTGAGTCTGGCATGTCCCTGCACGGTGGGATTGCCATAGTCGAACTACTTCCTTGTTTTCCCAGGGACTTGATTTTTAAACCACAAAATCTTCATTAAACTTCATCTTTGAAGTAGTCATCTTCTTGTAGAACATTGGAAACGAAGATATGAACAATCTTAACCCAAAAAATTTAACTATGAACAACAAGAATCTAAAATTTAACTACTAACATTTTTTTATATAAGCAGCAATTGTTGTAATAATACAGAGGTGTAGTCTCCGAGAATCATACGATCCTTTGGATCGTCGAACATACACTTATGATGACCTGAAACATCTGACTAAGAGCGTGAGGAGGGTCTTAGTTGTCGCTCTCCGTCTTAAAGTTAGATCTGCTGCAAAATTAATTTGTTTTAGTCTCAAGTCTCATACCTTATTTTATGTCATGACTTTCTTTTATCGGAGAGGAAGGGGATCCACTTTCCGTGGAAAGTGGATCATTTCCCCCCAAATTGGAAGGAGAAGGTAGCGCATATATCGCATGCAGAGACTAGTTCTTCCTTTTAAGCGTGAGATCGGAAGGAAGAAGGTAGCACATATCTCGCGTGTGGAGACTATTTCTAACTCTTAAATGGACATATTTCCCGAGTACAGGACCCCGAGAGCGTTTGTCCATCTTGAATTCATGGCAAGGCATGGAAGGGCGCATACTCTCTTCGGGGGTCTATCTAGCGACACTTGTCGGAAGACCTCTCGGGAGAAGGCATCAGGAATGTCAGCCTTTAAATTTGGGGAGGATATCTGAATCCGGGCTCCTAAGTTGGGCTCGTGGTACGGCGGTAGGATGGGCTGACCCAATTATAACTGGTTGTCACGGGACCTGTTGGTGCGGGGCATTTAGGCAAGCGTGGCACCGCGATGCCTTTTTCTTCTTAGGAGGGCGATGGTTCAGTGGAAAAGACATGCTTGTCATATCATGGGAGCAGTGGGCGATCAATGTGGTATGTTCAGTGAATTTTCTAGCTTTTCTTGAATATGGATATGTCATGCGGTAAACGGCGCCACGAGGCGAAAGGCGCTATAAAAAGAGCCCGGAGGCGGCAGGTCAGTTGTGCCATTGGTTATCCACTTTTCTCCAGCAGAGAAGGATAATTGAACGTTGTTGAGAATCAAATTTGGTGGATTACTGAATGAAGGATGATTGCGATCGATTATTTGAGCGTGCTTTCTAAGTGTGAATCAGACCAAATATTGCATGGTTTGAGCGGAGTCGGAATAGATTATCCATGTTCTGGTTGGCCTTTCGGTAGTTCTAAAAATTGAATGGAATCCTCTGCATCCAAGGACACCCCCTGCCAAATTAAGCGGGGCTTTTCGATTTCATCTCCCCCTTCTTGAGCCCCCTTTCCATCTCTCCTTGTTTCTTAGTTTTTGGTAGTGCTGTTGCTACTGCTTCTTCTTTCTCTTAGGCCTCTGCTACTGCTTCTTCTTTGGCCTCTGCTCAATATTTGATTCGGACGAATTATGTAGCCATTTCAATATGATTGCTTAGTCGTAAGGGCATGAATGTAATGATGGATGCCATTTGGTACAATTAATAAAATCGTACTTCTTTGACATTTATGTACTTTACGATTACACCTCGATATTCCTGTACTTTACTCTCTATCTCAAGGCAGGGGCTAATCCATTGGCCATCGGTTGGGACATTCGGTGATCCCAGTTAATGGAATGGCTTTGGGTAGGGGCCCAACAGGTTAGGATAACAGAAGGGTCCACTAATACGGCCCGTATTCCCCTATCGTGTCCTAAGAGTTGGAGAGTCGCTACGAAGCAAAGCGACAGGTAGAGTGATAGGTTACAGTCGCATTTAATGCGCCCGTAGGTCCTAGGCAGTTGGTATGTAGGGAGTCATCATTGGGATTTTCTTTTTCCCATTCTTATCATCCTCGGGTTTACATTCCTTTCACCAATTCGAAATCTTCTTCATATAGACTGTGCGACTTTGTGTTCGTTTGAGAATCGTTCTTCCAGACGCTTGTTCAGTTCTCAGTTTTATAGGTAATCTCTATTTCCCTTGTAAGTGTGTTGAATATTTACTATCGGCCTTTTTCCGAGAATGGGAAGTTACGGGGTGGTGGGTCCCAGGGCTAGTGGGCTTGGGTGCTTTTGCCCGGGGTTTGGTGGTTTTGCCTTTTTACCGGTTGGTGTGCGACTTGAAATTTGATGCTAACTCTTTCCCTCCCTCTGATCTATTTGTAGAATGACGAGGTGAGGGAAGAAACTTCCTGGTCGGGAAGGTAGCGAGCCGAGGAGCTTGCGTGAGGGGGACGTTACGCAAGCCATATCGTCTCGATCACGACAATGGAGAGTTGAGAACCTGTGCGAGATCCTGATAACATTGACTTAAAGTTGATGCGGAAAAGCGGGGCGAGTCCGCGGGTGGAGAACCTGATGCCATGTTTTTACGAGAGGGAAGCGACTTCACGTGGGACTTCGTTTCCGGTGCTCGCCCTTGTTAAGCGGTTCGCACTTACCGGGCGCCGGCGGTCTGTTCATCCTAACGTGGTCGGATTCCCTAGCCGGATGTAGTGGTTACGAACCTCTTATACCGACTCGACCTTTCATTAGTGTGAGATTTGCCCTTTATTCTTTGATATTAAGGCGAGCGGTCGGATCTATCTTCGATCTACAGATTCTGGTTGCAGTTCGTGAATGGACTCCCTAATTCGCCTAAAACGGAGGCGAAGGGCATTATACTAGTAAGGGGGCCTTGGGATGAGACTCCGGGCTCTCCCGGCCTCCCGTTTGACATTAACCGATCCTGATCTTTCCCGGAGTGTGTGTAGGAGCGAAGTAGGGTTTAGATATGTGGATATACATATGACTTTACGCACACGACTAATTGTGGATTGGCGGTGCGGGGGAGAAAAGCGGAGTAGGGTTAAATTGGAGTGGATAAGAAGGCGAGCCTCGAGAAGATTAGTGGCCCGTTGGAGGTTTAGAATAGGAGCACCACATTGTGAGGTTCTTCTTGCTTTAAAGGAGAATCTCGCTGATGTGGTGAGCACGGCTCCCTATGGTCTTGGGTGTATCCTTTTGTCGCTGCCATCGAAGTGTGGACGGGGGAACATAGTTACTTCTAATCTGTAGAAAGTTTGCACTCGCGACGGTCTTATTTATCATCTAGGGACCCACAGTAGAAGCATCGAACCGGGAACAAGCGTCACGGGCCTCGTTTCTACCATCGACATCTACCAGCGGGGATTCCAGCTCTGCCTCACCTGGACCCGGTCAAGACGCAAGGGGTATTCATCCGGCGAGGCTTCCTCTACCAAGAAAAAGGATCGGATATGGCCCACGGTGTCGAGATCGAGAAGAAGGATAAGCCAGGGAAAGAGTGCTCTCGGGGCCCAGTGGAAGATTTTTATACCTTAGGTTGTCACTGAACAAGGCTGGCCCTCTGTGAGAAGAGGGAGAAGGAAGGAAAAGATGGCGGGATTACTTGGCAGATTATGCCAGGAAGCAGCCGCGGAGGATCTTTGAGAGGAGGGCGATCGGGCTGAAGGATCGAGCAGGCTCCCCACGGATGCATAGGTTCGAAGATCTGAAATCGTGATTCGGGCTCTCCGAGATAGGATCTAATGACCGTCAGGTGGGAGGACATCGCGAGTGGGGAACGAGGGGTACTCCCGGAATTCCTCACTCGCCCTGGTGATTACTACCCTCACCGGCGGGCCCGGGAAAATTATACGGCATTGCTAAGCTGCTATCACGGTGGCCAGAAGTCATTGCCGCGGTCGGATCTTTGCTGAACTCTTGCATGCCCCTCGCGACCCGGCTCCTGTGATGGAGGAAGTGATATTAGCACCAGGCTCGGCTTGACATCAGCTCATGCTCCCACCATTGAAGGCTTTTAATCGGGGTGTCTACTGTTGCGTCGTGCAGGCGACTTGTGCCCGGAAACGCTACGGATGCGTAACCTCTCGGGAGGCAGGGAGTTTAGGTGAAGAGTATTCCCGTGGTTGTTCTGATGGTACTTATAAAGAAGTATATTGACCAAATAGTCGAGGACCCGGGATGCGGTGCAGCGAAACTCGTCCCGTCGATGCATTTGCGGTAAAGTATTAATATAAAGTTCTGAAATCATCGTTTTGTCGTTTTATTAAATACGCTTCTTTACAAGCCATCAGCGACGTGCCAACATATCCCTCTCATATAGTGAATTAAGTTGTCGACTAAAGGGATGCGAGAAGAGGCTTTAGCTATATGTTCAGTCAAGGCTTTCCTCCCGGGAGAGCTTGGATGCCTCTTTACGAAGAGTCCCAGTGTGCTTGACGGCCCAGGAGTTGGAGGCTAAGCGCGGATAAAGTGAGGATCGGGTGGAGGCGGAGGTGGATGCCGCGACATGGGGCTTGGTGATGGGCGCCGGCTGGAGAGGCCGGCGGAGGGCAGTGCCTGGGCGCAGGTGGAGTATAAACTAACCCGGGGTCCAATGCGCCCTAACTACCTCAGAAGGTGGTCGGCTGAAGGCCGAGTCTGAACTTGACTCCGTTCAACAAGCCTTGGCTGCTGCAAAGGAGGCCTGCTGGAAGGCGGAGGAAGAGAATGGTCACCTAACGGATGAGCGACTGTCTCTTCTCATGGTTGGGGCCACGAGGACTTAGGTGACTACAGGGAGAAGAGTTCAGCGAGAGAGTCGGCCTTGGCGGAATTTGATGCGGCCGGCGATGTGATTTTCAGCTATGGCTGCGGCTGTGTGTGGCTTGCGCGCGATATGTGGGAGCCCATGATCCTAACCAGGATGCCAGACACATTAACTACTTTGACTCCAGAATTTTTTGTGAATCCTCGATGCCCCTCGGGCTCTTCATCTGTCTTGTCTGCTGTTGAGCCTATCGGGGCCCCTGAGAAAGATTTCTTGGCGAGGACCTCTTGGCTGAAAACGAAATTTTCATTAAACTCGTCGACGTACTCCTTGCGGACACTTTATTTTATGTTTTGTATTTGGCATTTTGAAAGGCATTTTATTTTACGCTTTTTGGGCATGTCTCTCTCTAGGTTTGCCAGTGGTGTAAAGACTAGAGTTATAATCATCGATATCGATACCGCGATATCGGCTGAGATTTTATGCGGGTTAGTGATCTGTAGTGCGATTCTTGGTCAAGTATGTTACCTTTAATGGGCGGATAAAGTCGATATTTTTAAGCCATCGGGCTTTAAGGTTAATCGAGTTAGGAGTTATCTAAGCGAGGTCGGATGGGGGAATGAATTTTATGGCGGCAGGGCTTTAGGTTGATCAATTAAGAGTTATCTAACTGAGTCGGGCAGGTCATTTTCTGCGCCACCCGGGCTTTAGATTGACCAGTTAGATGTTATCTAGCGGCGGGTAGGTCGTTTTGTGCCAGGGCTTTTAGTTGTCCAGTTAGGTGTTATCCTAAGCGATCGAAATGAGTCATTTAGCGTAGCGGGAGCTTTAGGTTGATGATTAGGAGTTATCAGCGGTAGAAGGCGAGTCATTTTGCAGCCACTAGGGCTTTAGATTGACCGGAGTTAGTATCATCTAAGCCCGGGTAGGATAGGTCATTTCTACGCCATCCGGACTTTAGGTTGATCAGTTAGGAGTTATCTAACTGAGTCGGGTAGGTCATTTTCTGCGCCGCCCGGGCTTTAGGTTGATCAATTAAGAGTTATCTGGCGAGGCGGGCGGGTTGGCCTCTCGCCACCGGGCTTCGTTGACGATTAGATGTTATCTAAACTGGGCCAGATAGGTCATTTCTGCGCCATCCGGACTTTAGATTTACCAGTTATATGTTATCTAAATTGGGTCGGACAGGTCATTTCTGCGCCATCCGGGCTTTAGATTTGACTAGTTAGATGTTATCTAAGCGGCGGACGAGTCATTTCATGTTCGGGCTTTTGGTGGCCGATTAGATATTCTATCTATTTGATAGGGCCGGTCGTTTAAGCCATCAGAGACGAATTGACCACAAGGAGAAAAATAGACGACATATGCGTTGATATTGAATCATACTTTATTGATAATACCTCTTAAGATGTGTAGCATTCCACATTCTGGAATGCGGGGTCTATGAGTTTGTCTAGCGTGCGCTTGGGTTCATGGCTCGTGTTACGAATGCGGTCGCTTCCCGATTAGGTTGGAACTTTCTGCGATTGGGTCGGTAGTATTCTCGAATACTTTTAGGACCGGAGTCCCTAGTTAGACGTTCGGTCTTGACCCATTTATTGTAAAAACTTGCCAATCGGTCTTTGGTAGGTATTTATCTTGGTCGGCTGGCGACTCTCATGATTCATCGACTATGTCAGATCATGATCATTAAATCTTGCATTCTCTGTTCGAGGGCGTTTGTCGGATGGTAGGCTTATCTTAATTTATGTAGGGATTATAGCTTCCATCCCATAGAAGTAATTGCGAATGGGAGATATAAGTGGGTTTGAGGGCGTGGTTACGTAAGCCCGAGTACTCAGAGTTCATCCACCCATTTTGCCCTTAGGCGAGTCAGCCGTTTCTTCGAGCTGTCGACGGGGTTTTGTTTGAGGCATCCTGCCGGACCATTGCTCTACGGTGCAGCGGGGTGGAGTATAGATTTTTATCTTAATTCGACCGGGATTTGATAGACCCGGTTGTTGAATTGGGGTCCATTATTTGACACAATTGATTTGGGGATGCAGAGCCTTAGGCATCTCTGATATTCTTCCAGATAAACTGAGTGACATCCTTATCTTTGATCGAGGAGAATGCTTCGGCCTCGATCCATTTACTGAAATAGTCAGTAGCCACAAATAATAACTTCTTTTGGTAGGAAGCGTGGGCGGTGGTCGAAGTATGTCGATACCCGAATTGAAGCGAAAGGGCTAAGGGCTCGAGAAATAGAGATCAAGTCTTGCCGCCGGTGATTCGAGAGCGGGAAGCGAGTCATTGGAAGCGATCACACTTCCTAGTATAATTGGCGACATCAGCTCTCATGGTTGGCCAATAGTACCCTTGAGTGTGGGCTCGGTGGGCCAAAGTTCTGCTGCTAGGATGATTTCCACATATTCCTTCATGCGGCTACGCTGGCCGTAGCGACTCTGCTTTCCGGGCGTCGAGGAATTTGAATCTGAGGCCTCCCGAGGATCGTTTGAATAGTTGTCCATCGACTAAAGGAAGAAATCTAACATCTTGGACTTGAAGTTTGTGGGCCTTATCTCGCGAGAGTTGTCTGTGCTTAGATATAGTGTGATGGGTCCCGTCCGTGAAGGGGGGGGGATTCTTATCACGGTTGCTACGGGGTACGGTGTTAAATCGGTTGATGGTAGATAGCGAGAAATATAGTTTCGGTGATTAGTAAGAGCGGCCACATAAGCCCGAGGCGTGCGCGCACTCGTGAAGTCGCGGGAATGTCTCCGGCACCGGTGGGGCTTTCAGCGCTATTTCACCCGGGGCGTATTTCGCGTTAGGGTCTCGGGATTAGTTCTTCATTAACTTGCGGAGCCACTAATTAGGAATCACTTTGGATTAGGGGTTGCTTATGGACGGGCGACTGTAGTTCAGAAGCTTGGCTAGGATGGCCTCATACTCTAACTCGTTGTTAGAAACCTTTGAACAGAGAGTCGGATTGCACGTTCGATCTTATCCCGAATGGAGTTTTAGCTATAAACTAATGCTCGCCCCTAGTTTGTGGGCGCCTGGAAGTCGATATTAAGAAGTCCACCAATCTAAGGTGTCGGAGGCGTTTGGGGAGTTATTGTATGAAGTCAGCCGGCCCTTTGTCCCTTTTGAGAGTCTTGGCTTGTGATGATGTCATTTTCGTGTTGGATTCGATTGCCAGTGAGCCATTCTTCCACTATAAGTCGGGCTTATGTGTATGTAGTGCTCAGAAGAGTGGGTTAATACAACAATAGGATGTACTTGGAAGTAGGGGTGAAGTTTCTTGGGCGCTATCAGGAGAATTTAAGGCGACTGCTCAAGATCGTATGCGGCTCTGCATCGGCTAAGGATTTCTTCTGAAGAAGAACATAGGCCTACGTTTTCAGTCTTCATTCTCTTTGAGCAATCTGACTTCTTGTGTCTATCTTGCCCAGTAAGACGAAAGAGTCTCACCGGTCTTCGGGACTTACGAGGGAATCGAGGTTCGGTAAGTATTGTTTGATACGGATAAAAGCCAGATCATTCTTCATTCCATGGCTTCAGATTAGCTCAGGTGAGGGTAGCGAAAAATGGCTTTGGCGGTGCGTGAGCCAGGGGCTCAAACCTCCCGTAGCGACTGTCCGACGTGGGTTGTTGCACCTCCTTTCTAGAGCCCGAGAACATGGACATTCTGAGAATAAACACACTAATTTGGGAGGGTTGGCCTTAATCCCCCTTTTGAGTCATCATGAATCCCGAGGAGCAGGCTTTGCATTGACCCCGAATGCACATTTCACGGGTTGAGTTTTCATACCATAGGTCTGAGGTCGAACACATTACAAATGAGTATGATCCGACCGCTCCTTGGACTTTACGACATATCATCACATATACACTTCCATAGTTTTCGGAGTAGTGGCGAAACATCTTGATTACGAGTCTCTATGGAGTGGCCTCGACATTCTTTGTCTGAATGGAATTGCGTTGTAGCGGCGGAAGTGGGGGGTGTGATAAAGGCGTTTTCTACGCATCGGGCGTACATGGGAGGTTGATGGTAGCTGGAGAATTCATCCAGAAACAATAACATGCCGTGCTCGGCCGATGCGTTGACGATCTGATCTATCCGGGGCAATGGGAAGCTATCCTTGGGACAAGCGTCATTAAAATCCGTATAGTCTACACTCACTCTCTACTTGCCCCCTTTCTTAGGAGCCACCACTATGTTAGCAAGCCATTCAGTGTTGACTATACGATGAAGCCCGACCCGACTGGGGTATCTACTTCAGCACGGATGATCGATGGCGGTCGGGTGGGCGCCCGTGCTCTGCGCGAACGGGCTGGCGGATGAGTTGACTCATGGGAAGCGTTCACGGGGCTTATGGCTATCATGTTCGAATAGTCCCAAGAGAACATGTCGGCGTTAGCCTTTAGTACTTCTTACAACCGGGCCCTTTCTTCTTCGGTTAGGAGGGAACTAACATAGGTACATCTGTCCGGGCCGCCTATGATCATGGATTGCAGGGGATCTACAGCCAATTGTTCCCTTTGTCTTACGGAAGTGGCCCCGACGAGCGGGCGCAGTCTGGGTGGGGTGAGTTTCGGAGGCGGTATCGGGGCCTTTACCCTTTTTGAGCTTCAGTGGTGAAGTAGCTAACTGCTGCTTGATGGCGGCTAATTGGCTGCAGAGATTGACACGCTTTCCGGACGTGGTGAAGTGTGATGGTTTGGTGGTAGGTTGGGGGATTGCTTTCATGGTATGCGACCCGGGTTCGGCTGCGATGGCATTGTATGGGCGAATCTTCAGCTGCGAAGCAATGCTTCTTTGAGGAGTTCACCCGGTCTGCCCGACGGAGAGCAATATCTGCAGATTGGTCGTGGGTGGTTGTGAATGGGACAAACTTTGTTGGGCCGAAGCGAGATGATGACGGGACTTTCATGTAAAGTGGGAGGTGAGTATTCAGAGCCCATTGCCAGAATCAGCAAGGACCACTATGTGCATCCAAATTGTTGTGCCTGAGGTGATCTGAGTGCATCATAATAGGGGTGATGACCGGGTCGGATCATAGAGGAGGAAAGGATCTGAGGGCCATCGATCTGTTGAAAGGCATTGTCTTTGCTCTACAGAATCTCTTTGATGGTGTTTTCGGGCTTTGTGAAGCTGTGAAACATTTTTGCCTCACCTCTTAGGCCGTGATCATCAATCAGGCCTCCCGGCCTGAGTTGATGGCGAATTCGGGATTACGATGGATGCTTCCGTGCGACAATAGCCACAGTATCGGCTGCGGTAGTCCCCCATTTCTCGGGCGACTCTGAATGAACCTTCTGAGATGCCCAATTCGGATTAATCTTTCTACCAAGAACTTCAAGCCTTGGCAATGATTTGTTTCATGGTCGTGGTCCCAATGGTAGTCACACCTGGGGGAGCCCGATTGCGTTGAGTGGACTTGCTCGCATAGGCGGGGGACATTTCAAAATCGGGATGGTCCACCCGATGAGGAGGCAATGGTCATGGGATATTAGAGGGGTGAATTGGGGGAGGTTCCCTTTTCTTTTCTACGTGTCGCGGGATGCTTTACCTTGCCTTGGCTCCGCTACGTCGGGGTGGCTCTTTGTGCTGGGTTTTACGCTGCAGGCGATTATCATCCTTTGTTGTGAGGTGACGAGATATTCTCCTCCCGAAGTGGGTATTTGTGCGCCCGCCAGTCTGATTCTTCATGGTTCTTGAGGTGGTCGAGGGAAAGAACTAGAAGAAATGAGAAGAAGTGGCCCAAACTTCTTCGCCAGAGTTCCAGAAGACTCCAGATCCATACTATAAGTATCAATTTGCTGACAATGTCCAAATCTTCTGGGTGAAGTCCCTGATGGATTCACATTCCGCTCAAGATGGATCGAGCGAAGTCGATGCTTCCTTTCTAACCAACTATGAGCACGACACCGAGAGACAAACAAGCCCTCACACCGAATGAGCTGAAGACCCTCTTGAGTTTCTGTGGAACTGTGCTGTAGCGGGACCTTTCCAAATAGCCGAGAATACCTTACACGTAAGTCGACTGCTCCTGCTACGATCATTGCCTGGTTAAAGTGTAACATATGATCATATGGATCAGAGGAGCCGTCGTACATAGCAAACGGCGGAATGACGAATCCGCGAGGAGGCTCGTAATCCAAAATATGCTGGCCCAAGGGGGAAGAGAGCATGTCGTATGGTCCCCGGACAGGGATAAGGTGTCACATGCGACCCGGGCACGCATCGATCGCACCGTGGCAGTAGAAAACGGGGGCCATACCCCCGAATCGGGTAGACATATGCTTAGGGGCCAATTCCGAATGGGGTCTGTCCCTACTTGCCTCTCTTCGCATTCGGTGACGTGCATCACTAATAGCCCGATTGACCGCGAGGAGGTTCTTTCTGACTCCTAGCTTCACATTGTTCTCGGGGTGAAGAGCTGATCGTGGAGAGTCGGCTCGAAGAGAACTCACATCCGTCTGATGATCACTATGGTCTGGGTAGGGAGGCTTCTGCCCTTATTTTCCTGTGTTAGGTGGTTGCGAAGACTTGTGGGTTTTCTACTTGCCGCCCCAAGGTGTTCGTAAGCCGCCGTTTCTCCCGCTGTGAAGTGGTTCAAAGATAAACACATTCGCCACTATCCGTCCCGTCCCTCTTACGCTCCATCTCCCGATGCTAGCGAGAACCGATCTTCTGATGGGTGCTTAGTCAGTCAAGCAGACATGGCGGTGAACCTGACCACCCATCGCCTCTCCGGTGCTAAAGTTAGATACTCTCTTTTTCTCCAAAATTCTGCTTTTTTAGTCTCGAGTCTCATACCTTATTGTATGTCATGACTTTCTTTTATCAGAGAGAGTGATCCACTCCTTCCGTGAAAGGATCATTTCCCAAATCTAAGGCGTATAAGGCGACGCATATATCGCAGTAGAGACTCGCTTCTTCCTTTGCCGAGACGGCACGAAGGCGTGGTGCATATCTCGCGCGGTGGAGACTATGGGGCTGCCCAACTTTAAATGGACATATTTCCCGAGTACAGGACCCCGAGAGCGTTTGTCCATCTTGAATTCATGGCAAGGCATGGAAGGGCGCATACTCTCTTCGGGGGAGTCTATCCGGCAACACTTGTCAAACCTCTCTAGGAGAAGGCATCCGGGGAATGTCAACCCCTTCCCGGCTAGGGGAGGATATCTAAATCTAGGCTCCTAAGTTGGGCTCGCAAGCCGGGTCGGCATAGCCTTTAGTTGTACGGGGCCTACTAGCTAGAGGGCCTGGGCCAAAGCCCATGGCACCCACAAGAGGGATTTTTTTTTCTCGCTAAAAAGGTAAAGAAGGTGACTAAATTTCAAGATCAGTATTTATTTTATTTTGGAAATTCATGTTTTAATGTAATGTTTAAGGAAATTCCAAATAAGGAGCAGAATTTTCATTTGAACTAAGTTGTCAATCCAAGACTTTTTATTTTTATTTTTTAAGAATATAAATCAATACACACGCACAAACAATACATACACACACATGTATATATCATAAATAATAGCCTAAGCTATAAGCTTTAAGCTCTCATTGAAATCATTAATTATTTATTGACGTAGTTATTGTGATTAAAGAAAAGTGAGAAAGAAAGGATGAAGGGAAACTCATTGTGGAAAAATACTCATTTAGGAACTTAGGGGGTGTTTGATTCATTGGAATGGGGAATAAGAATAAAGAATCTCTTTCAATTCTCATTTCTCATGGAATGGAATCAATAATTTGATTCAATTTTGGTGTTTGGATTAGTTTAGGAACCTTACATGAGAATGATTATTTATTTCCATTCCATTGTTTGGTAATACTAGAAATTTGAATGAAAAAGAAACAAATTGACAATAATACCCTATCATGTGATTTTAAGTCATTTTTATTTCATTTTAAATGATGAACTTCTATAGTTTTTTTTGCTAAATAATAAGATTAAACAAACATTATATAATTTTAAAATAACAATAAAAAAAATCATATAACCATATATTAAAACATTTAATCATTCATTTCATAAACAATTATATATATTTGTATATATATAATATTTCAATTAGTAAAAAAAAATTCCTATTTTTAAAAGTACAAATTAAAAAAATGTTAAATTTCATCTATTATTTAATAAACATCATATTCAATAAAATCCATATCCCTAAAATATATCCCAAAATTGTGTGAAAAATATTTGTAAAAACAATTCTTTGAAGATAATTTTAGATTTTTTAAAATATTATAATTCTAATAAATTTGAGAAAATAATTTATTATGTATGTAAGGATTTTATTTCTTATAAAACTATGAGTCATGGAGCATAGTGATAGAAAATTTTATTTATTTATAGAAATATTGTTAAGAGAAAGCATAATGCAACCAAGAAAAAGTAGAAGGTCAAGAACATGCACACTGAGAACTTGTTCAAAATTTTAAAAAAATTATTTGACTTTTATCCATATTAAAATGGTAAAAATAAATATACATAAAGTTAGGGACAAAATAGTGATTTTGAGTTTTTATATAGTGTCAAGTTTTTTTTTATTATTTTGGAATTAATAGAAATATAATTAATTTAGAATTAATAAAAATATAATTAATTATTTTATATTTTTGGATGATTATATATGTTTACGTTTTCCTATTTTTTTCTATTTTGACAAAATAACTTCTTTTCAAATATTTATTCGTCAATTATTTTGTAAGAATCAAAATGTCAAACTTGAGAGAAGATTGAAATGTGGGATCTAAGAAGTAAATTATGAAACTAAAATAATAAATTAAAGTTATTTTACATTATCTTTTTAGAAGAGGGAATCAAAATACCATCTAGGTATGACAAATCAAAACTTACTTAGAAGTAGGAATTTGTTTTCACTTATACTACTTTTGATTCCATTCCTAGTACTTTTGTAAAACTTATCCAAACATATGAATGGTGAAGAAATGGAATGGGATTCCATTTCTCACTCTCTATTCCCTCTTACCAAACGCCTCCTAATGTACTTGTTCAAGATAATTGGTAGAAAAATATCCATTATTTATTAGTTTTACATTTTGGTATTGTCTCCTAATTAAATCAAACGATAAGAAGATCTTAATGCCCCACATCCATCTTTTTTAATAGCTTGTAGATTCAAAGCAAAAGACTTCTGTTAGGTTTAGAATTGGCACTATCTTCGTCCCCAGTGCTTCACAAGAAGATATCTACTTTGAAGTTCAAGTTTCATGAAGATTTGAATATTTAAACATGAAGTCTATAGAGAGAGTCGAGACTATGTTCAAACAGTCAGACTCACCGTTTTGGATCCGGAGCCTAAGGTAACTAGTAGGAAGAAACCTAAGAGGCTAGTACTTCTTGGATCCTATGGATACGTTAAAGGTCAGAAAATCCACCTAGAGATAATCTTGGATGAAGTTGGAAATAAGTAGGACTCCATGATAGGTCTAATGCGCAGATATAAAAATAATAAGCCTAAGGTATGCACGCATGCATTGCCTCAAGTAATATAGTGTGTAAAAATTAAAAGTGTCGATCCCATGAGGAAAATGGTTATTAAGTACTGAAATTGCAATCCTAACTTTTGTCTTAGATGATGGATTGAGAGCGGGAAAACACTAAGAACCTAAATCCTAATCTATCATGCAAAGATGCAAATAAAATGGAAAAGCCTAGGGTTTAGACTTTGCTTATACTAACCATTATGCATTATCGATCAAATTACCTTAATTAGCATTCTAAACACCTACACGGTAAGTCTCACTTGTGCATCTCAGGATCTCTCGATAATCCACAAAGATACCCTGTGTGGTTTGTGCATATATTTTGTATCTCTACCAACCCCTAATTACCACACAAGACCCATGAGAATCTCTCATTAACTGAAGTAAGATGCCCTAATATGTCTAGTTCAATCCTCACCTTTCGTAGATCTCGACCGAACCACAATTATGTCAATGGTGTACAATCATCAACAAATATGAAGAATAGAATAGGACATTTAATAGAAATGTGCTTCAAATATTAATTAAAAGGCCAAACAATGTTCAAATACATAAATCGCAACTAAACTACATCTAAAACCCTAGAAAACAAAAATCAAAACATAAGGTGAAGAAATACAGCCAAAGAAGAATAAAATAAACAATGAAATGATCTTTTCCTCCTTCGATCTTCTTCCTCCAAGAGCCTTGCCCTAGGGTTGGAAACCTTAGAGGCTTATTCCTCCGCCCCCCCTTGTCGGAGGTCCTCTTCGCTTTCCTTTTATAGCCCTTCCAAACTTAGGTCGAATCTCCTTGAAAAGTGGGCTGAGCAATCATTAGGCCACTGGAGACGTCATGACGTGTGGGTGCTAATATGGGCTTGAAGTCTCAGCCATGTTGTGATGTCGTGGCTCGCACGTCGCGACATGGGGCTGAATATCTTTGTTGTGCTGGCTCGGCCACATTGCGACATGGAGTGGCCACGTCACGATGTCTACTGCAAATGTGCAATTTTTGACATCTTGACTCCATATAGCTCCAATTTAACTCCAATACTCTTCATATTTCTCCTTTGCCTCAAGATTTAACCAATATACAAATATGAGCAAAAAGTGCATTAGAACACTTATTAAAATACTAAAAACACCCTTAAAACTACCTAAAACATGGGGATAAATTGAGTATATTGGATACTCATCACTCTACTCTAAAGAGGATTGCTTGGTGCCTAAGTATACTAATTCCCGTTGTGACAGCCTGGGATAATCTCAGTAAAGAGATAATGCTAAAATTCATAATTAGATAATGCGAGGCATTGTCACATGCCAAAGTCACATGATCTGGTGCAACAAGATGGAGCCTAATAAGTCTAGGACTCTGCCATGTGGTTTGATGCAACATGAATCATGATGGGTGAAGGATTCTACTTGGAATAGGACTCAGTCCCTAGATGTAACACCCCAAATTATACCCTGATAGTTTTATAACATGTTTAGGATATAATATAAGTTAATTTTGAATTTGTCGGAAATTAATATTGCTAAAGGTGAAAAATGATAAAAACTCGAGATTAATCCAAGAGTCAAGATTAAATTGGTAATTTACCAATCCAAGACCTAAAGGTCATATGATAATAAGTTTATATGCCAACATAGAAATATTTGAGCAAGTTGAAGTGTAAATGAAAGAGAAAGGAAGCATTTTAAATGCAAAATGGGTTTCTACAAACATGGCTTTGTGAATGATGGGGATACACTAAATATTGGTCTTGTAAATGAGACATTTCTCCTTTGGGTTTTTGAGAGCTAGGGCATATGGGAGTGAGAGGGAAGGCAACTTTTGGTTTGAATTACTCCATGTAATCATGGTTTATGTGATCATGAAGAAGAATGAAGAAGAAAGAAGAGATTGCAAGAGATTTAAGGTATGAAAACTTAACCCAAAACCCTTTTTGATGATGTTTGGGTTTGGGAAAATAATGATGGTTGTTGGTCTTAGCTCAGTTTTATGGTTGTTTGAGTTGGTTAATGTGGTCCTCAATTGAGGAATGTTTGTATAAAGAAAACGTTGGGGTTTTAGGGGAGATGCTGTCAAATTTTTTCTAAAACCCATGTTTTTGTCTTGGCCATCACTCATTCAAATTCAATGATTCAAATTTATAGGTAAGCTAAAATTCTAGGAGAAAAAATCTCCTTGAAATAAGTGTATTCAAATTTATATCCCATTTGACCCATAAAATTCATCAAAGTGAAGCTCTATTTTCAGGCAGTTTCTAGTCTATTTTGGTATAGCTTTAGTGTTGAGGCCATAACTTGGCCATCACTCATTTAAATTGAGTGATTCACTGATAAACTAGACTTCTAGGAGAAACAAATCTCCTTGAAATAAGGTATTCAAATCTCTGCACCTATCAGACCTAGAAATTGTCTAAAGGGAGCTCAAGCCAGAGGAAATATTTCGCATAAAGAGATTCAAGTGAATAAATGAAATTGTAAAGAATTATGCGCGATTGCTAAATGAAATATGATTACATGAACAAAAATACGAGCAATACTGAGAACATAATCATACATGTTATGATAAAAGTAACAGTTATAGTATATGTATAAAGGAATACTGTCTGAAAGTATCTCATGTGGATACATGTGATTGACATTATCCATGTATATGAGATGTGCATAGCTTGAACATGAATGAAAATTTAATAAGCTTGATTGTCTGCATATGTCACCAGGTAGAGGGATAGATAAGCATGCCTATAGGATACAAATTTGCCGCAAAGATGCTTTATACATCGAGGCCCTGTTTGGGTTGATGACATAGATCTCGTTTGGATCATTATAGTGGCCCCGTTTTGGTCATACAGTTAGAGATCACTCTCTCGTATAGTGATAGTACCTTTAGGTACATACAGGTTATACTCGTTATCCACTTCTTAGAATATGCAAGCAAGACATAAGACATAAGACATAAGACATAAGATGTAGATAAAAAAAACAATGATTCGAAATGAAAAAAAAAAGTGATGGAGCTATATTGATATGAAAAGTACTAAGCATTATGACAATTGAGAGTGAGAACTCTACTAAATGGTATAATGTACAAGTATAATGATATATGAATAGATATTATGCAAATAGACAATTTTGTAAATTGTATATCGTCTTTGAGGACCACTAAGAGTGGTCATATATGTTATATAAGCCTCCCACTGCTTATAGCTTAGCACGGTGTTTCACCCGTAGATACTCGAAGAGGACATCCCAAATTGCTCGCAACACGAGGGCCAACACGCTAGAATAGAGTCAACATCTATTGGTCGCTACCTCTGATTTTGAATATGTACATGTAAAGTCTTTTTTTGTATATGTATAAGTCAATGGGACTCAGATAGTTGTACAGGACATTATGAACACCATTATGGTGGTAGTGTTAAAAGTTTTATTTCCTTATGGATTAAGCTTAAGTTATATTCTGACATATCTCGCTTATATTTCTCGGGAATGGGCCCATCAATGTCAAGACCTACAAAGGAGTCCTGGCCTCACGCACCCCTGCTCCACCCAGTGGTTGGGCACAATACCAGACGGTCTCGAACAGAGTTAGAACGAGCATAGGACTCTACTCAAGAGAGGACTCCTCTAGTCTCTCGACTTTTGGGAAGAAGCATTAGGATAAACTAGGATTTATCAGCATGCTACAAATAAATTAAGTCTTAATCTAATATTCCAAACTATCAAACTATTTTAAACCCATTGGGTTTTGAATTGTCAATATATTTGTCTCTAATATTCTACAAGAAGATGGTTGCTTAGAAGATTAAATCGAAGGAAGATTTTTTGGTTTAAACATCTCGTCCCCGAAGAACCAGAATGAAGTCCATACTAAGGCCATCCCACAGTACAAGGACGTGCTAGACTTGGGAAGTTCAGAATAGGGAAGAGCAGATGTGGGATGGAAGGCATTCTACAAGCTTGGAGGCCAAAGTACTTGGGGAGCAAGGTACCAACTAGCCTATGATCTATTTGGCAAGAGGATAATGATCAAATCTCAGAAGATCCTGACTTCTTAGCTATCAAAACAGAATTAGAAACAAATTAGATTTCTATTCTGAAGAGGATACTTGGTCAGCAAGTTTCCTATTTCTGCTGAGATAGCTTAAAGGAAAGTTCTGAATATAGAAAGTAGAGTTGGAGTCATATTATGATAACAATCCAACCTTATCAAGACTTTCAAGATTGATTAGCAAGGCTATAAATTCAGGATGTTGGAAGTTCTCAACATGGATTTTAGGAGTAGAGCCTGAAGAAGAACAAGCAAAGTCCGAACGTGCTAAAGGAGTGCGGAGTGCAAATACTCTTTGAGGTATTGCACGTTAAAAGCCTTTCACCTTGTGTGAAAGATGACATCTTTATTATTCTTCATCTCATCTTATTTTGATGTAATGTGGGCATGGGTGTGCGATGTTGTTGAGAGGGGAATGGAGGAAGTTCATTCTAAATCCCACTAGGAGCGATTAGGTTGAAGAAGGGCCTTAGGGAGAAAGGGAGTCTTGTACCATGTAAGACTAATTGCAACCTTGAATCAAATTAGTGGGAATAAAGATCTCTGGGTGTGTAAGTAGAATTGAGTGAGTTCATTCTCAATTCCATTATGAGGATTAGGCTTTAAAGTATGGCCGCATAGAGAAGGAATCTAGTACCACATAAGACTAATTGTAAACCTTGAATCTGGGCCCGTGGATGTAGGCAGTTGCCGAACCACTTAAATTTTTGTGTGTGCTTTTATTTTGCTGCATATTTATTTTTATCTGGGTTGCACACGAACCACCCCTCATAGAGTTCGAACTTCTTGCACATCCGAGTCTGAACACACCAGGGATCGTGTCCAGGAACACACACATACATTTGTCAATCCCATGGAGGATATCAATAGACGATTACTTGGAATGGTTTCACCAAAATTATTTACAAAACATAATACTGCCTATTTGATAGGTAAACTGACAGACCTTTTTCTTTCACAATCATGTGAGAGTGGCGACCTTAAATTTAGTCAGGAGGGCATATATTAAAATACTTGAACGAAAAACCTAGCGCATAAGATTTTATTGATTCAGGGAAAGCATAATTAAGGGTGAGGGTTTGAATTCAACCGGTTACAAATGAGATTTTTTTTGCAAAAAAAAATGAGGGGGGCATATGAACCCCCGGGCTAAAGCTAGGTCCGCCCTTGTGAGTGTGTCTATAGTGAAAGTGGAGTGGCTCCATTCGTAATTAAACAGCTCACCATGCTTGACTAGCTACAAAACAAATAAAGTGTACTATCCTCATATTCCAACATTGTTGTTTTCCCTGCAGCAGTTCCTAATGAAAAATTGGAGAACAAAGAAGAATGCACACCAATTTGACGTGGTTCCACTGGATGCATACATGTTTGGTGTGCGCCCAAAGTCCAACATTGTCTAGAAATAAGGAAGATTATGAGTTAATAATGATAGATAATATCTAATTGATAGGGGGTCTTTTTGGGAGTTTAAAAATAAAACCATGTGAGCCCAGGCCCTACGTGAACAATATCATACAATTTCCGGAGAGTGATGCCATAAGTTTCCAACTAAATGAATCATACGTTCGTTCTTTAACTACGTTTGTTTTCGATATCAAACAAAATAATACGATTAACCCTTCAGCGCTGCATTTCACGCAGCGCTTTATGCTCGAAATAAATAAAAAGACAAATGAAACTTGGCCATATTATAAGACTAAGTATGATAAATTATTTGAGGGGAGTATTATGTGCGTCCATAAGTTTCCCAACAATACAGGGTTGAAATCTTTCCACTATCTTCGTTCATATGCTCCCTTCGCTCCGCTCCAGTATATTTGCTCCTTTTTCTCGGTAGATATGTTTCTCATTGTATTAGCCACATACTTTTCTAATCTTTACTTCAAATATAAAACAATGGGTCCAGCATTCAAGGGTTACGTGACATATCAATTCTTGCCCACTTGGAGACGAAGCCAAAAGCATTGACTGGTGCCTTCTTAGTCAGCTAAGTACGACGAGATGAGAAGACGTGCAGCTTCTTCACTGCCTCATGTACACTATCTAGTTCTTCCACAAGAATATTCCAAAGTAGAACCGCAGAAGCAAACAATTAAACAAGTATCTGTTCTTCCTAGGAAAAAGCAATGAATATAACATGAATTAATCAGTCAGTCAACTGTGGGGACTATTTCTTCAAAAAAGTGAAAAAAAAAACTTCCACAGTGATTAAAAACAGTCTAAATTTTCTGACTTGCTGGAACGTGATTTTGTTATGTTTGATTTTTGAATGAAATATATCAAAGAAAATCAAATATGAATAAAATTTCTTAAAAACTTATATATTCTTAAATAATTTAATTTTTATATTAATGAATTGAAATTAATACAATGAATTTTAAGTAGTAAATAAAAATAATGTGCTGGATTTAATAACTTTAATTTTTGTTTCCCTTAATATTTTCTTTTCTTCCACTTTACCTCTATAGGTTCTTTCCACAACATTTTCCCTAATATTTTCTGGGAACCAAACATAGCCTTAATGGATCCTTGTTGAAAAGTCTCAATCCAACGCAAATGCAATCAAAGAATGAAAGGCCTTGGAAAAAGATCTCATTTAATTTTGATGGATTCTTAGGAAATGCATGGGTTATTTCCTCAGCTTCCTTTCAGAAATTTTTGGCTTCCTTGTTGACAAGTCGAACACAATGATATATAGCAATGTACACAAGGGAACCATGAAGGAAGTCGAGAATGATAATCGGGAATAATAACGAGATAAATTATTTTCTTTTGAGGATAAACAAACAATCAAAGCCCTAAGTCTATCAAACTAGTCTAAGCAAATGCCTTATTGTAAGAAGTAGTGAACAAGTTATGATTTAGTTAAAGCATGCACTGACATTTCCACACCGTGCCTAGAAGCTGGCTATTCCATGAAGAGTATAGGCCCCATGTTGATCAAGGTGTGGGATTGGAATTTAAAATACTTTTTGGTAAAATAAATTTTGTCATGATTTTGTGGTATTCATATTCGCTCAAACCAACCTGCATGAAATTATATTACGTAAATGAATATATAATCCTTCACTGAAACCTTTAACTAAATAAGTAAAAGAAAAATCTAAACACAAATCTCAAAAAATGACCATTCATTATCATAACCACTGTCCTGATAAGATGATAAGATTCATAATGCAATAACTGAGAAATTCATTGATTGATATCTAACACGGAGAAAAATTGTATAAAATAAAATAAATCTTATTAAACTAGCTTGGACCTTGAGAAATTCACAAAAACCAATTATATAACATACTAATATCTAATATATATTTTTTGTCATATTTTTCACTTCTTTAAAATTTCAAAGTTGATCTTACTTAAAGGTTGGGTTTACTTTAAAGGTTAATAATGTTTTTGAACGAGACTTCATAGTGGTTGAAATTACACAAATTAATTTTATATATTTCATTTAATCTGTTTCTCTTATATAAGCACTAAGAAATTTAAAATATATAAAATTTTTGAGAATTTAATTATATTTGATTTTCTTTTATATATTTTCCACAAATAAACTAAACATAAAAAAATCATTTTTCTAAAGATTTTTTCTTTCCCTACTATTTTTCGTGTCTAAACTAAGACTAAGAGAGTAAGATCATAGGGCAAAGGCCCTAAAGCCTTTAAGTTCTGAATTACACAAAATTAAGTTCAAGAAAGAAGACTTATCCAAAACTCTGAAGATGTGTAGTTCCTTGAAACTTATCATCTCTCTTTCTAGCTTCCTGTTTATTGGAATATTTGCAGAGGTCGATGAGTGCAAGGCATCAAGGTGCAGCCCCGGCGGTCCGGCCATCCGTTTCCCGTTCTGGCTTCGAGACCACCAGCCAGCCCGCTGCGGATACCCAGGATTTGAGCTATCCTGCACAGAGAAGAACCAGACCATGCTAAACATCTCAAGCTTAGTGAAGCTGTTGGTGAAGAAAATAAATTACAAATCTCAAGAAATTCAAGTTCATGACACAGACGATTGCCGTCTAACAAAGTTTTTAAACCTCAGTTTATCCGTCCCTCCTTTCCAGCTGCTATCAGAAAGTCAAGGAAACTTCGGCCTACTCAATTGCTCTTCAACTAAAACAGCTTATTCACATGATGATTTTCACCCAGTTCCTTGCCTTAGTGTCCCTGGTTACCAGGTTTATGCCTTCGATTCATTTTATTACATCGATGACTTGGACTTACTCTCTTGCCGCAAGATTCGCAATGTTTCGCTTCCATATCAAATATTCCAGGGAAAAAATACTTTTCCTCTGAATTGGGACAAACCAATGTGCAAAAGCTGTGAAGCAGAGGGTGGGAAGTGCCAAATGAAGAAGAGTAATAGCAAGGAAGCTGAAATCCAATGTGTCAAAGGTACTATCCTTCTTCCATGTCCTGCTTTTGTTCATCTCTCAATCTAAGTATATATATATATGTTCCTGTTAGCTGATTGGGTTTAGCATTTTTCATCATGCTTTTGTAGATCCTTTGTAGATTCTTTCAGTGTTCTGTTTATATGTGAAAAGGAGAGAGAAATACAAAGAATATATATCAGTTTTTATTTTATTTTATTTCAATGTTACGAAGGAAAAATGGATCTAAAACAAGAAATTTATGCAATTGAAAATTTCAATTATGTTTTGAAAAGGATAAGCGTCTGGAAAGATAGCCCATCAGAGGAACTATATTCATAACTTAAAACTAGGGATGGAGAAAAGTAAACCCATGAGATATTTGAATTTCTTGAATAAAGTAAAGATTATTACCACGATTAATTGATAATTTTATATCTTTTGCAGGTTCATCAAAAAAACCAATGGTTATAGGTAAATTTTTAGTTACTCATACTTTATATGTTATGAGAAAGCAGAGAGATGGTGTTTTACAATTTGCATATTTTCCCTTTCATTTACAAGCAAATTATATCTTCTCTTTCTATAGGTGTAACCCTTGGCTCCATTGTTCTTATTCTTGGAACCATCACACTCTATCGTCTCTATAGCTTGAAGAAATTGGAAAGAAACTATCAAAAAAAAATTAAAAAGTTTTTGGAAGATTACATAACTCTCAAGCCTACAAGATACTCTTATGCTGAAATTAAGAAGATCACAAATCAGTTCCAAGATAAATTGGGTGAAGGAGGTTATGGAACAGTGTATAAGGGGAAGCTTTCTGAAGAAATTTATGTTGCAGTCAAGATCCTAAACAACTCTAAAGGAGATGGGGAGGAGTTTATTAATGAAGTGGGAACGATGGGTAGAATCCACCATGTTAATGTTGTTCGCTTGGTCGGATTTTGTGCTGATGGATTTAGGCGAGCTCTTATTTACGAGTTCTTACCAAATGAGTCCTTGGAAAAGTATATATTTTCAAGAAAAATAACTAGCCATTCACTTGGTTGGAAAAAGCTTCAAGATATTTCTCTAGGTATTGCCAAAGGAATTGAATATCTTCACCAAGGTTGTGATCAAAGAATCCTCCATTTTGATATCAAGCCTCATAATATTTCGCTTGATCACAACTTTAATCCAAAAATATCTGATTTTCGTCTTCGCTAAATTATGTTCTAGGAACAAAGTGCATTTCTATGACTGCTAAAATTTATGGCTATATTGCTCCTGAGATGTTATCTAGGAATATCGGGAATGTGTCTTACAAGTCAGATGTTTTTAGCTACGGAATGCTATTGCTTGAAATGGTAGGTGGAAGGAAGAATATTGATGTCACTGTGGACAACACGAGCCAAGTTTACTTCCCATAATGGATTTATAATCATCTAAGTCAAGATGAAGAGCTGCACATTCGAATTGATGAAGAAGGAGATACTCAAATAGTAAAAAAATTGACCATGGTTGGACTTTGGTGTATCCAATGGTTCCCAACAGATCGTCCTTCTATGAAGCTCGTTGTTCAGATGTTGGAAGGAGAACATGATTTACCCACACTTCCAAATCCTTCCATATGCACTGGTCCAACAAAAACAAATGTAAATGCACCGAAAAGAAACCTTCAACAAGAGTTAGCAGTCATCTCAGATATGGAATGAAAGATGTTGTCCTTCATTTTCAAAATTTTGAAGTGTTTACTTCTTATAATATGATGTATCAATCCTTCATCAATGTAGGTTTATAAAATTATTGATATCATATGCCAATATTTTTATTGCAAGTTTCATTTTGAGGTTCAATTTACAATATGTTTCAAAAGTTCTTTGTCACATAATTTATCTCTCTTCCATAATGTTGATTGTAGTATAAACAAAAATCTGGTTTCAAAAGTCTCGACCTAATTCAGTTCTGCTCACCAAAACTTTGTGAATCACCTTTAACCAGCAATAGCCAGCTTTATTTAACCGAATTTTAGCAAGAGTGTTTAGCAGGTTTTACATGAACAAGGAATAGTAATACACCTAGGTTCGAATAAATAAAATAAAATTGTTTTCTTCTTTAACAATACTCGTTATAGCTATAGATTTAATAGCATGTCATAATTTATTAGAAAAGACTTAAATTTTCAAACGTAGAGAGTATAAAGGCTTGAGAAACAGTGGAAAACTTCTGAGATGAGCATTTTGTTTCTGAATCTGAGGCTTTAATTATTCGCAGAAGGTTATAAAAGCCTAATTAATTAAGGTTTTGAATATTTATGTGAATAGAGGGTTTGATAGGAAAATGTGACCAAAAACATAATGTGAGAGATGAAAGGAAAACATAAAAAAATAATATAAATATATTTATTTTCATTTCTTTTTCTATACATGTAGTTTAAAACTTTGGAAATTGTATAAATTGTATCATTATATCATGTAGTTCTTTAAAGGCCTTCTCCTTGGAGATTAATAGTTAGTAATCAGTGGGATGTAATTAGTTGTTGTATTAGTTAGAGCCTAACAAATATCTGTTGGTTTGTTTCGGTTTGGCTTTTAAGGGAGCTTATATGGTATGAGAGGTGTGTTTCATTCTCAGTTAAGAGATGAGCACCTTGAGAGGGGGTGTGGCCATGGTGGGAGAGAAAGGTTTGGGTATGTTTGGTTTGAAACTATTATACATGGTTTTTTGAATACCTAGAAATAAAGGGTCTGTTTGGTTCCTGTCTTTTAAAACTGTTCTTGAGAACGGTTTTTGAAATCACATAACATTATTTTGATGTTCTTTAAAAATTATTCTTGTTTTTAAAATTTTGTGTTTTTCAAAACAAAAAAAGAAAGGGAATCACACTAATTCTTCTTATTTTTCTTATTCTCCTTATTTTTGAGCACATAAAATAGTTTTCAAAAATAGGAACCAAACATGTCCAAAGACTGCTTTACTTCTTCTCTCAATCTGATGCATGACTTCTTGTCGGTGGTGATGATTCGATGCTCTATATACATTGGAACTTAGATTTATCTCTTACTTCATTTGCCTTTTATTGTCTGGAACTACAATAGATTCAAAGAAAATCTAGAGGATCAATATTGCAAATATTAGCATGAAGAGAAATAAAGATACTTTCTTTTAGCGAATATGTATTGGTGTAGCTGAAGTTTCTTCAATGGAATTGCAATAACATTTATGAACAGTTTTATTGAATAATTCTATCTTGAGTGGATATTTTTGTTATTTTAATCTCCATTCTATAAGAATAAATCATGCTATTAAGTCAAAAGTTTATATATTATTATTCATATTCATTTCGGGCATGTAATTTTTAAGAGTAAAAAATTCAAAATATTCAAATAGCGTGATTTAAAACTCCACTATTTTTTCCTATGGTCCATTAATTTCCTATTGATTAAGTGACTTTGAAAGTAATAAATGGAAGTAACAAATGCAATGAGAATACAAATTAATTTCTATTGATTAAATTTCTATTAAAAGTAACAAATTCTCATGATAATAAATGGAAATTTGACTATACATCATGCCTAGCTCATGTGGTAAAGCGTTCAGTATGTTTGAAAAAAAGACAGGCAATAGGGAAGGGAGGGGTTCTAGGTTCGAGTCCCAGTAGGGACAATTTACTACATTCAAACTAAAGTATTTAGTTGTCAAAAAAATGGAAATTTGACTTTGCATTTGGAGGACTTCATTTCTTTCTCCATAGAAATATGCAGTAAGAGAAAGAATGGGATAAGGTGCATAATTGCCTATGACTTATAGCTTGTATATCCAATTTAGCCATGAGCTTTTTTTCAATCCATAAGTGTCCCCGATTTTAGTGTCGTAACTCGTAATGATTTTCTTTGTCGCGGGGAGCTTGCCTTGAAAGGAATGACGAGTTATCCGTGGCGCTCCATCTTAGCAGTATTTTAATGTTTTGTCCCGAATCTTGTCTGAGTTCGTAGCCAGCGGGGGCGTAGATGAACTACGACACTAAATATCAAGGACACCTATAGACCGAAAAAGCAGGCTGAAATTTAAATTGAATTGTGCGATTATAAGTCGTGGGCATTTGGTCACTTTTATCCGAAAGAAGGTGTGCATTTCTCAATCATGGAATTTTACTTATTCCACATAGTTGGTAGACTATAGGGGTGGCCAATGTTGAATGGTTAAGCAAGACATTTCCTCTTATATGTATTAATCTGCACCACAAAAAAAAAAAAAAAAATCCATCATCAAGAAGTTCTCACCTCCTTCCATCTATCACATCTAGCTCATGGCGCATGTCTACTCGCAAAGAAATAAGTATCCCAAATGCAAAGACAAGCCTTGATTTAATGCTTAAGATTGACTAGAGGGTCTTCATTTGAAAAGTCACATATATAGATTCCATCACTAGAAATTAACAGTGCATGGCTCATAGATACGAACAAAATTTTTATTATTTTATAAAAAGTAATATTGAAATTTTACAAATATATTTCTCTATTTCCTTGGAAGTTAGATCCATTTGTCTATATATTCCACCAACATAATTATCAGGTTGCATAAAGGTTGACATAATTATTTACTTTTAGTTTTATAACTGTAGATGTGTGATTTAACATGCAGACTTCGATTAATTAGTAGGGCGTAAAAATTAATGATTAATTAAGCGCCAATGACTCTAATAGTGGAGTAATAAAGGCAGCTTAGATAAGCTAGATCTCTCTAAAGCTGTAGCTTTTTGTAGTAACTGGATTATCTGCAGAATTTTCAGTATATCGATAGCATTAACATAGTCAAATAAAGCCGGCTGCCTCTCATGCATCCTCAAAATTTATGGAGGTCTTTGAATATTTGCTCTTCTCGAGTCACGTCTAGGCAAGGCAGCTTTCCCCGGCCTCACAGATGAATCAACCCCACTAAAATGTTGATATAGAGGTTGGACCACATGGAAATTAACTTCATATATAGGTCTTCTTTGAAAAAGTCCAAGTCCTTTACTTGTTTGAGCAAGTCCAACTCCTGCACTTGTCATCATCATATTGGACATAATATTTTGAAAAAGTCCACCTGTCTCCTCCATTATAATAATAATAATAATACTAACAATAATAATGCACCTATTTTTGCTTTGAATAATACACCCGGAAAAGGTGCACTAATACCCTAACAAAGGGAACTTAGATTTATCTTACTTCATTTGCTTTTATATTTTTGGAACTTCTAATGATTAAAACGAAAATCTAGAGGATCCAATGCAAATATTGCTTATGAAGATAAATCAAGATAATTTCTTTTAGCGAAGTCATGTATTGGTGCGGCTTAAGTAATTTCTTCAATGGAATTGCAATAAAATTTACGCCAGACAGTTTGATTGAATCATTATATCTTCAGATTACTTGGATATTTTGATTATTCTGTCCTCCATTCTATATAAGAATAAATCATGCTATCAAATCAACTTGTATTATTATTCATTTTAGTATGCAGATTTTTAAAGTAAATAAAAATTCAAAACATACAAATTACCTTGAATAAAGGATCATTCTCCTTCACTAATATTTTTATGGTTCATCATTAATTTCTATTGATTACATTGACTCTGGAAAGTATGAACCCGACTCAGTCAATTTACATGGTAGTAATAAATGGAAATTTGAGCTTTCCTTTAGAGGGCTTCGCTTCTTTCTTCTTCGAAATATGTAATGAGCTTAATGCGATAGAGGAATGTGTGAATTTCTCAATTGTGGATTTACTTTTTTTTAGAGCTAAACATTTTAGATATAATATAGTAAATTGTTCTTACTGACTCGAACTGAAACCCTTTCTCTTCCTATACCCTACATTTTTGAAATGTTGAACCCTCTATCAGATGAGATAAGCATGATGAGCCAATTATGAATTTACTTATTCCATGTACTTGACAGGCTATAAGTGTAACCAATGTTGAAAAATAAAGCAAGACCTTTCTTCTTATATGTATTAATCTACTTTTGCACAATAAAATCCATCATCAAGTTCTCACCTCCTTCTATCTATCACATCGGCTAGCTCATCGCGTATGCCTAAAGGCAAAGAAATCAAGTTTCCCAAATGCAAGGACAAGCCTCAATTTAATTCCAAGATCGACTAGGGGGGTCTTCGTTTGAAAAGTCACATATATAGATTCATCACTATAAATTCACAGTGGGTCATTATCGGGATATTTTATGATATTTCGGCCTTAATTTCAGTCCCTCTTAAAATATTTGAAATTTGATGCTTAGGGTTTCAAACCCTGCCCAAAAAGGTGGAAGAGCAAGCCCACCTATGGACCCGCATTTTTCACATGCGTCCCTATTTGATGGTAAGACTTGCTTTTTTTTATTTCTTTGAAAAACCATTTTAAAAAAATGGTTTTTGGAGTCGTCACTTATTTTAGTATATTTTTTTTTAAGGGAAAACAAAATAAGAAATAAAAACCCTAATGTGACTCCTTGTTTAGAAAAGACATGTTTACGAAACCAAGTCCAAATTCGGAGGTCATGTTACCTATTGGAAGGTACGGTAGTGAGTCGTAGCACCCCTCTATGTCCCTAAAGTCGGGTCTCTATTAATCCGTTTATGGAAGTTGTGGTCATTGATTGATTAACTAATAGATACAAAAAATTATCTCTCATAATTACACAAGTAAAGTCAAATAAATAAAATAAACAAGTAAAGTCAAATAGGGAAGAATATGTACCTTGACAGCACATCATAAACGCTATCAATAGAAAACAATGTTAGTACAATAACAAATATGGAATTATTCATGATCGATTAAAAAACCAAATTGTACATCAAGTGTCAAGGTTATTTAATAAAAGATATATGAGATGTCAGACCCCACCCAAGCCCATTTATTTGTTACATAAATTAATTCTACAAGATTCCATTTTATAGGAACTATAGAATTAATCATATGTTTGGAATTTTTGAAAATTGACTTGTAATTGAGGTTTTGAAAATTGAAAGTTTGAAATTTTGGAAATTGAGAATTTTTGAAAAGAATTTTGAATTGGGATTTTGGAAATTGAATTTTTAAATTAAGAACTTGAATTTTATAAATTTGAGATTTGGAATTTAAAATTTTGAAATTTGAAATTGAGATATTTGAATTTTTAAATTATGAAACTTTGAATTTTGGGATTAGGAAATTGTAAATTTAGAAATTGGAAACTTTTAAAATTTGAAGTGAAAATTATGAGACTTGAATTTTAGGTGTGACACTTAAATTTTTTAAGAAGTGAGAATTTTGTAAGTGGAAAAATGAAAACTTGGGAAAAAAATAAATTGAAAATTAAGGGAATTGAATTTTAGAGTTGAAAAATTGAATTTTAGAAAGATGAGAAGAAAAATGTGAATTTGAATTTTGAAAATTGGATATTAAAATTTTAAAAAATGAGGGAGAATGAATATTTAGTACTTAATTTTGGAAGATTTGAATTTTAAGATTAAATAAAAAAAATGAATTTTAGAAAATGAGAAATTGATTAAATTAAGGGTGAAAATTTGACAGGCTAAAGAGCCGATCAAAATACATGGCCAAAGGTTTGGTCGAATGACCTAATGGGTCGATAAACTAACCTAAGGGGGTTGGACTTAGATGGGTTAGACCTAATGGGTTGGGTCTATATAAGTGGGTTGTAATAGATTGGGCCTAAGTATGTTGGGTCTAGACTAATGGGTTGGGCCTAAGTGTAAAACCCGAGAAAAATTCAATTTTTCTAAAAAATGGTAAAACAATAATTTCGGTTGAAAATCCTAAAATTTTCTTGATCTCGAATGATGGAGCAGACTTGTGGTGGAATTGTCTCGAAATTTAGATTCTGCAGGTCGAATTTTACCGGTCGAATTATAGAGAGAAAATCGAATTTCGCGTTTTGAGGCAGAAGGAGTAGAGTGACGCATAGCGCGGTTGGATGGGTACCATGGTCTGGTAGTAGTAATCAATGGAGAGATAAGTCAGCAGTGTAAGTGGGACCCATGTGGGACATGTCAACCCAGAGGAAGAAATCAGATGTGGATAAGTGGATAAGATGTAATCAAAGAGAGTCAATGAGAGAGTGACATGTGGCAAGAGAGGACAATCCCACTTGAATGGTTTAACGAAATTCGATGTGAGGAAGAGAAAGTGGGAGAGAAAAAGAAAGAGAGGGAAAAAGAGAGAAGAAGAAGGAAGAGAGAGAAGCTCCACATTCTCTCTAGATTTCCCGATGATCGGACCGTCGATTCAGGTCAAAGCAAGAGGCGAAGTTGGTCCACACATCGAGAGCTACACGTGGGTACCAAAATAAGTGGGTTTTGTCAAACTCCGAGAGGTAGGGGTTTTTCTTCTACTTGGTTTAATTATTGTCTAAGAGCCATTCAAATTGTTGAGAGTGTTAGGTTTAACGACCAGATTTCCTACCAAAGACTGGGACTTACTGGATTTTCTGTCCGGTTAACAACCCGAACTAAATTCTTCGTGGACTGCTTTTAAGACATCTAATGAATTTATGGACTGCTTTCCGGTAGTCCAAAATAAATTTGATTTGTTTTGGGTGCCCTGGATCGACTTTCTGACAATTATTAGTCTATGTGTGCGGTGTTTCGTGTTATTGCTAAAATGAATAGCATATCGGGTTGTGGGCGAAAATCTGGCGTTTGCATGCTCAATTGATGTATTAACATGGATTATTTGATGATCGGAATTATAATAGAAAATATAATTGTCCATGAATCATGAATGTTGTATACATGAAATGGCATAATTGCATTCATATGCACCTGCTATATCGCATCGAAGCCTGGGTGTGGGAGTGCATGGTACCCAAGTATTCACCATTCAGAAATGTAGTGAGCTCGGAAATAGAACAATGTCCAAAATCAAGACTCACGGTTGTATAAAACAATAATAAGGGTAAACTTCATGTGTTTGGGTGAAGCAAGATGGGGTAGATCCCCCCCCAATGTGAAAGACCTAAATTTTATTCTTAGTTAGACATATGCATCCAAAGGACATGAAAGTTTGCGAAATGTCTAAGACCTCAAGGGCCAAGTGAGACCCTAGAAATTCGCGGACCAAAATAAACAATAATTCCGAGTTGATAAATTAAGATGAATATTGGAGGATTGTCCACAGTTTGAGTCATCGTAAGGAAACATCATGACGGCTACACTCTGCAGAGATTGCGTGCGAGGGAGTTGGTCTGCATTCCGGTCAGGCATGAGGAGTCTCATCTCATGCATGACATGTAATATTCCATATATGATTGCATAATTCATATGGAATGTGATTAGATGTTTCCATGGTTGTCATTGCATGTACATTTTAGGTGGGGAGTAACCTTGCAGGAAATCATCATCACATTGCTCACCCTATCGTGAGAAAAAATATTTTGTGCACTGAGGTACTCCCGGGACAGCTTCCACCCAAGACCTTAGTCGTGAAGAAAATGCCATATTGGCTTTGTTTTATATTTTGTAAATTTGGGTAGAAAACCCAGTTCTGTATATGTAAGAAGAAAAGAATTGTAATTAAACTCATTTTGAATGATGAATACATTTTGACAAGTTTTCCAGGTTTCCTATTGTCTTTGTAATAAAAAGGCTAATATATATTGAATTTAAAGTGCTTGGAAAGAAAAGAAAAGGGGAAAGTGGAGGTGCAGGACCTAATAGGATACGCTCTATTTTTCTGCGTCTCACGGCGCAGAACGTCAATCTCCGTGTCATGATGTGGTTTTTCGCGTCGCAAACATGGTTCTCGTGTCGCGCACGATTTCGCCGGGCGCTAAAGACACGCATGGCTATGCACTCAACTAGATGCGCGACGCGATAAATAAGAACGGCGTATGGGATGCAGCCTTCTTTAGCTCTATGTCGCGACAGTGGATCTCCAAAGTCATCATCGTTCCCATGCCAATCAGGTTTAGGTCATGGCTGCAGGCTTTCTTCGTCAGCGACAGAGATTTGCGGCTCTGTCGCTAATGTAAATTCCGTGGTCGCGACATGGCTCGTGGGTCGGGTCAGTTTGTGTCTCTCGGCAAGGGTCTCTGCTGTCGCTGGCGCAGTTTTCCTAGGGGTGGGACATTCCTGTCGTAACAGAAGACTTTATGTCGCGACAGTGATTCCAAAAATATGGGATTTCCCATGTCACGACATGGGCGAGGCGCAATGAAGCAGACGACCGAGGGCATGCAAATGATGCACCTGAAGCGCTTAGAGCGCCAGCGCATGCAGCACACATGACGAGCGTGCTACGTGGGCGATAGGAGGCCTAGCTCCCGCGATCGGACGGCTTTGGGCGCACGACCACATGCATAGCGCGCGAGACATGCGCAATAGAGTTGTCTAGTAGCACACTGCACTTTGTTGTAATCGCTTCAGCTATTGTTCTTCGCAATCGCTCACGGGCCCTATTCATGGACACCGTTCACTCGTTTACAAATACGCTTCTAATCTACGCGACCCAGAAAAAAATGACCCTCAAAAATTGGGGCGCTACGTTAGTTAACTTAGACTAATGGGATTTGTCAAATATATCATTTAAACCGACGGGCTCAGCCTGGGCATGTCGAAAGCCTAGACTAATGGGCTTAAACTAATTTAATGGGCTTAAGTATGTTAGGCCTAAACTAATGAGTTGGGCCTAAGTATGTTGGGTCTAGACTAATGTGCTTAAACTAATAAGTTGAGCTTAATTTGATGGGTCTAAGTATGTTGGGCGTAGACTAATAAGTTGAGCTTAAATAAGTTGGGCTTAAACTACTGGCCAGACATAATTTGAATATTTAATAATTTAACTCTAATTCAAAATAAAATTATAACATTTAATCCATACTAAATTAAATAAAAATTATGTCAATTAACAATTCCAAAAGTTATAACTTAGGGTAAATTCAAATATTACAAAATTTAATTTTCCATTATTCAAGACCAATTTTACATATTAAAATCTAAATTACATCTAAAAAGACTTCTAATTTAATATTTGACAACCTAAAGTCTATGCAAATTTTTTCAAGGTAACTATTAACACACAAAAATATAATTACACATAAATAACACAAAATTAAACCCAAATACATTAAAGTAAGAGAAAAATGCAAGATTCAAACTAATAACATAAGTTTCACCAACAATAATTTTTTATATCCACATACATAAATATCATAATAGCCCATAAAAGAAAAATCCAATCCCACAAATATATACATATGTGAATTTTATGCTAAAGAAAATATGTAATGGGTGTTGACAAAATGAGAAGAAAAAAAATTAAAAATAAAAATTAAAAAATTAAAAAATAAAGAAGGTATGAGTGTTTTACCTTTGTGATGTTTGTTTGAATTTGCTTCTTTGAGAGTAAAAATTGATGAGAAAAAAAAGAAGGAAGATGAGAATGGGGAGAAGAATAAATTAGAGGAAGAGGAGTAGGAGAAGAGAAGAAGAAAGGAAAAAAAAAAATCATAAAAGGGGTCGGGATGAGAAGCAGGGGAAGAGAAAAAAAAAAAAGGTGGGAAGAGAAGGAGAGCCCGATTGGGTCTTCCAAAAAAGGAAGAGAGAGAGGGGGGGTAAGTTGGGTAGGGTGATGGGGTAAAGAGAAAAGATAGGGTGGTGGGAATGGGGAGGATGAGAAGTAGGGGAAGAGAGCGAGGTGGGAAGATATGAGAGCTCGATCGGGTCTTCCAAAAGCGAAGAGAGAGAGAGGGTAAGTCAGGTGATGGGGTAAAGAGAAAAGATAGGGGGTAGGGGAATGGGGAGATAAGAAAATAAAATAAAAATGAATAAGTAACAAATAATAATAATAATAATAATAACAAAAAAACAAAATCAAAAAAGTAAATTTAATAATAATAATGCAGGAGAAAATTTTTGGTCTACAATTATGCTCTCTTCAGAGTTCACAAGTGAAGTAAGAGCATAAACAATACAGTGAAACGAAAGTGTGAAAAGCGAATGGAATGAAGTGAACTCTACCGAAGAATAGAAAAAACCTTAAAAAATTCTGCTAAGAACACTGACTTGCTCAAACAAAAACAACCAAAATGGATGTAAAAAAAAAAAGAAACAGAGAAAGGACAAGACAATTGGGAAGCCAACAAAGTCATGATATAGATTCAAGCTCTCTCTAAGAAGGTCCTCTCAAGGGTGAAACTTGTATTGAAACCTAAAACATGTGGAAGTCGGCCCGCCCATGGGTGATAGAATGGTCATGTGTATCAGAGGAAGATCACACCGCCATGTTGACATCAATGTGAATGCTTAACAAAATGGTGAAACCAATAAGGGAACAAACTTTAAGGGCAACTAGTATGCTGATGAAAACCCCATAATGGTCATAGACTCGCAACGAACTCATGAGCTAGCAAGTGGAAAGTAAGACAATTGAAAAAGCCATGTGATCAAAGTGGGCAATGCTAGCAACCGTGAAAACTTGTAGCGATATCTCTAATGAAGATGAACTCTGAGGGTTTGAGGCTCGAAAGGTGGTGAAGGCACGGAATGTCCTGGTTCAAATAAGGAAACATAAAGCACACGCCGAACGCCATTCAAGATAGAAAGTAGAGGCGGCTTCAAACGCAGGATCTATATGAAGGCATAATCTAAACATCTAATCTATATGAAGGCGAACTCGAAGCCCGATTCATGTATGACTTAAGTCCGGAAAGATCCAATCGATGCTAGAAAATGTGATGCAGATGAAGTCTAAACATCCGATCCATATGAAGGCGAATTCTAAACGCTTGATCAGTAGAAGACAAAGTCTGAACGTTTGAACTGTGATGCTAGAAAATGTGATACAGATGAAGTTTGAACATCTTATTCATATAAGGCGAGTTCAACGCTTGATTCGTTAAGATGAAGTCTCAACTTCGAATCGCGATGGTAGAAAATGTGTGATGTATGAAGTATGAACACCTGATCCATATGGGAAGGTTCGAACGCCTAATATGCAAAAGACGGTGTCCGAATGACGAAAGTGTCTAAAACGCCATGTCAACCGTGGTCCTTACTACTTTAGTTCTATTTTTATATATCAATAAGTACATTATCGGGCCGATATCTTATTTCGATCTCAGGTGCATTGCGTGAATACGGTGGTTTTCAAAGCTTTGAAATGCCGGCGAAGAAGAAGTGCGAAACCGAAAGCAAAGAACGTTAGCGACATGCCAATCGTCGGACGCTCCGCCGCGGACGCTGGGTAACGCGGCGACGCTTGGTCAACGCCAGCTTAAAGTCAAAGAGCGCCCAACATCGCACACTTTGGCGAAGATCGCGACGCTTCCGTGATTCCCGTGATCTAATTATAAAAAGCACCGAGACCCAATTTTCGAGATTATCAAAGACGACGGACGATGGTAGACAGATTGAGCTTTTTGGCGGGAGTAAGCCCCCTTAGTGGAAACACCTTAGGCATTACATCTTGAAGGGGAAAAGCTTGAAGAAAAATGAGATCAAGAAAACGATGACGCTTTCACTCAAAAATCGTTTTATTCTTATCCTCTTCTTTGTTTCAGATGCTTTTCTTCACTTAGAGATGTTCTGTATTTATTTCTATGTTTTCGTTGCAGCCTTGTTACTTTTGAATGGATTAATGGTTAATTACGCTTTTCATTCATTATATGGATTGATTTTATCTCGATCATTTCTATCTCGTATTTATTTACATGGTAGTGTTTCGCCAACATTAGCGTGTTTTTGCTCTGAGTTTGAAATCGAGATGATGACCCTTGATATGAATAGAGCAACACTCGTCAATCGAATAGTGATATCCCTGCCCAAGGTGGCATTAAGGGTTTAAACATTTAAGAAATTCGAAGTCCACGGTTGAGGTAGATATGCAATACACCCTACTGGTAAGATAGGAAAATATATCTCGAGAGAGAATATCTTGTAGGCACGATCATCCCGTCAGCGTAAGTCAATTAATATACTGAATGAATAATATATTAGGTTAAAATCCATCGAAAGTGTAAGGTGAAGGCAAAACCCTAGTTTTCATAATTAATTGATTTAGCAAATAACATAGGATTAGTTTTTCTTTTTATTAATCGAAATTCATTACGATTTTAGGTCCAGATAATATTTAAAGCGTAAAGTCAGTACTCAGCACACTTCTCCTTGTGGGACGACACTTGACTAGCTATTATACTATGTAAACTCGACACGGATACTTGCCCATGCGGGCCTACATTTTTACAAAAAATTTACACACCTATTCGGGTCCGTCATCGGTCGCCCAATCCAAGGGTGCTAGCAAATGTGATACATATGAAGTTGGAAACATTTGGATCCAAAAAATGAAGCAAGTCCTAAAGCTTGATCTCGGGTAAAATGAAGTATGAACGCTTAACCGCGGATGCAGCAAATGTGATATAGATGAAGTCTGAACATCTAATCCATATGAAGGCGAAGTCTGAACGCCTAATATACAGAAGACGAAGATTGATTGTCTGAACTGCGGTGCTAGCAAATGTGATACAAATGGAGTGTGAACATTTGATCCATATAAAGGCGAACTCTGAACGCCTGATTTGCAGAAGACGAAGTTTGAACGTCTAAACTGCAATGCTAGAAAATGTGATACAGATGAAGTCTAAACATCTTATCCATATGAAGGCGAAGTTTGAACGCCTGATCTACATAAGACGAAGTCTGAACGTCTGAATTGCGATGCTAGAAAATGTGATATAGATGAAGTCTGAACATTTGATCCATATGAAGGCGAAGTCTGAACGCCTGATATGCAAAAGACGAAGTCTAAATGTATGAATCATGCAGGTTAGAAATGTGATACGCATGTCCGAACTGATCCATATGAAGCGCGGTCCAATGGCTGATCCGCGTAAGATGAAGTCTTAAATCGCCCTGACGATGCTAGCAAATGTGATGCGTGATGAAGTCTAACATCTAATCCATATGAAAGAGAAGTCTCGAACACCTAAAATATGAAACGAAGATAAAAATAAGTGGGAGTTTGAACGTCTCGAGATCCAAGACGGTCCGGAAGCCTAAAATATAAAATGAAAATAGCAAAGGCGAAGTCTAAACGCTTGAGATCCAAAAAGTAAAAGGCGAAGTTTGAATGCCTTAAATCTAAAATGAAGAGAGTAGAGGCGAAGTTTGAACACCTGAAATCTCAAATGAAGATGGCAAAGGCGAAATCTGGATGCCTATTTGGAAAGGATGGCTTTGAATGTCTAAATTGTGGCTCTAAATGCCTGATTGAAAATGATGGCTTCGAACACCTAACTGGAAATGATGACTCTAAACGCCTAAATCGTGACCATTGAAAGACGGGGGCACCATACGACCAAACCAAAACTACTAAAATATGGGGGCATTGTACGCCCAAAGCAAGACTACTAGAAGATGGGAGCACTATAGGCCCAAAGCAAGAGTATTGAAAGATATGGACACTGTACGCCCAAAGTGAGACTACTAGAAGATGGTGGCACTATACGCTCAAAACAAGACTACAAGTAGGAGGATGTCCTAAAAATGAAAACCAACTCTCTGAATGAGGATTTAAGATAAACTCTAAAGAAAGAGGGATCCTCCTGGATAACTAATCAAATGAAAGTAAACAATCTATAACTAAAAACATCTAAAATACAACTAAGGCATGAAAAAAAGAAGAAAAAAGATGTATAGAACCAAAAGTAGCTAAAGAATACTAAATGAGAGAGGTGACTTTGAATGAACTCACTAAAAATAAAGGCCCCCTCGTGAGAAAACTATGAAAAAGAGAATACCCTAAGCAATAACTCAAAAAGATCGATAGACATATAAAATGTCTATGAAACCAACACAAGATGTCAATAATCTCTACAAAGGGGGTATGCCTCGGTATAGTAACTCATGAGTAACAACAAATAGATCATGGTCCTGAGGTCAACAAAAGATATAATAATCTCAATGAAGGGGGATATGACCAGTGCTGAATGATGATCAAACATACAATCAAATCCATCCCACCACATTAGCTAAAAGGTACAAACTCATGCTTGAGTGCATCTATAAAGATTAATCCTCAATGATGTCGAAATCTATACGCCCCAACAATGCCCTAATGGAAAATAAAAAACAAAACCCCATGAACTGATGATCACAACAAATAGGGGGTATGCCCCAATATGGCATATGATGCACTGTAAAATCGAGAAGTTGGATAACACCAAAATAATCCACTACCAAATGTGTACTCAACTGGTAATCTATACCCACATCTGAATTAGGCCCACACATCACTAAGGCATCTCCTAGAAGGTGAAGCATAACTGCGTCTAAACTACAACCAAAACTTAAACACATGTCCAAGCAGAAACTGTCAAAGATTACACTTGATATCACAACCTCATGGTGGTCTTAAGACACGGACCGTAATGTAGGCTCGTGGTGATAGGGTAAAAGAAACAAAGGAAAAGTAGGCTCAAATACCCAATAATCAAACCAATACCCTCGTGTACAAGATGATGTATGGGAAAAATCTCATGAGTAGTGGACTGCAAGCAAATCCATCAAAGCACTGATGAGGGAAATAAATGAATGGGAAAGTTTAAGCTAGCAACAAATCCCAAGAAATGTGTGAATAAGGGAATACAATGGTGGGTCAAGTGTGAGGAAAAAAAATTGGCAATATATACAAGGTATGGAGAAACAAAATGAAAGATGATCAACCCATATCAATATAATAGAAGGGATGTCATATCACTAAGGATGGAGTAATAGCCTTAGATAATGATCCAGAGATCTTAGTGGGAAAGGTCCCTTGAACACTCACCCCTTTCACCGAAAGTATCAATAGTGATCCAAGAAGTAAGGGATCTCATAGAACTCACACATGAACCCATAGAACTCATCAAACACTAGATACAAGTATCATTAGTGAACTCAGGATCTCGCATGAACACTGCCTCTTCGAATCTCACCTTAATTGTCAACACTCAAAGAGCATAACAAAAGCGACGCAAGGAATGAAAACCCTCATAAAAAATATCTCACATACACCCCCAAAAAATAACACTCAAAAGTCGATATAAACATTTAATGGAGGAAGATACTATACATAAATACACACTTTTTTCTTTCTTTTCTTTTTTTTTTTCCTTTTTTCCTTTTTTTTTTCTTTTTTGCTTTTTTTTCTTCTTTCTTCTTTTTTTTTTTTTATTTTATTTTTTTCCTTTTTTTTTTTGAATGAATGTACATCTGATAATCAACAAATTAAACCTCAACGGAAACATAAAGAATGAGTAAGCTCTCCCCAATCACAAATAAATGTCTAAATCCCCTCCCATAAAGTAACCTCTCAAGCTAAAATCTCTTAATCAATGTCAAGGGAGGAGTGAAGGGAGTGATATAACCACCCTCTATGCACTAAAATGTAGAGAATCATCAACCGAGTAAGAACAAAAGACAAGGCAAGCAACAATGGAAATAGGGAAAAGGAAGGTAACAATAATGAAATATGACAAAAGGAGGGGATGAGATGATAATAGCCAAAGTGATGAAAATAGACATATAAGTCCAAAGCTCATGAGACTCCCACCAAAGCATACATATACATCAAAGGGCCCCTACCTTGGTGTTGAAAAGGTAAGCAAAGCTCCAAGAAATAAAAGGTCATAACATACGCGTGAGGCTCAAAGGGCTAGCAGCGGTCTAAATATATTAGTAAAGGTGATAAGGTATATGACTAACCGAAATGATGGCCACCCATCATGCAACCATGGTCTCAAATGTAATACTTCTTCAATTGATCCACATTGGTCAACTTTGAGAATCAATTTTCGTCTAAATCATCAACCATGCAGCTCCCTCTAGAGTCAACTCTCTAATGATATATAACAATCCAAAGCGTCTAAACACTTCCTAAAATCCCACGTATATAAATCATGACCACAATGCTACTAAGGGTGTGGACCCAAATATACCCCAAGAATGACTATGCAGATATTGAAGCTCTAAATATGAATTTTCTTAAATAAACGAGACCCGAATTAATAATAAAGTTCAAGCAGAATACGTAATTTACCACTGGCGACCTAAATGGGTCATAGCGCCGAAAGCACTAGTGTTAATATATGAAATGTTTAAAAACGAAACGTAACAAGGCGATTAAAGCGCAAATGTAGAAGTCAGAATAGAAACAAGAGAGAAATGGGGACCAAATGCAAAATGAAAAGTTAAAGAAAAATGGGTTTTTGACTTCCACAAACATGGCCTTAAATAAAACATGGGATTTAAGACCAAAACGGTCTCATTCGAGAAAAAACAAACCGTCGTAGGGAGAGAAGTGAGAGAGAGAGGCAAGGCTAAGAGAAGAGGAAGAGAAGAAGGAAGAGAAGAGGAAGAAGATTATGAGCAAAAAGGTAATGGATTTAAGGATATGGATTTATGATTTTCGTACTAAGTCTAGCTTTATTTTTTGAAAAAGTATGGATTCCATTTGTCTAGACTTGTATGGAACTAGTCCCCGCAAGGAATTATAGTATGGATCATATGGAATTTGTATGATTGGTTATCTTGCCCAAACCTAGGGTTTTGCTAGGATTTCATCCCAAACCAATACCATGGAAAGTAAGGTGGATAAAACCTTAAAGAGTACAGACATAAGTGAAATCCTCTATTTGAGGATGGCTTCATAGTTCAATGGCAAGTAATTGAGTTAGGGTTTAGAATAAACCCTAACTAATCTACTAGGGGGTTATGTCTGGGTTAGGATCCATATTATAGTGGGTTTGAGAGTAATTCATGATAGATTTTTGAAATAAGATAAGTAGTGAAAGAGGATTTGAGTAGAACAGAGATGGTTTTGAGGTGTATATGAAGTATAGAGTTGAATTGGGTAAGAAAAATATGGAAAAAGTGCAGAAAAGCCCACATTCTGGGCAAAATTCGAGCACATGTACTGGTACATGTAGTGCCCTGTTTTTCTATTTTGACCAGTTTTCGTATTTTAGCCATAACTTGCTCATTTTTTATCTGATTTGAGTGATTCAAGTTGCTGGTTAAAATAAACTTCAAGGAGAACCAAACATCCTCAAATATTTACCTTAAAATTCTGCCTCATGGGCCCGTAAATTCACCAAAGTGGGCCATGTGCAAGCCAAATTCTACTTCGCGGATCATAGGAGTAGTCCCAAGGTTTGACGTAATCTCAGAGTTTCGTGTCTCGATTTTGTGGTGATTCCAGTTGGAGGAGAACCCTTAGCACCTTAGCTTTAAAGAGGAGTACAAAGAACTCAGTGTCAAATATGAGACTAGGCACTAGGAAAATGAATATTACAAACTGTCCCTGTGAAAATCCCAGAACCGAATTAGTTGGACATGAAATGTCATAACTTTAGTTTGGATGCTTCAATTGGAATGATTCCAATTTCTGAGTAAAGTAGATTCATAAAGGAATAAGAATATAAGGAATGATATGTGAATACATAGACATCATACTGTATTAAGTATATGAAATGCCATATGGAATAGGCATGAAACATGAACATGAACCCCACAATTTATAAGATAACTTATATGATCTTGAGTCATTGGTATGGATTCTTGTATGGAATTTGTAAGGATCCTTAGTTTTATATAGAATATGTGTGGAGTTATAGGATTTGCACCTTGCATGTGGTTCTTCCTCTTGATTTGTAGGTTTTGGTTTTGTGTATGGAACTTGGTATAGCTTTGCATGGACTTTGTTAGAGTTTAGTATGGTTTTGAGTATGGAAATTAAGAATTTATGTATGGTTTGTATTGATGGTTATGGGTTAGTGTGAATTTGTGGACTTTTATATGAAATCCCTCATTAAGCTAAGATTTGAGGTGTTAGAGAGTGAAATTACTTGTTAGGAGTATGGAATCTTCCCTTTAGGGGATGGATTGTGAATTTATATGGATATGGAAGTTTGCTATTCCTACTTGGGTGATTTGAGGATGATTGTAGAATTTGAGGGCGGATATGGAAGTTTGGTTTATTCCTACTAGTACTGGGACATTGATGGTTTTATGCCGCGCGGTTTGGCATGTTTAATATACTATATTGAGCTTATAATAAGTCCGAAATGACAAAAAGACAGTCATTGCTATTAGTGCTGCAAGTTGCTGATTTTCTTCACGGCTTGCAACTTGCATAACTCCGTTAGGGACTCCGCTTTGGGTGTTCTAGGACTCTATGGAAAGCTCTTGAGTCTAAATCCATCCATATAGATTGATACAATATTGAGCTTATAATAAGTCCGAAAATTACAAAGACAGCTACTGCTGTTATTGCAGGTGCTGTGCTATTGATCTTTCACGGTTTGCAACTTGTATAACTCCTTCTAGGACTCCGTTGGGTGTTCTAGGACTCTATGGAAAGCCCTTGAGTTTAGAATCTATCCATATATATCTTGATACACATGAGTTTTATAACAAGCAGTCCGAAATGACAAATAGCAAGCATGCGTTGCATGCAGGTGCTGCAAGTTGCTGATTTTCACGGCTTGCAATCCTGTATAACCCCTTTGCTAGGACTCGTTTTGGTGTTCTAGGACCTCATAGAAAGCCCTTGAGTCTAGAATCATCCATATAGTTTGATACAATATTGATTCCCATAATACACCTGAATGACAAAAGACAGTAAAGCTGCTGCTGCTACTGTGGGTGCTGCAAAACAAGATTTTCTTCATGGGCTTGTAATTTGTATAACTCATTCGTTAGGACTGCTATGGGTATTCTTGATTCGGCGAAAGTTCAGATCAGTCTAGAATCTAACTATATGCTGCTTTAATGGTGGTTAAGTCAGCATCTTGTCTGAAAATTGAATTGTTGTACCGAGTGTACTAATCTTCACTTGGTTAAAGTTAATTGGAATACATGGTAAGAAAGGACAGATATGAAACAAGAAATAGAAATATATGTAGATTTGATATGTAAAGGAGTATAGATAAGAAAAGTACCTACAGGTATCAAAGGAAGAGTCTCTGTTTTGTACTCCTACGGGAGATAGGACAGTATGATAAAGAACAAGAAAACATAAGTATAAGAATGTATAGGTATAGGTCAAGTAAGGATATGATAGTCCCGACAAAGTACATGAAGATAAGGTTAACAAGATATAAGATGTTACAAGTAGAGGACATGATATGAATATAAGAGTATATGATATGAATATATGATTGTCATACATAAAAACGAATAGATGGAACATGATAGGAACACATGAATGAGTAAAGCATTACACGATAGAAATATAGAAAGTACATGAATAGCTAACCGCAGATAGAAACGCATAAAGGATATGATGCATAAATGATATAAAGGGATATGAATAGATAAAGATATATATATATATGAATATATGAATATAAGAGTGCATAGATTCATTCATGATATAGATAGGATTACATATATGATACGAAGACAAAACTAAATGATAGAAAAATATGAATATAATGTATTGTAAAGAAATATGAGAACAAATAACACGGGTTAAGAAATATGTGAAGGTATTACAGACGTAAATAACATAGCCAGATATCTCATCGCGATACATGATAACAATAGTTATTCATGTAGATGAGATATGTACAAAATGTAATAAAATGGATTGTCCTGCTAGAACCCGTGAGGGATAGATTGGCATGCCTATTAGGGAAAAATAAGTCCGCATTCCGACTGGCCCTGCTTTGGTCATTACAGCGCCTTCAGTTCTTATAGATGGTCATTGTCTCAAGATAATGATACTGTCGCCTTTCAGTTCTTATAGACCACTCAAGCCGCTACGCTGAGCGGTTTTTCGAGCCCTTATAGTTTCTTTATCCACTTCTAAGGTTTACGCATACGTAAACATAAAACAAATGATTTCCAGATATGACATGTGAAAAGATATTATATGATTCGAGAAGCATAGCAATCGCTTACGCGATGATAAGTTCAGAACATGAGACGAGTATTTTATCCGACATGATATATAAAATACAAGAATGTAAAATGATCTGAAAAGTTAATATGAATACAGTATATGGAAAGTACAAAGTACAGTACACGAAAAGTATATGAACAAGTACTAAACATGAAAGGGAAAGTAATATGAAAAGTATAACAAGAAAACAATATATGAAAATAGTACATGAACAAGATACGAAACAAGACATGAATACAAAGATATGATAACATGAGATGATAACAAAGATTATGATAACAAGACATGAAAATAGAACATAACAATCGGTATAGTATATAAATCATGAAAGTAATATATGTAAAAACGAATATGACATAATAATGTATTAGGATATGTAATATGAACCATTAGAAAGAGAATATATCAAATGATAAGTACGAATAAGAAATAAATGATATAGGTTATATGTCAAACGTCACATGATGGGGCGTGTAATGCTATATGAAAATGATAAGATAAGTGTATTTGTCGAGACGCATCATAGTTATCGTCGCCCTCAGATATGTTTCACTGCTTTGAAGCTAGCACGGGTTTCAACCGCAGGTACAGGTACGTAAGACAATATAGAGGATGTGACATCCCACATCGCCAGAAAGGTGCCAACTCGTAGATAGGTGCTCATCGCGATCGCTTCCGCACCTCGTATTTTTGAATAGGTATAAGCTTGCTTATTGAGAAGTAATGGGACTTTATAGAACATGAATACCACTATGGTGGTATGTATAATGTATATGTAAAAGAATTTTTTTATTATTACAGGAATTGTGCATAAGGAATGAGAAAACAGGTCAAGTGTCGCCTGGAAAGAAAAAGGTCAAGAGTCTCACTCAAGTGTGACATTCTCGCTTTGACACCTATCCGGTGCCGGGTCAGCCAAAGGGAATGTCTACTAAAGAATTATCACCACAAGAGACTACAGATACCCAAAATGCTCAAATCCATTTGGCGGGGGAGGCAACTATCCGGGAATCGAAAAATGTATCTCCCCAAAACATGTCCAAAGAAAATGGTAAGTCCATGTGATCGAACTCATATCAATCTCTAAGAACACTGCATTGGAGACCAAAGGAAGGAACATTAGACCCAAAACATGACCAAAGTGGGCCCAAAAGCTCCAAGATGCACCCAAGTGTAGGATAAAAAATCCTAAAAAAATATCTAGGCCTATAAGGTAAAAGTGGCTCTAAAAAAAAGATCCAAGTGATGGGTCATAATGGCAAAAGCTCTTAAAACTGGGTGACATGAACTCACAACTCTCAAACACTCGAAGACGATCTAAGGTGCACAGTGGGGTGTGTGAATCCGAAAAACTTAACAATCTAAGAACAAACAAAGCACATTGACTGCACAAATATCCTCAAATCTTAACTCTATGTTGTACAAATCTTCACAAATCAATAAAATAATCAACTATAAGATCAATAAACCGAAATCTCAAATGACTATCACAATCAAGCAAGCATAAAAAATAATAAGCTAGTCAAGACTCTCCATATGCTATCAAATATCAAGTATACAAAAAGCTCAAAAAGGTGATATCCATAACTTGACCAATTAAATGTCACATTTCCCTAAACTTAAAGTTCAAGTTTGACCCACACATTTGTCTCCAACGGAGTCGCCATTTTGTGGGCTCGCATTTTTCACGTGCGTCCCTACTTGATGGTAGAGACTCGCTTTTTTTATTTCTTTGAAAAACCATTTAAAAAAAATGGTTTTTGGAGTTGCCACTTATTTTAGTTTATTTTTTAAGGGAAAACAAAATAAGAAATAAAACCTAGTGACAATCTTGTTTAGAAAATACATGTCTACTTCTAAAACCTGAGTCCAAATTCGAGCTCAAGATACCTATCGAAGGTACTAGAGGAGCCATAAGCACTCCTCTAAGCCCCTAAAGTCGGTCTTACTAACTGGCCATGAAACACATTACTGGACGATTAACTAATAGATACAAAAAAATTATCTCTCATACTACACACAAGTGTACATCAAAACATCAACAAATAAATAAATAAATAAAATAAACAAGTAAAGTCATTAGGAAAGAATATACCTTGATCTAAGACATCATAAACACTATCAATAGAAAACAATGTTAGTGCAATAACAAATATGGAATTATTCATGATCGAATTATAAAAACAAATTGTACATCCAGTGTCAAGGTTATTTAATAAAAGATATATGAGATGTCGGGCCCCACCCAAGCCCATTTATATGTTACACAAATTAACTCCACAATATTCCATTTTATAGGAACTATAGAATTAATCATGTGTTTGGAATTTTTGAAAACTGATTTGAAATTGAGGTTTTGAAAATTGAAAGTTTCCTGAAATTTTGGAAATTGAGAATTTTGAAATGAACTGCAGCTTTAGGAATTTTGAATTGGATTTTGGAAATTAAATTTTTAAATTAAGAACTTGAATTTTATAAATTTGAGATTTTGAATTTAGAAATTTGAAATTAGAAATTAAGATATTTGAATTTTTAAATTATGAAACTTTGAATTTTGGGATTGAGAAATTGTAAATTTGAAATTAGAAACTTTAAAATTTGAAATTGGAAATTATGAGACTTTTTGAATTTTAGATTACATACTTAAATTTTTGAAATTGAGAATTTTAAATTGGAAAAATGAAACTTGGGAAAAATGAAATTGAAAATTAAGGTTATTAACTTTAGAAGATGAGTAGTAAACGCGAATTTGAATTTTTTAAATTGGCTATTTAAATTTAAAAAATGATGAATGAAAATTTAGTACTTGAATTTTTTGGAAGACTTGAATTTTAAGATTAAATTGAAAAAATGAATTTTAGAAAATTTAAATCGAATAAATTCAAGTTAAAATTTGACGCAGCTTAAAGAGCCGATCAAAATTAGCCAAAGAAGCTGGGTCAAAAGACCTAATAGGTCGATAAACTAACCTAAGCGTTGAGTCTACGGGCCGGGACTCTAATGGGTTGCTCTGGTGCTTTGGTTGTAATAGACAGCCTGCATTTCAACGAGTTGGAGCGTAAGACGCCGCCTGTACCATAAGTTAGGTCTAACATGTTGAGCGGCAAGTTGGGCTTAAAAACCACGCGCTGGCCTAATATTATGTCACAAGAAGCTAACAAAACCACGGGTCATTTAAATATGTTGGACCTAGACTAATAAGCTTGAACTAATTTGATGGGTTTAAGTATATTGGACCTAGACTAATGAGTCGCCTTAATTGTTTTCGCTTAAACCAATGGGTCACCTACGACAGCCACGACGTCATCGACTAATAAATGAAATTTTTAATATATCGGGCCTGCAGAGCTTAGTCTTAAACCAACTGATCGAACCTAATTTCAATGTTTATTGACCAACCCCAATTCAAATAAATTATAACATTTAATCATACAAAATTAAATAAAAATTATGTCAATTAACAATTCCAAAAGTGAAAACTTATGGTAAATTCAAATATTACAAAATTTCACATAGGAAGAAGAAGAAACTAGAGGAAAGAGGAGTAGGAGAAGAAAAGAAGAGAGGAAAAAATAAATAAAAAAAAGGGGCCAAGGATGAGAACCAGGTTGGGTCTTCCATAAAAAGGAAGAGAGGGAGAGAGAGAGGGGGTAGGTTGGGTAGGGTGACGGGGTAAAGAGAGTATACAGGGGTAGGGGAACGGGGGAGATAAGAAAATAAAATAAAAATAAATAATAATAATAATAATAATACTAATAATAAAAATAAAAAAACAAAAGCAAAATCAAAAAACAAAATTTAATAATAATAATAATAATAATAATGTGTGAGCAAATTCTGAAGCCCACACCTCCTCCACCAAGATGTGCATTCTCTTATTAATGCTAAGTTTAATTTTATATTATATTCTTATTATTTATGAACATTTTTACCTATTTCACATATTTTACATTATAGTTTTAATAACATTAAATGTATTATCACTCCATTTTATTTTTCATATTAAAAATTAAATAAATAAAATTAATAAAACTACAATAATTTTAAATTAAAATTAATTTGATATTATAAAATATAAAATTAATTTTTAATTATAAATTAATATTTATATCAAAATATTCTCATCACAATTATTAAATTTAAGAAATTAACTCTAAAATAAAATATTTTTTATAAATCATATACATAATTTATTTCTTATTTTATATGTGATTAAATATGTTTTAACAAAAATAATTGAAGTAAGAAAACAAAGATAATTTATTTGTTAATAAATAAATATAAATATAGTTAAGGAGTTTCAAATATTTTTTTCAAAAGTTAGTTGATATTATCATTTCTTATACTTATCAAAATAATTTTAATATAATTTTTAATTACCAATATTTCGTAAAAATATCCACAAATATTTTACAAATATTTATGATATATCCGTAAAATCCAAATACCGATATATCCATGTTTATCGATATTTTGATCCTTTGTAAGCAGTCAATGTTGAAAAGCAAAGCAAGGCACCCAAAAAATTGACTTGCTCTTTTCCTCTCATATGAGATAATTTTCCAAAAATAATAAAATAAATTTTCCATCATTAAGAAGTTCTTTCTCACCTTCTATCACATCTAGCTCATTGCATACATGTAATGGCAGAGAAATCAAATCCTACACAAATAGGACATCACTATTAGAGTTGGCAATTTGAGCCCTGCTGACCCAGAATTAGGGTCAGGTTGGACTGTTATTTTATTAGTCCAAAAAAACTAAGCCAAATTTTGCCCGACTGACCCAAATTGACACATTTAATGCTTTCCAAGGCAATTTGAGATCAACCACTCGGAATTGGGTAAGGTTGGACTGCTATTTTATTGGCTCGAATCCAACCCAATTTGGACTTGGTCAAGCTTGACCCACCCGGATTACCAGCTCTAATCACTATAAATTAGCAGTAGGCCATATGTACTAAAAATAGACCCTGCAAAAGTGTGAAAAAATGTCAATGAGTTCACATGTATATACTTGACCATATGCCAATATAACCAGTCATCATAATTCTTGAATGTGTATGATGCTATAAATTTAATTATTGATTAATTAAAGGATGGTATCAAACCTTAAATCCTATCCTCCCTTCCACTTCTTGAACCTGAAAATGAGTGTAAACGCTCTAGATATAAGCAGTTCCTTAAAAATGGTGATACTCATCTATTTCTTTTGCTTATTGTTCGCAATTAGTACTGATTGTGCAGAGATTGGAGGAAGTGTGAAGATGAGTGCATGGTATCAAGGTGCAGTGATCAGGGACCGGCCATCCGGTTCCTGTTCCGGCTACAGGACCAGCCAGAAAACTGTGGCTATCCTGGTTTTGAGTTTTCTTCCACAGAAAAGAACCAGACTATAATCGATCTGCCATCTTCAGTAAAGCTCTCTGTGAAGAAAATAAATTACAGATCTCGGGAAATTGTTGTCGAGGGCCAGAATGATAGTCTTCACAGTCAGCTTGGGAACCTTAGATTATCTGCCTCTCCTTTCCACTTCAAAGTCAATCATTCCTCTGAGATACAAGACTACACCTTCTTCAATTGGTCAGCAAATAATTCATGTTATTATTTTCACTTCATCCCAGGTATTGCACTTTATGCTGTTAATTCTAGAACTTTTCTCACTTAATTGGATGTATCATCTTGCCGTAGGATTTACAACCTGTCGAGCCCGGGTAATGTAATATACGAGGGAGAAAATAGGTTTATTTGAAGTGGGAAGAATCAATATGTGGAAACTGCGAAGAAGAAGGTGGGAAATGCAGAATCAAAAAAGGCGATGGCAAGAAACCTGAAACAGAATGTATCACAGGTACCATTCATTTCCTGTCCTGCTTGTTTCCTTTTTAACTCTTTTCTGCTTTAGGACATCAAAAGACCTGTCATCTTAGAGTTGGGTGACCTAATTATGTTCCATTTGACTCAAAAAAGTTTAACTATGCAACATCATGGATTTTTTTGTTGGGAAAAATACCCCGAGATCAACCTTGGCAAAATATCAACTAGAACAAAGAAATAAAATAGGAAAAATAAATGACACAAGGATTTACGTGAAAAACTCTTTTATCGAAGAAAAACCACGGGTCAACCAAGACAAAATCCACTATGTAATAAATTTGTACAATTACATAGATTTTCACCATTCATCCCACAAGAATAACCGAGACCAATACAAGAGAAAATACAAACACGGAATAACCAAGTGTTTACCAATATCCAAAGATAGCTATACTCTAAATCCTATATTAAAATCGAGAAAGACCCACCCCTTGTTCTTTCTCACAATTTTACTCTGCTACCTTACTCTCCTTTTTGCTTCTTCTTGGATGATTTTCTAAACTTCTCACTTGCCTATTTATAGGTCAAGGGGAGAAGACATCTGCTTCAAAACACGGAAACCCTAAAGAGAGAAAATAAGGAGGCATGCTTTCATGTTTCATGAAAGTATGTCTCTTAAGGCAAAAATTAATGGAATGGATCCCATTAAATGAGGTGGTGCCCTCATGAGGAGGACCCTTACTTATCAATCTCCACCATCCGACTCCATTGAGGGCATCACCAATCATGTTCCATCTCTGCAACACTCTCACTTTCTTCTGAAAGTGGGAATCTTTTGGAACTTTAGCATGATTTCAGATTTTGTCTAATAAATACCATATTCTCTTAAACTGAAAATCATACTCCACCATAACGAGTATACAAAACACTTAGAACTTTTACTAGTTCCTAGACTTTCATCTAAGAGACATGTTTCGCCTTGCCGACATGGTGCAACTCCACCTGCTTTCGCTTCCCCTTGAATCTTCAACCATCAACATCTTCCACCACACCTTACAAATTGCAAACCGCTGGCTCGTGGTGCAAATGTGGACCTGCTCACACTAACGCATCCTCTTTTCCATGGCTACTAGCGGACATGCCACGAGGATGCACATTTCCTTCTTAGAGAATTTCATCATCAAATGTTACTATGTTAGTTTGGGATTCAGAGCTATTTGTCGAACCAGCTCTACCTTTTGTACAATTTTTCTTGATGTGCCTAGATTGTCCACACACCTAGCATACTACTTTTACATAGTTCTTCTTCCCTTCCTTGACCACCAGTGCATTTTCAACTGTTGAAGCATTCTTGTCACTGTCAAGCCTTCTTTCTTCAAACAGGAGTTTGGTAGTGACTTCGGAATAAATCACCATATCTTTCCCATACATCAAGATAGGCTTCATGTGTTCATTAGAGGTTGGAAGAGACCAAATAAGACGTAGTGTCTTATCCTCATCAGAGATCATAACTCCAATAACCTCTAAATATGAAATAATGTCATTGAGAATACTCATGTGGTCCGAGGTCCTCGTACCTTCCTCCATTGACAATGTATGAAACTGCCTCCTTCAGGTACAACCGATTTGAAAGACTCTTTGCTTGATACATTTGCTCAAGCTTTTCCCAAAGTCCCTTTCAAATCTAGCCCCTCCCAATCTTCATCACTCACAATAGACTTAGAAACCTCAGATCTTGTAGAATCTTCACCAGAGGCGGTGTAGGCTTGCCCTTCAACTCCTTATGTAACCCAGACTGAATTAATAAATCTTTGACTAGTACTTGCCACAAGCCAAAATTGCTTCTCCCATCAAATTTCTCAACATCAAACTTCATCACTGAACCTTTTATTGCCAAGGAACCACTGGCTCTGATACCACTTGTTGGGAAAAAAGACCTCGAGATTAACCTTGACAAAATATCAACTAGAACAAAGAAATAAAATAGGAAAAATAAATGACACAAGGATTAACGTGGAAAACTCCTTTACCGGAGAAAAATCACGGGCTAACCAAGACAAAATCCACTATGTAATAAATTTGTACAATTACATAGATTTTCACCTCTCACCCCATAAGAAAAACTGAGACCAATACAAGAGAAAATACAAACACGGAATAGCCAAGTGTTTACCACTATCCAAAGATAGCTACACTATAAATCCCGTATTAAACCAGAGAAAGACTAACCCCTTGTTATTTCTCACAATTTTCTCTTCTACCTTACTTCCCTTGCTCCTTCTGATGATTTAAACTTCACTTGCCTATTTATAGGTCAAGCGGAGAAGACATCTTGCTCAAAACATGAAGCCTAAAGAGAGAAAATAAGGAAACATGCTTTAATGTTTCATGAAAGTATGTCTCTTAAGGAAAAAATTAATGAAATGGATCCCATTAAATGAGGTGGTGCCCTCATGAGGAGGACCCCTACTCATCATTTTTTAAGGATTTTAGAGAAGGGCCATGACTACTATTGGGTATGATTCTGTTTAGTTTTGGGATGTCAAAAGGAGATTTTTAGGGCTTAAGGAAATTTTGAGACATTATGAATGATTGAGAGGTATTCAAATATATATTATGAGTGGTACATGGTTTTGTGGTTTTTCCCCTTACAGTCACAATACTCTAATATTCCAATTATGTATCCATATTTGAGATAATGAATTTCTCCTTTTATATCATCCATTTTTCCTTATTTAGGCTTAATTTGAAACCCGAAAAGTATTAAGGAAAGAAAAATATTCAGAAAAATGATTTTCTCATGTTTTGTTTCATCATATAAAATATAAAAGAAAATCGAATATAATCAAAATTATTTTAAATTTTACATATTTCTAAATTTCTTAGTCCTTATATAATAGAGAAATAAAAACAAAAAAAAAAGAATTTAAATAAACATATAAAATAAATTTATTAATTAAGTTTAAACTTCTATTTTATTGTCTTCTAAATTTTATTTCCCTCAACTTTTCCTCTATGTTGTCTTTCTTTAGTACTTTGAGGGTTCCAAAACGGAGCCTTAAGGTTTTCACTTGTTTCTTGTTTTCGTGTTTTTATTTCTTGTTAACTATTCATGGCAGAATCTAAAGCAAGTCAAGATGAGTGCACGGCATCGATTAAATGCAGCGACCGGGGTCCAGCCATCAGGTTCCCTTTCCGGCTTAAAGACAGCCGCCTCCCGGACCGCTTGTTTGGGCTATCTTGCACAGAGAAGAATGAGACGATGTTGGAGCTACCACATTCAGTAAAGTTCTTGGTAAAGAATATAAACTACAAATCTCAACAAATTCTTGTCCATGATCCTGATTATTGGGTTTCCAAGACAGTTTGAATGCTGATTTACCTGCCACTGCTTGGTTTTGGGGCCTCCTCCTATTGCGTGAAAGAAGCTCCAAATCATGGTGCCCAATTGTCGGGATTAGGCAAAAAGAGAGCTGCTCATTTTGGTGAAATATAGCAACAGTTATAGAGGAGTGCAGTAAGAAGTTCTCATGATTCCGCACATCCACTCAGTGTGTGGATCGCTTTTCAGATTACAACTGCAGATTCGCTCACCGTTGGATCATTCGATTTTTGGACAGCAAGTTCGAAAACGTGATATTTCATTCTGGTACGGTTGGACTGTCAGTTATCTGGAGCATGGGAGATAAGTGTTTCACAGTTTATGTTCTGCTTTTGGGGTTTTTTTTTCTTCTTGTTTCACATCGGAAGCATTGGTGTTTAATTTCGATTGTCACATAGCATCGTTTTCGGGGGCACTTATCGAAACTCTCACTCTATCGATCATAGTGGAGCTATTTCTTTGGTCCGACTCATGTTGTTTTTACCTTACTTTATGGGTTTGCGCAAACAAATCGCGGTTCTTTGCGCTTATCGATTGCTACAGCTATATTTCATTGGTCCTCTCATAAGTTCTTGCAAGTAAAAGGGAATTTAATTGCGCCAAATTTTTTTGCTATGTTATTCAATTTGTTATTGTGTCGGCCTGCTTTTCCCTATCGATGCATCGTGAGCCAAGTTAGTTAGTGGTTGTTTTCTTACTTGCTTGAAAGATGGAGGCACATACGAAAATGGTATCTTTGAATGGAGCAAACTATCACTATTGGAAGGGTAAGATGAAGGACTTGTTATTTGTATTAATACGATATTCTTATCTTTTTGGCGCACGTAATAGTCCATGTCTAATGAGTGGGGTTTTGAGCGCGTGTGCGCATGCGTTTTATCGTGCACTTTGTGATGAACCCATTTATAATCGTATTGCTCATGAGACATGCAAAGAACTATGTGGTAAACATCATTCAGATGCCAAATCAAGGAGCAACAAATCGTACTTGTCAAGAATTTTGTCAATCAAGTACAAGGATGGAAACTGCGCATCGAGCACTTGAGTGAATTTCAAGGGCGTTGTGATCAGTTGTCAGCTACAGGAAGTTTGATGATGATGTGTTGGGACTATTTCTATTAATAACTCTACCTGATTCGGAGACATTTTCGAAGCTTTTCATGATTAGTCACCAATGGCATTGTTCCTCGGCAAATGGCAAAGACCGTTTTAATGAAGAGACGAGAAGGAGCAAGGTACTTCTACTCATTCAGAGGTGCTTGTTACTGAAAAGAGGGGGAGAAGCCAAAAGGAGTTTAGCGTGTAGACAAGTGCGTATGCGTCCGTATCTCTAAGATAAGAATATTGAGTGCCATTATTGTCACAAAATAGGGCACATCCAAAGGAACTGTTTTCTATGGAAGAAGGAGAGTAAAGACAAAAGGGGTAAGCAAAAAGAGAAGGATCATGATGATCGTGATTGTGTGACTACTACTACCAATGATGATCTTGTTATTCTCCATGACCCCATTCACTTAATTTTGTGATTCGATGAGAGCATGGGTTAATTGATGGTGCTACACCGCATGTTACAGTTCATGAAGGAGTTCTTCACATCTTACACTCCAAGTGATTTTGGAGTTTTGAAGATGGGTAATGATGGCGTGCCCAAGGTTATTGGGGTTGGTGATGTTTGTTTGCAAACCAACATGGGAATACAATTGCTACTAAGAGGAGTCAAACATGCTCCAGATGTCCGCTTTAATTTGATCTCTGTGCAGGTACTTGATGATGCTGGTTATGATAATCACTTTAGTTCTGGAAAGTGGAAACTCACAAAAGGTAACTTAGTTGTGGGTGCGCAAAAGAAATCAGTTGTATTGACTAAAGTTTTGTTTCTAGTGATAAAGGTGAATGCTATGGATATAGAGGCTTCTTTGCGGGCACCGAAGGCTTAGTCATATTAGTGAGAAGGGGCTGAATTGTTTAGCAAAGAAGGATATGCTTCCGGGTTTGAAGAATATAGATTTGGAGAAATGTTCTCATTGCATGATTGGTAAAACCGTATATCCTTCATCCTCCCTCGAGAAAATCCGACTGGCCAATCGTGCATTAAGATGTTCGTGGGCCTCAAGGTGAAATCCTTGCAGGCACTTATTTTGTTACATTTATTGATGATTATTCCAGAAAACTTTATGTATGCTTTGAAGTCAAGTGTTGGAAAATTTCAAAGAGTTTCATGCCTCAGTTGAGAGGCAGTCGGGCAAGAAGCTGAAATGCATCCGTATTGACAATGGTGGTGAGTATTGTGGACCTTTTGATATCTACTGTAAGCAGCATGGCATCGCACATGAGAAGACTCCTCCTAAAACTCCTCAGCTGAATGGTTTAGCAGAGAGGATGAACAAGACATTGATTGAGAGAGTGAGGTGTATGCCTTCCGGGCTAAGTTACCCAAGCACTTCGAGGTGAGGGCACTCGTACACGGCACGTGATCAATCTTGGGCCTCGTTGCTTTAATATGAGGTGCCAAACAAAATTTGGTTTTGCAAGAATGTGAAGTATGATCACTTAAGGGCTTTGGCTATAAGAGTTCAGGCATGTTCCAAAGGGGATGAAAGATCCAAGCTGGATGCAAAGTCAAGGCGCAGATATTCATCGCTATGGTGAGGATGAATTTGGTTACGTGTCTCTACGATCCTATTTCAGAAGAAGCTCATAGCCGGATGAAATTCATGGAAGATCAAAACCATTGAAGACATTGATAAGATGGAGAAGTCTACACCCAAGGAAGACAATGGTGTGGCCGATTCAAACCGGGCCAAACATTTATTCGTAATCTAAATACTGATGCTCATAATGATGTCGATGATCAGCAACCTGCATATCAAGTAGATGTTCCTGTTGATGATGATGAAGAGGAGCATGACATGTCACAAAATGAAAATCTGAGTGATGCTACCGAACCACCTCAAGTTCAAGTCAGGAGGTCCAATAGGGAGAGACAACCTTCTAGGAGGTATTCTCCTGATGAGTATGTGATTCTAATGAGATGATGAATTAACCCGGGAGTGCTTTACGCAGGCTACGGAGAGCAAGAAAAGAAAAAGTATCGGATGCAATGAAGGATTCAGATGAAATCCTCACATGATAATCACTTTGATTTAGTGAAGTTGCCTAAAGGTAAAGAAGGGCCTTCGATAAATGTGTGGATCTATAAGGGTGAAGCATGAAAGTAACACTATAACTTCCGAGGTATAAAGCCGCATTAGTGGTGAAGGGTTTAGTAAAAGGAAGGGTGTTGATTTTAATGAGATTTTCTCTCCCAGGTAAAAATGTCATCCATTATAATTGTGTTGGAGTCTGGGTCGCTACTCTTGATTCGGGAGGTAGAGCAAATGGATGAAAACCGCTTTCTTCATGGTGATTCGTGTTAAGAGATCTATATGAAGCAACCTGACGGGCTCATGTCATGGAAAGAAGACTATGTGTAGCTGTAAAGAGCCCATATGGCTCGCAAAGCCCGAGGCAAAGGTACAAGAAGTTTGAGTCTATTATGTGTGAGCAAGGCTACATGAAGACTACTTCCCACCATTGTGTCTTGGCTTAAAGTTTTCTAATGATGACTTCATTATAATTATTATTATATGTTGATGACATGCTTATCAGTTGGGAAAATGTTTCCATGATTGATGTGTTGAAGGAGCAATCGAAAGTCATTTGCCATGAAGGATATGGGGAGCCGCTAAACAAATTTTCGTATAAGAATCATCCGTGGAAAGAGCGAGAAAAAGTCAGGTTGGGTCACAAGAACAATTAAGCATTAAAAAGAGCGTTGCGCAGATTCCACACGTGAAAGGCTGCCGCTGCTAAGCACTCCCTTGTTACTCATTTTAGCTTTGAGTTCTAAACAAAGTCCATCAAATGAAGATGAGAATTATATATGCAATCTAGTTCCTTATGCATCTCAGCGGAAGTTCGATAAGTAATGGTGTGCACAAGACCGCATAAAGACATGCTATCGGGTACTGGGCCAATAGATTACAAACCTGCGCAGGTGAAAGACGGACGTCAGAAACTGATTTTGAGGTATCTTCGAGGTACGCGCACACGATGCTTTGTTTCGTGATGATAAGCCCAATATGGTGGGATACTGTGACCAAATATGTTGGAGGACATCGATTCCGTGAAGTCCACTTCTGGGTTATATGATTAAATTCCGTGGGGAGTCGTGGATCATAAATGAGGCTACAGAGGTGTGTATCTTTATCTACTACAGAGGTAGAATTTATTACACACCGGGCTACGTGAGAGCCAAGGTGGGTAGAAGAAATCTTTGTAGAATATGTTGTTCAAGATAAATATCTACTATTTGTGGATAGTCGAGTGTTATTTATCTTGGTAAGAACTCAACTCATTCAAGGTCTAAGCACATCACATGAGGTAATGATTACCTGGATGCTTGGATGCTGTTGTCGAGCTGAAGGAAACTATACCGATGATAATGAAGCTGGATATGATGACTAAGGCATTACCAAGAGGGAAGTTTGAAGTTTTGTCGGAGATCGCCTGGCTTGGCAGCCATCTCCACATAGTTGTGAGGAGGAGATTTGTCGGGTTTTCGCCCTTCCCATGGAGTAAAGCCCAAATTGTGAGGGCCCACTTGTCTTACTTATTTAAGTGGAGAGGGGTCAAATTAGGGAAAAAAGAGAGTGTGCTCATTTTGTGAGAAATATAGCAGCAAAAGAGAGAGAGAGGAGGAGAAGAAAAGCCTTTGTGATTTTCGCACATCCACCAAGGATCGTTTTTCATATTACAACTGCAGATTTGTTCACCGTTGGATTGGACTGATTTTTGGACAGTAGGTTTGGCAAACGTGGTATTTCATTCTGTACGGTTGGATCATCGATACAATATCTGAGCAAGGAGATAAGTGTTTCGCAGTTTATGTTCTGCTTTTGGGGATTTTTTTTCTTCTTGTTTCACATCGGAAGCATTGGTGTTTAATTCTGGATTGCTGGCTATAGCACGTTTTTGGTGCACTTATTGGAAACTCTCTTGTACCTCTATTGATCATAGTGGAGCTATTTCTTTGGTCTAGACGACTTGTGGTTTTTACCCTTACTTTAAGGGGTTTTCCATGTTAAACAAATCAGCGCCTCTGGGTATATCGATTTCTGTTGCGCTTATATTTTTATCGGGTCCTCCTCATGTCTTTTGCAAGTAAAGGGGAATTTAATTGTGCCACCTTTTTTGCTCTATTATTCACCTTGTTATTGTGTTGGCCTGGCTCTATCACCACCCCCCTTCCGCCTTCCAAGAATTCACTATACTTTCTTCAATTGCTCCTCAAGAATGGACAAGATCTAGGGTACCGAAGCCTTCAAGGCTGGCCTGCCCTCGCTCGATGTCTCGTACCGGTGCTTGGAGGGTTTCCTGCAGATGTGGAAGATTTCCCTAACTATTACCGTGGCAAAGAACAAGATGTACGCTTCATCACTTCCTCGCTGATGAAGAGTCCTGACTGAAATGAAAAAATTTTCATCTCTCAACTGCACTACATGTAAGATTTTCTTTCTTAATGTGGGCTTTATTAATTGAAATGAACTGAATTTATTTGGTCTAATAAAGGAGATATGTGGATTCTTAATTAGTTTAATACGGGTCAGTAGTGTGGGTCGAGTACCTACTGGCCTGCAATGGTAGTGGCCCAAGGTCGAACTCTATAAATATAAAGCTCAAGTCCCTTCCTAACCCTAAGGATACGCTATTTTTACTCACATACATTCGCAGAGAAAGATTTTCTAACTCGTGAGTGGCGCCCCATTAATGTCTGCAAACTGGGATAAGGAGAAGATCTGAGATCGCATTCAAGTAGACTAACGATTCCGCATCAAGCAAACTACATGGATTCCAAATCGTAAGTTATTTTAGATTCTTCTCTATTATTATGTTTTGTATTCTAATTATGGTGATCTAGGAAGATTTTCTACGTGTCCTGCAGCTGGTATCGTAGCCAACCATGGATTAGAATCAAAACATATGAAATTGAATATTTTATTTTTATTTACTGGTTTTATTCAAATCAGGTTTTCTCATTCAGCTTAAATTTTCTCAAATCGTAACTTGAATTTATTGCATATTTGGAATCTATTCATCAAGACGAAGATTCCAGGTGGCACATCACCGAGGAGGCCCGACGCGCCTCACGCTCCACGCGCATATCACGACGGCTAAGGACACGCGCCAGACGGAACTCAATCGGTTTGCTAACGCTGGCGCCGACGCCGCCTGACCCATTCACACGAATTCAGTCAGACCAGTCTGCTACCCGGTAGCCGACGCTATCTTGACCTACCGAGTCCGACCCGGCCAACGCCCGAATTGCTGACCGACTGCCACTCGACCAATTTTGACCCAACGAAGGATGTCATAATTGACCCGATCCGATGACGCCATATCGGGACCCGCATGATGACGCCATGCTGACGTCATCCGACTGATCCTCGACCACCCGATTCTCGATCGGCTCGCACTCCGCCTTCCGATCGCCATTGCGGCGGCGCTGTCCGACGTCCGCTTGGACGATCTTGGTACTGGACGCGCCAGACGATGCTCTACAATGTGATATATTTATTTTATATGTTTGGTTGAAGAGATTCAAAAATACGTAAAGTAATCCTATGTAATGCTGCATTTTTCGGGGTATTTTTCGTGGTTTTCTGTATTTCTATGGTTTTCGGGAAATATGTATGATAGCTCACATGTATATCACCACATAAGTGATCTGCGTAGAGTGTAATTCATTGATTATTAATGAATTAAACAAAGATAATTAGCATGACATGTAAATGTATAAGACAATTTTATATCCCCAGACATATATATATATAGCGAATGTGATACATAAAGCTAATATCCCTGGTATGAGAAGTTTTCAAGGATTCAATCGGAGTTGTGACCGCCAAAGTGGCACACTTGACTGGGTTTGAGAATAATCGCCTCTATATCGGGTGGGATGTTCTGCTTTATCACGTGATCATACCCCAAACGAGGTGATCCCTGCAGGTTAGTTCATGGAGGGATACATGGCTAAGATGTGCTTGAGAGTCGACTGACTTTGGTTCATACACCAAAGGTGGTGATTTCTACCTAAAAATTAGAATATGTTCTCATGGCTTCATGGAGAGGCTAACCGCATGTCATATTTTCACCCAAAGGTGATTATATGATCATGTATGTAATTTCAGAGCAAGTATTCACATGATGTCGAATGTATTGTTCGCTTTAGTTTTTCGCCAATTTTTCGCCAGAAACGCAATTCCATTTCACCGGTGGTCCTACCGGATTGAACTTAAGTGAAATGGAAAGAGGATTTTCTATTCAGAATGGAGATGGCTGATGTTCACACGCTTCATAAATGCATAGTTTGCCAGATATCACACCACCAGATTTGCCGAAAATGTACTATGCTACTCCGAAAGGGCGCAATCGGATTTGCTTATCGACAATGAAGAAACGATTCAAGAACACTTAAAAGTGGTTTATCAGCTGACCGTATCGCAGTAAACATATGGTGTCGCTGAGTTAAATCGAATTTCATCTAATGAGGTTGGAACACTTCTTCAAAAGCCTTCAACATGAAGTATGATGTACCGCTGGGTTAGAGATTATATTTCCCCGAGGATGGTAGGACCTAAAGACGAAGCTCCTAACTTCTTAATGTTACCATTCCAGTGCTTGCATTGTGCATCAAGCCCTAAACACCCTTCCACCCGATTTTGGGATTATAAAGACAAATTACAATTCTAAGACGTGAGACTTGTCGCTAATGACTTGATAGCAAGGGTGGCAAGTAAGAAGAGAAACTTAAGAAGGAGAAAGAGCATATGGCCTTATATGCTGCTAGTCTCATAAAAGGAAAAATAATAGGGTTCAAAAGTCGACTACAAAGGTACTCAAGAAACTACCCACATTCCGACAATACGGGTCCAAAGAAGACATCTTTGAAAAGTGGATGGTGATCACGCTTTCGTAAGAAGAAAGTGTCACATGAAGAAGGAATGTGCAAAATTTAAAGTTTGATGTCCAAACGCGGCTTATTGTGCAATGATTCTTTAACACTTGTTTGTGAATCCAAACCTATCCGAAGCACCATCTAGTTCTCGTGGCTCGGAGCAGCTGAGCAACTAATCATGTCAGCGCTTTACCGCGCTGTGGATTCATAAACCTGAGGAAGCCAAATAAGGATGAATCAAAACTCACCGTGGGGAAACAACGAGAAAGCCGATGTCATGTTCGTGGAGATGTAATTCGATTCTGGGATTCTCGGGTTTTAAATTGATGCGAAAGACGCTTTTATGTACCTTCTTTAGATGGAATTAGCTCGTATCGTGTTTCGATTCATATGATACTCTTTGAAATCAAAAGCAATGTTATTTCTATGTTTTAATTCAAATAAGGTTGGGTGTCACATATGTCCAATCCATTATACGTATTGAGTTTATCTCCCAATGACATATACGTCGCTTATACGACTGAAAAGGTTGTTTCTAAGAGACCATTACCTAAGGAAGAGTCTTATGCATTGTGGCATAAACGGCTTGGCCATATCTCTAAGGATAGAGTAGAAAAGCTGATAAATACTAACATCCTGCCTGCTCTTAAAAATGACTTAGAGATATGCGTAGACTGTTGCAGAGGTAAAATGACCAAGATAAGAAAGAAAAACCATCCGTTCTAATTTGTCGACGCCATTCACACCGGCTAAGGCGGACCCTTATACTCAAACCTTGTGTAGAAAATTTTTATTTCATCACATTTATCGATGACTATTCTCTATATGGTTATTTGTACTTGATTAAAGAAAAGGTCGAGCCTCGACAAGTTCAAGATTTTTCTGACCAAGTCGAGAAACACTGGGAAAAGTGATAAAGGTTGTTAGATCCACCGAGGTGGAGAGTATTATGGTAAGCATGGCGATTTACAAATTTAGCGGGCTATTTTCCAAATACTTAGAGGATTCTTATAGTGGCTCGGCCACTATGCCCTCGAGTCCCGAGCAAATGGTGTAGCCGAAGGCGTAATCGCACTCTTATGGAAATGGTGTGAGTATGATTAAGACAAATTTACCCGGTTTTCTCGTGGGGTGAAGCTTTGAAAACAAATTGTACATTCTGAATCGATACCCACAAAAAGTCGCTCCATCGAATTTTCGAAGTTATGGACTGACGTAAGCCTAGCTTAAACCATCTTAAGGTTCGGGGGATGTCCCGCCGCGGTAAGCTGAAGTCAGATAATCCAACATTAAGTAAGTTTGACTCAAGAACCACTCGATGTTACTTTTTGTATCTTACCTGCACATCTGGAAGGGATATCTGTCTATAATCCTAATGGTGAGGCAATAAGAATTGTGGAATCACGCATGCCCAAGTTGAGTTTGATGTGGTCAAGAAAGTAGTCACGCATCATTGAGGATAATAGTACTATGGGTGATATGTCATCTTTATCTCCTCCCATACAGATAACTGTGGAGACTCCCACACACCATATTGAACCCGCCGAGGCTCGAGATCCCGCTGTTTGCAGACAAACTCCTACCTAGTTCATCAAGGCTCTCAGGTGCAGGATGTGGCTATTGCTACTCCAGTAAGGAGATCCATTAGGGAGAGACGATCAGCTATACCACCGGACTATTTAGTCTATATAGGAGAGCAAGACTACGATATCGGTTATGTGGCTGATCCAATGACTTATGCGGAAGCTGTATCTTATTCCGCCGAACTGTATTTGATGCAATGAGAGATGAAATTCAATCTACGCAGGCATAATGGAGTTTGGAACTTGTTGAATTAATTGAAGGTCATAGGACCCATTGGCCAGAATGGGTGTATAAGACTAAAAGGGACCCTAAAGGAAAGATTGAGAAGCGAAAGCCGTGATCGGTGTACTAAAGGTTTCACTCAGAGAGAAGGAGTAGACTATACAACCTTTTCTCCTGGGCCTCTTCTAAAGATTCTTTCAGAGTGATCATGGTGCATTAGGTTGCTCATTTCGGACATGGAATTACACCAGATGGATGTTAAAACCGGCTTTTCTCAATGGAGAGACCTTAATGAAGAAGTCTATATGATGCAACCAAGGTTTTGTGGCAAATGATTCAGTACACTTGTATGTAGACCGAAAGTCTATTTACGGTCTCAAGCGTTTCTGTGACAATGGTACTAAAGTTCTCAGTGTTGTTGCTTCATATGGTTTTGTCAGAGAACAAAGTAGATCAATGTATATACTTTAAAGGTCAAAGGGGAGGAAATTCATTTTCCTAATACTCTGATGATGATATCCTCGCTGGGTAGCAAGGACCTTGGTTTATCGTATGAGATGCCGATAAGTCACAAAGAACTTTGATATGAAGGACCTTGCAGAGGCGCTCTTTGTCATGGGCATTGAGATTCAGTGAATCGCTTCTCGTGGACGGCTATCGGGTTTATCTCAAAGGGCATATGTTGATCGTGATTTTAGAAAGATTCAACATGCAACAAATGCCGTGAATTGCTCCCGCCTGTAGCGCGATAAGTCGTCCGCACAATGTCCTCATTCCGGGAGCATCGAAAGCCCAAATGAAGAACGCACTACGCCAGTGCACTCGGGAGTATTATGTATCTGGCATGCACTCAGCCGACATTTTCAGAATGTAGACTTCTGTAGCGATATCGGCCATAAATCCAGGATTACGATCATTGTCACGCTAAGAAAGTTATGGCAATTTAAAGAGGACAAAAGACTATAAGGTTATCTACAAACATGTTCGAACCTACGCCTAGTCGGGTATTCGATTCGCATCATTGGCCGTCGATGAAAAGAAGTCAACAACACTCTACATCTTTGCTACAGGGAGGTGTGATCATGGAAAAGTGAGAAACATAAATCAATAAAGATCCCCACTATAAGCGGCTAAGAGCATGCTTTCACCCGCCACTCGCTACCTGGGTTCAAACCTCATTAAGGAGTTTGGATCAGATTTGATTTTGTGGATGTGCCCATACGCTTGTATTGTGACAATAACTCATAGTTGTTGTTTGTTAACAACAATATGTCCTGCTGGTCTAAGCACATGAGGTTAAGTACCGACTATAAAGGAAAAAAAGTTCAGATCAGGATATCAGTATCGGAGCACATTTCAACAGTACGATATGATCGCATCCGCTTAATCCAAAGGCCTTCGCCCTTGTGTGCCTGACTGATATGTCATTAACACGGGCGCAGAGTATCATGGGATACTGTGAAATTAAATGGGAGTCATAAGTTTTATGTCGCTTCATGGTTGAATCCGATTTCATTACATTTTTGTAATATTTGAATTTGTATCAACTCTTTGCATTCAATAAGGTATTTCGTGAAATGAGATTTACTGCTATGATATAATTATTAAAAATTCTTCGAGGCATCGTAAACCTTGAGTACGTGCTATGGGGCATTCTCGCACAATTTGGGCAATAACGGTTAATATAAAGAAAGCTTACCTATCACGTATCATACAAAGTTCGTTGAACCATGATGGATATTCTCCGCGACACACTGTTTTATGACACTTAAGCGAGTATAGGACCGACTAACAAAACGATAACACATGAAGTATCACTCATGTATCATTCATTTGAATGATATCATCATATTGAATCCATCAGTAAAGTTGGAAAAGCACTTGTGACCATGGAAGGGTCTCAAGGTGAGTACATGCAATTGGCTACCGCCATGATTCTGTTTGAGACTTTATGATGGAATCACTATTAAGAATAATCTCTAGACCAATATGAAGGTGCGCACACGCTTTGTTTCCACTAATATCACAAAGGAGAATGTAAGATTTTCTTAATGCGGGCTTTATTAATTGAATGAACCGAATTAATTTGATCTAATAAAGTGAGATATGGATTCTTAATTGGGTTTAATATAGGCTAGCAGTGTGGGTCGAGTACACTCTACCAGAATGAGAGGGCCCGTGGTCAGAACTCTATAAATATAAAGCTCAAGTCCCTCCCTAACCCTAAGGATACGTTATTTTTGACTCACATACAGATTCAGAGAGAAAGATTTTCTTCTCTAACTTGAGTGGGCCCCATTGGGCCAAAGGTCAGCAAACTGGGATAAGTGGAGAAGATCTTGAGATCGTATTTTGCAGATCTTCACTGATTCAGCATCAAGCAACCATGGATTCCAAATCAGGTAAGCTATTTTTAGATTCTTTCTATTATTATGTTTTGTATTCTAATTATGGTGATCTAGGAAGATTTTCACGTGTCCTACAGACCACTCCTTCACTCTGCAAAGAAAAAGGTCAAATTCATTTTTCCTGCTCCTAAAATTAAATAAATTCAAAGAAAATAACATTATCTGTGGCATATTTTCTTAAAACTAATTACTCTTACTATGCAGGTGCATTGATAAAACCGTCGATAGTTACCTCTAGAATTTTCTTTTTTGTCCATATTTCATTTTTACTAGTGGACCAAACAAATAAGAACAAGAAACTTAGGCATGTTAACATGCTCGTCTATGTTGCTGTGAGTCACTCATTTTGATGTTCTCTACAAACTTATCTTGTTCTTGGAATGTAGTAGTGTTTTATGTGTATTTATGTTTTTCACAACAAAAAAAAAATACTTGGAATCAAGCACATTCTCCATATTTTCATTGTTCCCCTTGTTTTTGAGAACATAAAACAGAAATAAGTTTTCAAAAAATGAACCAAATAGCCTCTTGGTTTCCTTTTTTTTTTTTGTTATGAAAACACAAAAAATACTAAATTTAAATAACAAGAAAAGTTTGCTGAGAACACCAAAAAAGTGTTCTTTGTGTTTTCAAAAACTGTTTTATGTTCTCAAAAAACAAAGAGAACAACGAAAACATGAAGAATATGTTTATTCCCGCTTTTATATGAGAAAGACATAAAAAAACACGTAAAACATTAGAGTATTCAAATAACAAGATAAGTTTTTAGTGAGGAGCACCAAATGGTGTTCTCAGAGCCAAAAGTACTACTGGCAGAATGTTTTAAAATATGAACCAAACATGTTTTCCTTATTTCCCTTGTTCTACTTATTTTTGAGAACATAACATAAAACAACTTTCAAAAACTGTAAACAAACAGACCCTTAACTTTTTCTTCATTTACCATAAAATATTCCTGATTTTTCTTCATCCATGCAGTGTAACCATTGGTTTTCCTCTGCCTGCGTCGCTTGTCATCTATCTCTACAAAGTCTATAACAAAATAAAATGAAAAAGAATATAAAATAAGGGTTGAGAAGTTTTTGAAGATTATGTAGCTCTTAAGTCTCTCAAGATACTCTTATGTTGATATAAAGATTACAACCGCCTTAATAATGTACCAGTGAAGGAGGCTAATGAACTGTATAAAGGGATGTTATCCAACGAAGTTCTTGTTGCAAAGAAAGATTTTAAATAAGTCCATGGTAGAAAATGGGGAAGAGTTCATTAATGAAGCAGGAACACTGGGTAGAATTCACCATGTGAATGCGTCTGCTTTGGTCTGATTTCCTCAGGTCAAGGATCTAAATGAGCTCCTCATTTATGAGTTCCAACTGTAATAATCCTCTAGGAGAAGTTCATATATTCTCATAAGCAATGAAGAACCGTTCTCTTGGTTGGAAGAAGCTTCAAGACATTGCTATAGGCATAGCCAAAGGAATTGAATGAATATCTTCACCAAGGTTGTGACCAAAGAATCCTCCATTTTTACATCAAACCACATAATATTTTGCTTGATCATAACTTTAGTCCAAAAATTTCTGATTTTGGTCTGGCCAAAGTGTGCTCAAAAGAACAAAGTAAAGTTTCTATGACAATAGCAAGGAGTACAATGGGTTACATCGCACCAGAAGTTCTATCTTGAAATTTTGGGAGTGTATCATATAAATAAGATGTTTACAGCTTTGGAATGTTATTATTGGAAATGGTTGGAGGAAGAAAGAATATTGATGTTAATGTGGAGAACACCAGTCAAGTTTACTTCCCAGAATGGGTTTATAATCATTTAAATCAAGGTGAAGAGATACATATTCGTATCTATAAGAGAAAGGTTTTGAAATAGGCAAAAAGTTAGCAATTGTGGGACTTTGGTGCATCTGGGTGTCCACTAACGCCCTTCAATGAAGGATGTAGTTCAGATGTTGGAAGGAGAAAAATAATGTAATCGTATTCTAATCCCTTTGCTTTTACAAATCCCACAAGAGCAACATCGAAAAAGTCTTGAAATCACCACCCAAAACCGGCATTATTTCCTGAGTTAGAGTGAAAAATATCCACCTTTAGTTATTATAAAGTGTAATTCAAATACAAAGAGTCGCGTCCTAATAGCTCATAAATGTAATGTTTTCATTTATGATTTCTATTTGAAGCAGTTTTTGTGTAATATATTTCTTGGATTCTCTATCAATGTATTAGATTTGACTTTTGAGAAGTGCTACTGCATCTTGTAAACATCTACCCTAAAGGAACTATTACCTACCACTTCTATTTTAAAAGTTTTGGCCTTCATCCTCATACCATAAAGGTTCACTATAAATGACGAACAACACGGTAGCATTGCCATGGAAGATAATGGAAATTAAGAGTTAGCTTAGACTTTATCATGTTTGATTCTCATAACAATTTGTATTCTTATACTATGTTTTTGGCATTTGTATCTAGGGTATGTAATGACATGGCATAACTGAATGGAAGAAAAGTATCTAAGTATTACTCTACCGAATATTACAAGAAAGTATTTTTACATAACTATGGAACAATTTGGAAGGGGTAAAACTGTCCAACATCCTAGCTAAATTAGTTGAAATTATAACATATTGGAGAGCCTTCTAGAATACTAGAGCGGGGAAATGGGCTAGCCCAATCCATTCGGACCGCGGGTCAAAACAGGTCAAGCCAATTTGAACCATATTTATTCGAACCAGCTTTTGACTAGCTCAGTCCGACCCTATATAGGCTGTGGGCTAAAACGGACCAAAATTTTAAAAAATGTTAAAACATATAATTTATCTAATTTTGTCATTCTTCAAATAAAAAAAATAACACATAAGTGTTTAATAATAGTTAATGCATAAATGATGGAACCTAGACACTATAATAATATTTAAAGTCTTAAGTAAACATAAATAAGTAAATAATGCTAAACATCATTAAAACCAAACTAACTAGTAGCTATTAAAATACCAACTACAACCACATAATAATTAGAATTAATGAAGTACCAACCACAGTCAAGTTCAATGTGTCATGATAAAAAATGAAACATCAAATCATAAACATGTCCAAGTTTACTAAACATGTTCATATTCAAAGTACTAAAAAAATAAAATGACAAATAAATGATATCTTTAAAACTACAAATCCAAAGTTTCAAATGAAATCCACTATGCCCTTAATCTTATCTTCATCATTATAATCTTCAAAATTGAATTTATTCAAACCGACATAATCTATTTTCAATGCATCACATGTACACAGACTCTAAACAAACTACACTAAAAAAAATCGCTTATTGTGCAAGAGGTCCATGATGAACATAGGTTTTGAAACCAAGCTTGTAGTACCAAGTCCCACCAAAATTTGAAAAACCTCTTTTCTGAGCTTTTACCATTATGAAAAAAACGAAGATTATGAGTTTCTTTCTTTTTTTTTCTATTTTTTAAGTATCGAGCAATCCAATATATAGGAATAGCTAAGTGTGTTGGACCAAAACAGAGGCAACCCAAAAAATAGTCCCACGTCCACGAGCTTGAAGTAGTATCTTTATAGCTATATCAAGAAGCGGATTGAATAAATGTGAATAGGACTTGAACAATGGATATGCCATTTGGCACACCATCGCTACTATAGTACTATGGCACCATCACTTTGCAAATGCAATCATGCCATCTCTCTTCTTTGTTGCTAAATTCCTTTTAATTTGATTCCACCATGCCATTGTGGTGGCCGACATCTACATCATTGTTCTTCCACTACTGCCAGCACCATAATTACCACCATCTTCTGCATATTCCACCACACTTGTACAAGCCACCCATCTTATTGCCACTAATCCCTAGTGAACCACCGACTATAATTTTTTTATCAATTGCAGCACTTCCTAAACTATACAGCTTGTTTACAACACTTTCATAACCATCTCACAGATCTTGAAACTACCCCAAAAATGAAATCCTAAGAGGCTTTTTATCAAACATGGCTTTGGCTCTTTTTCTTTTTGTTATCTAGGACGAATAAGGTCTATGATCAGTATCAGAAGACATTAGGGATCGATCTTTGGAGTACTCACTATGAGGTAAGTGTATTAATATTTCCTCTTTGGATCGATCAAATTTGGATCTGATTTGTTTGCTGAAGGAGATCAACAAAAAATCAAGGAGGTAGAATGAAGATCAGATAAAGAAAAAGAAAACAAAAATTAAAGGCTGGAATGCCTGGCGTGATTGAAGTGATTGAAATGAATGGGTGATTTGGCGTGGATTTGATCCTTACGGTGGAGTTGGAGATGGTCTTAGCCGATCTGCTGATCGGAGAAAGATTCATGGAATTGTGGGTGGGTTGTCGTCATTGTCGTGGTGAAGATAGAAGGGAGAATCAAGCCTTGTACATGAAGCTAAAAGAAGAATTGAAGAATTGTGTTTCTAGGGTTTCAAAGCGAAGGGGAAACTTTTTTTATCATGTAGTGTTAAAATCAAAATGGACGGTGGTACTTTGGGCGAGCCCGTATGGGGCTGCTGGGCTTATTGAGCTCTAAATTCTATTTGGGCGGCCACTTTTCCCGGCACAGCCCTCAGATTTATGGGCCCAGCTTCGTACTGGAGTCCATATTCCCAACTCTATAGAATAGAGCAATGTTTTACAACCCCCCTCTTCTCAAACCCAACTTGGACAGGAGAAAATGAAACTTAGGAGAAGCCAAGGCTTTGGTAAAGAGATTGATCAGCAAGGAGGAAATGTGTTGGGGATGAATAAAGCTAAGTTTGAACTGATAACAAACAAGATGGCAGTCAATGTCTAAGTGTTTGGTACATTCGTGGAACACTAGATTAACAACAATGTGGCGAGTCGCTTGATTGTCACACCAAATCGGAATAAGAAGTGGAACTGAAACACCAAAATCACGTAGGATATAATATATCCAGAGCAATTCACAAACAGTGTAAGCCAAACTCCTATATTCGGCCTCCGTAGAAGAGCAAGAAACAATGGCTTATTTCTTGATCTTCGAGAATGAAGTTGAGCCTGTTGGATGTGATGGCTAATTGAGAACAGAATGTGCGGACACGAGGGGCCCGATCGTAGCCTGATAGGCAATGGGATTTAGATCATTTTTGCTGAAAAGAAAGAGACCTACGGATGGACAGAGCTTCAGATAGCGGAGTAAGTACGGGACTACAGTCCAATGATCTTCTCGGGGGCGGTGGCGTGTGGGGCGAGGATGCTAAACAACATAAGTGACATCTAGGCGAGTCATAGTGACATATTGCAGAGAGGCGACCAACTGGCGTCGATAAGCGTCACGGTCACGATGAAAGGAGAAGGGGAGAAGATTTATGGCCCTTCGGCATGGGAGTAAAAGCGAGTTTGGAATTCGGTAGCAAGGGTTCAAAAATAGTGTAGAATCCGGTGCGAGTTGTCATAATCACACCGAGAAGGTCCTCCGCCTGGAATTCCCAAATACGAAGAATCAAATCATGACCAACAAATCGTGAATATGGATGAATCGATTTTGAGTTAACTCTAGGTCAATCGATAGAAAATTGGAATATGCTGATTTATTGAAAATATCGATCAATATTTCCTATCGCAATCACATATGCAAAAAGAAAAAAAATCGAATGAACCAAAAACTCCTCCTAAAAGAAAAAAAAATCAGTGAATATGGAACCTGGAATTATCACACAAAGAAAGAGGGCGAGAGTTTTGGAATTTGGACCTTTTGAATGTTGTTGTAGAGGAAGTTGCTCTAGAGGGAGGCTGAAGGCGACAACAAGTTTGGAGCCTTGCATAAGGAGGGAGTGAAGAGGAGGGGAAAGAAGATCGGGGAGTGGCGAGTGAGGTTGTTTCGTTGCTGACCTCTGCATCATCAGTCCATTGCAAAGAGGTAAAGGGGGAAAAGGGAGGAGACTAAAGGAAGAAGAGTGAAGTTTTATTTTTATTTTAAAAATAATAAAATATCATTTATTCATTCTACAAAAATAAAAATAGAATATTAGTTGATAAAGTATATGTTTTAATATAAAGTGGGTTTTAAAAAAATCAGGAGATATTTAAAACAGATTTAAAAAAATAAATTTAAATAAATAAAAATTGCTGATTTGTTAAGTGTTTTCAATATATTTATTTATTTATTATTTCTAAAATTATTTAGTTAAATATAAAAACTGATATTTATATTTTAATCTCTATGATTATTTTTATAAAAAAAATTGTCCATATACTAACTTAATTGATTAGAATTTAGAACATATTGGAGAAAATAATTTAAAGGCAGACATAAGGAAAAGTTCTAAATAAAGAAAGCTTTTTGCTATGTTGTAAAAGTGATTAGATTTAAAAAAACAAATTTTAAAATATTAAATTAAATAAATATATTATAAATATACTTTTTATTTTTAACATAATGTCACAATAAAAAATTGTAAATATATCATAATACTCTTTTATGAATATATGAAAAAATATAATATGACCTAAATAAAATAATTTCTATTTTTGGTATATCATAATTATTAGGAGAATTCTTTTATAAATATTTAAATAATATTAAATATAATATAAATTTATTTTATTAATTTTTTTGAAATCATACTTATTTTTTTAATAATTTATAAAATATTTTTATAATTTTTTAAATTTCTTATTATCTTATTTTGCTTATGGGCCGATATACCATACCCGTCGACCTAGATCCTCGAGTTAGATCTGATACCATTTAGGCTATGTTTAGTAGTCCTACATCCTGGATAATATCAAACACATATTTTCTTTGATGGATATACATGCACTCGATACTTTCGCGTAATCTCTAAGCCAAGAAAATATTTTGCATAGCCAAGAAAATATTTTGCATAGCCAAGATCATTGATGGTGAAGACAGAATCAAGGAATCGTTTAACATGAACAATCTTAGTTTCAACAGGACATGTGATTAGCATGTCTATGAACAAGAAGAGCAAAAAGTAGTCAGAGGAGTTTGCTTAATAGACAAGATATAGTCATGAGCAGACTGCCGCAAACCAAACTGAACAAGCTTTGGACAAAACTCTCGATTCCATTGCCGAGAGGCTTGCTTTAGATAATAAAAAGAGCAACGTAATTTGCAAACTTGGCCTGGAACAGCCTTGGTGTAGCCATCAGGAGGAAGCATATAGATTTCTTCATTGAGATATCCATGGAGAAAAACATTATTGATGTCTAATTGATGGATAGGCCAAGCTTTGGAAGTGGCAATAGTGAACTTTTGCCCACCATCAATTTGATGATAGCCTTTGACCACCAAACGGCCCTTAAATTTGTCCACAGTGCCAGCAGGATTCAACTTGGTTTGGTAAACCCATTTTGAACCTATATATGGGAGTTTTGCCCAGAGGCAGCGTAGTTATCTCCCAGGTGTTATTTTGATCCAGGGTACTAATCTCAGAATCCATGACTTGTACCCAACGAGGATCGTTACAAGCTTAGTGGTAAGAAGTTGGTTCAGAAATGGAAGAAAGATTAGTTGAAAAGGAAACGTATGAAGGAGCAAAGCCTGGTGGAAGGGGAGAGGGAGAAGGGGCCAAAGAAGGAGTAGAAGCAGTGACCGAAGCAAGATGGACGAAGTTGGACAGCAAAGGGGAGTAGATCGAATGCGGGTACGGAGTTGGGGTGCTGCAGGAGGAGAAGTGATGCAGGACAAAATGGCCTTCGATCTCGGATCGAGAGTTATGCTCTGATGCCAGAAACGATGTAGGCTAATTTACGAAAAGAATAAAAGAAAGCAGGCAAAGCGAGACGAGTGCAGATTTTTCGATATTAATCAGTGCAATGATAACGTAATGTCTTTATTTATAGCCTTGAGCAAAAATCTGTCAGATAATCCAAGAAATCACCAATAGATAAGTAAATCTTGTCGGATAAATCGAATAAAATTAAATAAATAATTAGTAATAAAAGTCTTGGTGAACTTTGGGGCACCTATCTCATTTTAGGCTAGATGTGAGTCTCATCTTTGTCGAAGGCAGAGAGGCTTTAGCTAGGAAGCTAGGGATGCAGTGAGAAGATATGTAAGAGGAGGAAAAGCAGCAGGGAAGGAGCTGGAGGATAAGGAGAGGAGGAAACTGCAGGACTATCATCCAAAGTAGGTGTGGGCAGGGGTAAAGAAGCTGGAGGGGAAGACATATGGACTGGAATGGAAAGTTTGTCTTATGAAAAATGACATCTCTAGAAACAAAATGATGATGAGAAGACAGATTAAAAAATTTATAAGTTTCTGGCCATGGAAAATACACTTGATGGCACGAGGAGCAAATCTGTCCTTGTGAGGACGAGTGTTGGTGGCATAACATAAACAATCGAAAACCCAAAGAAGACTATAATCAGGAAATCGATTCTGTAACTTTTCAAAGGGAGTCCGCCAAGAAAGAAAGGATGGTGGTAATCTATTGATGATGGAAGTGGCCATAAGAATGGTGTGGCCCCGAAATGGGGAAGAAAGAGAAGCTTGGAACATTAAGGAGCGAGCTATCTCAAGGAGGTGTCGGCATTTGCACTCCACAACTTTGTTTTGCTGAGTGTGAGGGTAACTACGTTGGTTGATGATGCCATGGGAATGGAGAAGGGACTGAAAATGGGAGCTGATAAATTCTCCTCCATTATCACTGCGAAGAGTTTTAACTAGGGTATTGTGTTGGGTGTTAATCATTTTAAGGAAGAGAGAAAATACATGAAGAGCATCAAATTTATGATGGAGAAGAAATGTCCATTAACATGGCTAAAATATCAACCAAATAGAAAAATGACTCAATAAGAATCTTGTATAGTCCCCAAATATCGATGTGTAACAGTTCAAAGCAATGTGTAGTGTGGATTTTACTAAAAGGATAGGGGAGCCGAGAATGCTTTGCAAGAGGACAAAAAGCTAAATGTTGTAGAGTATGATAGGAAGTATGGCCCAATTGATGGGCCATAAGTAAAGAAGCATTATCAAGTTTTACAGTAACAAGAAGATTGTGGAGAAAGAAGGGAAGCAGTATGAAAACATGAGCGATCTACGACATAAAGGTTGTGGAGGAGCTTGACCTCATACCTAGCATGATGTCAGTCTTGTAGACTGCAGGAGGTAGGATAAAAGTGAGAATTGATATTGGAAAAACTAGCTAACTTGGCCACAAATAATAGATTGTAATGGAATGTTGGAATAAAGGGCGTCACGAAAGTTAGGTGGTGTTTGTTTTTTCTTATGCTCGAATATAATTTTTATTATCTTTAAATAGTCTTAATAATATTAAGTATTAAGTTGTTTGTTTTTTTTTTTTTAATATTTTTTATTAAGTATTAAGTTGTTTGTTTTTATATCTTAAAAATCAGTCTTAGTATCTGAGCTCAGTAAATATTTTAATTTTATTTATTTATTTTATATAATTAAATAAATATAAACTAATAATTATAAATAGTCCCATGAGATTAAAAACACATTTATCCTATAAAGAAAATGTACAAAGAATCTCAATCCTATGCTATGTTGTAATATTAAAGAGGATGCCGACCTTCTATAGCAATTTATTGATTAAAAAAAAAAGCAAATGCTCTCATGAGCATTTTAACAAACACTTTGGATGCTTTTTACATATGCATAATGGTGACAAACCGACAAATGCCTCACCAGGCATTTAACAAACACTTTGAAATCAAGGAATATGGTCATCTACTAGCTATGTTTACTCGGATGTTTCATCCACCAACACAAATATTCATACCCACACCTATTTGGTGAACCAGATCCAAAGCTTTGAGATCCTCTTCTTTAAAGACAGTAGTGAACGAGTCTACGACGACAACCGATTTCTATCAGCATGAGTTCAACAAGTCTGATTTAGCGACTGGGATTTCTCAAACAACAAGTTACCCAAAAAAGGAGAGAAACATGGCCTAGTCAGCACAGTGAAGAAGCTTTGGGAGCCGAGTGAGGAGAGAATGTGGAGCTGAGGCTGGCCTTGACGTCGCTGATCGTGTTTCAATCGAAGGAAGAGGGAGGGGGCGATGGCTTTTTGCAAATAGAAAAACAAACAGCTAAAAGTAATTTAGATTTGAGCGAAATGCTAAAAAATAGGAACAGCCTAAGTGTAGGGCTAAGGATCACTATGCCAGTGTACTGAACTTGGGTATGGGAGCTAGTGGGTTGGGAGACATGTAAGGGATGCGGAACAGGGGTGGGGTAAGTAAACAAACAGAATTGGGAGCACAAACGGTTAGATTCTCTGGTGTCCTCAATCCATGTCCCAAGATCCATAGGACCCAAACTTGTAAAAGAAAAGGGTGAAGATGCTGATTGTTTACCTGCAAACTATTGAAGATGAGCAAAATTAGGTATTTCCTCTTATATGTATTAATCTACTTTTCCACAAAAAAAAAAAAAAAAAAAAAATCCATTATCAAGAAGTTCTCACCTCCTTCCATCTATCACATCTAGCTCATTGAGCATGTCTAACTTCCAGCCAAACAAGTCTATAAGAGATCAACCAAGCATTCAACAAACTCTTACAACAATACAAACTGATTCTCCCGCCACTTCTTCTCTTTAAAATGATTCTATCGTACTCTCTTTGGATCATGATGAAATACAAACTCTATCAGTTCAGTTTTGTGCTCTGTCACATTACTCTGTTCTAGTTCTAGTTCTTTCTCACAAACATTCTATCAAACACTTTCACGGTATCAGGGAATTGGAACCGTGATTCTCCTTTGTCATTTCGTTTTTCTTTCCGTTTAATTTTCTTCTCCAATCAGATTTCAACCTACACCGATCTACTCAAGATTCTCATTCTTTTTCCGTTTTTAGATTTTTTTTCCCGACAGAAAATTTCTATAACAAAGAAATTATTCAAGAACATCTCTTCTTCTCTCATGGATCATTCATCCACTCAATCTTCTGAGTATCAACAGAATACGTCATCAAACCCTCCCTCTCTGCAGCTTCTTAATCATGTTTTGCCCATTAAACTTGATAGGAACAACTACATTCTCTGGAAGACTCAAATGGAAAATGTAGTCTTCGCGAACGGATTTGAGGATTATATAGATGGTACCAGAAATGTGGCAAAGGAAATTCGATCTGGTGAAGCAAGAGCTGAGTTCATCAAATGGAAGCTTGATCGTTTGATATTAGGCTGGATTTATTCCACCTCACCTGATATAATGAGTTGGATTGTGGGGTATGAATCTTCTCATGAAGCCTAGATTTCGCTGCAAAGGATCTTCTTTGCATCTTCTAAAGCTCGGATTATGCAATTGAGATTTGAGTTTCAAACAATCAAGAAAGGAGGTGACACTATGATGGAGTACATCTTGAAGGTAAAAACCATAACTGATAACCTTGCTGCCATTGGAGAACCAATAAAAAATAGGGATCAAATTCTTCAAATCTTAGGAGGTTTGGGACATGAATACGATTCTATAGTTGCTTCTTTAACATCTAGAGATGAAGATTTGTCTCTACATTTTGTTCATAGTATTTTGTTAACTGATGAGCAAAGACTCTAACAACAGCAGTCTCTGCCTCTAGAACTTGTTCCATTTACAGCCCATGTGGCTACTACTACTCCTCACTACAACAATATGCGTCTCGACTCCCAATACACTCAAACGCTATCAGTAGAGACCTCCTCATCAACAATTCATCCGTTCTACTCAAACTCAGGCTTACAGACCTCTACCACAGATATTCTTTGCTTCACATCATCCGCCTTCTCTGCCTACTCGGCCACAATGCCAGTTGTGTGGCAAGTTTTGTCATGTAGCAATGAAATGTTACCTGAGTTTAATATTGCTTTTCCAGGGACCTTCTCCCACAGCCTTCTTCATCTGCCTTTGCCAATTCTAAGAACTTTCCTTCTATGCATGCCATGCTAGCATCTGGTACCACCTCTGAAGATTGGTTTTTTGATACTGGTGCAACTCATCGCCTTGCTAAGGATCACACCAGCCTTTCCAATGTTCATCCGTATCTGGGCACTGATCAGGTTTCCATTGGAAATGGACACACTCTTCCCATTGCTGATATTGGTGAGAAGCAGTTTTCCTATTCCTTTGATCAATTCCTTTTGCAACAAGTTCTTCATGTTCCTCAATATCCTCTAATCTCATCGTGTTTTAAATTCTGCATTGATAATAATGTCTTTTAGGTTTCCGCTCTGATTATTTTCTTCGAAAGATCAGAGTGTCCAAGACCATTGACTTCAGAATTTACCCTTAAAGCTGGTTTGTATGCTACGCGCTCAAAGTCTTCACCATCTGCATTTGTCATGGCCAAATCCACAACCTCTAATGCTCAAGAAGCTATCTGGCATGCCCGACTTGGTCACCCTGCTGCACCAGTTTTGTCTAGAGAATTGTCTTCTTGTAATCCTGCCATTGTCATTTTCTGTAATAAATTGTCTGAATTGTGTGTTCATTGCCCATTGGATAAATCTCATAAACTTCCTTTTTCTTTGTCTTCTTCACATCATCCCCTTGAACTTCTGCATCTTGACTTGTGGGATCCTGCACCATGTCCAGCCACCTCTGGAGCAAGATATGTTCTTTTGATTATTGATGATTTTTCACGCTACACTTGGCTTTATTTCTTATCCACCAAAGACCAAGCATTGCCTAGTTTTATTAATTTTCAAAAACTAGTTGAAAGGCAACTTATCAAACACCTTCAATCTGATAATGGAGGAGAATTTTTTGCCTTCAAATCTTATCTTTAGTCACAAGGTATCTCTCATCAGTTCTCACGTTACATACTCCTGAACAAAATGGGAGGGTGGAGAAAAATTCGACGCAGTAGAAACAAGGCTTGGCACTTTCAGCTCCAGACCTCCTTGCCCCTCAAATGGCTGGATGCAGTCATTATAAGCAGCTGCTTATCTTGTAATCTCTTCTCCCCACCAAGGTCCTTTCCTATCAGTCACAATTCAACTTCTGTTTCATAAAGCTCAAATTATACTCATCTTAGCATTTTTGGATGTCTTTGCTTTCCTTCCCTCCAGACGCCACACTTGACTAACAAACTCTCTTATAGGTCTACTCCTTATTACTTCTTGGATATGCCCCATCTCATAAGGCTATGCTATCTTGATACTAAAACTGATCGGTTTTACATCTCTAGGCATGTGATTTTTCATGTCTATTTCTGTTTCAGTCTTCCTTGGTCTCATCAGATACTTCTTCTCTTCAGATGTTCAGTTAGTTCTCACACCAGCTTGCTAGCTAGCCGCAGCATTCTTCTTCAAATTCCTCATCCTTGTGTCCCTCACCATCTACTGCACCCTTACCTCCTCTGCTACCAGTTCCTTTACACAATCTGATACTTCTTCATCCATTCCTTCTCCTCCTCCCTCAAATACTCATCCCATGATTACAAGAGCAAAACCCGGAATCTACACAAAGAATGCTTATCTTGCTTCCAAGATTACAGAACCACAAACATATGCTCAGGCATCTAAGCACCCAGTTTGGATTGAAGCCATGAATACTGAATATAAGGCTCTACTTCACAATCAGACCTGGACCCTTGTTTCTCCTCCTCTTGGTGCTCATATTGTGGGTTGTCGTTGGATATATAAGGTCAAGTATAAACCATATGGTTCAGTTGACAGATTTAAACAGAAAGGTTTGAGCTATCCTGCACGGAGAAGCACCAGACCATGCTAAACCTCTCAAGCTCAGTGAAGCTATTGGTGAAGAAAATAAATTACAAATCTCAAAAAATTCAAGTTCATGACACAGATGATTGCCGTCCTAGCACAGTTTCTAAGCCTCGGTTTATCCGTCCTCTTTCCTGGCTGCTACCAGAAAGTCAAGGAAACTAGCCTACTCAATTGCTCGTCAACTTCATAGCTTTTCCATATTATTTTTACCCAGTCCCTTGCCTTAGTGTCCCTGCTTACCAGGTTTATGCTGTTTATTCGTCATATTCCATTGAGATTTGGACCTATCCTCTTGCCGCAAGATCCACAATGTTTCTCTTCCATATCAAATATTTAAAGGGAAAATATACTTTTCCTTGAATTGGGATAAGCCAATGTGCAAAAGCTGTGAAGCAGAGGGCAGGAAGTGCTAATCGAAGAAGAGTAATAGCAAGGAAGCTGAAATCAATGTCGAAAGAGTAATATCAACTTCATCCATACTGCTTTTGTTCATCTTTCAATCAAGTATGTATGTACATGTTAGCTAATTGGTATAACATAATCATTTCATTATGCTTTATGGAGTTCTTTAAGAGGTTCTGTTTATATGTGAAAAGGAGATGAAATAGAAGGAATATATATGAGTTTTTTTAATGCTATAAAGGAAAAAATGGACAAAACAAAAAATTTAAGCAATTGAAAACTCCTCCATTTTTCTAGGAAAAGATAAGGGTCTCAGATTGCCCAAGCCCGAGGAACTATACATAACTTTTATTTTGAAAAGGAAAAAATTTTTGTTGATTCAAACTTGCAATAGATCGATAGATCTCAAGAGATACAAGTGATAAAAACTATAAAGGATGAAGAAACAATGTCGAGTATTAATAGCATAATAAATCGGCGTAAAGACACAAATTAAATAATATAGTAACTAGAATATACTGACTCTAGTTTTCAACATCTTACGTGTGTGTATGATATTGTTGATTGATAAAATTCACTTTACCTGTCTAAATCGCCACCACATAAATAAAGCGCCGCAAGAAGACGATGGAAAGTACTATGTCATCAACAATACGATAATGAATAAAATGCGCGAAGATGACAACAACACGAAAAACAAAAAAAGATCTAAATCTTTGTGGAAGAACCACTTTATTGAGTAAGAAAATCAAAGAAAGAGATGTAGAAGAATGCTTTCAGGTCAAAAATGACAAAAAAATCACCTCTCCTTTCTTGAGGAAAAGGAGTTAGAAACGAACAAGACGTGAGAAAAAAAATAACAAAACATTACTTTGGAAAAACCGGTAGGCACTATACATAACTTAAAATGTAGGTGATGGAGAAAAGTAAACCCATGAGATATCTAAATTTTCTTGAATCAAATAAAGATTATCGCCACAAGTAATTGATAATTTTTATATCTTTTGCAAGTGCATCAAAAACACCAATGGTTAAGGTAAATTTTCATTTCATTCTTTATAGTTTATATATGTTATGAAGCGAGAGAGATAGTGTTTTACAATTTGCATATTTCCCTCATTCTGGGGAAAATTATATATCTTCTCTTTCTATAGGTGTAACCCTTGGTTCCATTCTTCTTATTCTTGGAACCATCATAGTCTACCGTGTATATAGCTTGAAGAAATTGGAAAGAAACTATAAAAAAATATTGAAAGTTGACAGGAAGATTACACATGGCTCTCGAAATACCACAAGATACTCTTATGCTGATATTAAGAAGATCACAAATCAGTTCTAAGATAAATTGGGTGAAGGAGGTTACGGAACAGTGTATAAGGAGAAGCTTTCGAAAGAAGTTTATGTTGCAGTCAAGATCCTAAACAACTCCAAAGGAAATGGGGAGGAGTTTATTAATGAAGTGGGAACGATGGTTAGAATCCACCATGTCAATGTTGTTCGCTTGGTTGGCTTTTGTGTTGATGGATTTAGACGCTTATTTATGGGATTCTTACCAATGAGTCCTTGGAGAAGTTTATATTTTTCAAGAGCGATAAAAACCGTTCACTTAGTTTAGAAAAGCTTCACGATATGGCTGCAGGTATTGCCAAGGGAATCAATATCTTCACCAGGAGTTGTGATCAAAGAATCACTCCGGGTTTTTGATGTCAGCCTCGTAATATTTTGTGATCACAGCACAATCCAGAGCTATCTGGTGCTTGGTGCGCTAAATTGTGTTCCTGGAACAAAGTCACCAGGGTTTCTATGACTATTGCTAGGGGGACCATGGGCTATATTGCTCCAGAGATGTTATCTAGGAATATTGGGAATGTGTCTTACAAATAAGATGTTTTTAGCTATGGAATGATATTTCTTGAATTGGTAGGAGGAAGGAAGAATATTGATGTCATTGTGGATAACACTAGTCAAGTTTACTTCTTATAATGGATTTATAATCATCTAGATCAAGGTGAAGAGTTACACACTCGAATTGATGAAGGAGATACTCAAATAGCTAAAAAAAATTGACAATTGTGCGTACTTTGTAGATGTATTTGATGGTTCCCAGCGGTTCATCCTTCTATGAAGCTCGTTGTTCAGATGTTAGAAGGAGAACATAGTTTACCCATGGAACATGATCTTGCAGCAGATCTCAAAAATTGAATGGAAGATGCTATCTCTTTTCAATTTTAAATTAATGTAATTCAAATATGATGTAGCAATCCTTCATCAATGTGGATTTATAATTTTATGGTCATCATGTAACAATACTTTTATTACAATATTCATTTCGAGTTTCAGCTAACAATATATTTCAAAAGTTCTCTCCCACATAATTGATTTCTTCTCCATAATGTTTTCTGTCTTTAACTGGCAAAAGGGCAGCTTTATTTAACCAAGTTTTGGCGAGAATAGTAATACATGTAACAGGGAATAGTAATACATTCTTTGGAAAAAAATAAGATAAAAATTGTTTTGTTCTTTACAAGATCTTCTGTTACAGATTCAATAGCATGTTTATTTATTAGAAAAAAATTCGAAATTTCAAATGTAGTGTATGAAGGTGCCTGAAAAAACAGGGGAAAAACTCTAGAGAATGTGCACTGTTGCTTAAGAGTTAAGGCGTTTAATTATTGGCAGTAGGTTTTTAATATTTTACCAGACTTAATTAAGGTCTTAATATAGCAGGATAGGAGTATCTACAAAATGATTATATTAGCCTCTTAATTAAGGTTTTAATACCTTATTATAGAAGCCTGAGAGGAGAAAATGTGACCAAATAATAAGTACGTCAGAAGATGAAAGGAAAGAAAGTAAAAAATCAATACAAATATAAATAATATAATATAGATTTAAAGCAAGTGCCCATTTTTTATTGTGAGGATTTACAGCATCAACTGAAATGCATCAAACAGCCCTGGCAACTAGAGAAGAGAGATGAGAGAAATAGCCTAATCTCCTTTACATGTAATTAACCCTCTCCAAGAGGGATTTTCAATCACCCATACCAAAATCATTCTCTCACACAAACCATGTCCTAACACCCAAACTAACTAACTCTCTATTTAAAGTATTAATTTAAACCCCCCTCTCACCATGGCCCTAAAGAACCATCTCATGCCATATAAGCTCCCTGATATTTTTATTTGGATCTAACAGCTCCAAAATGGCACCAGCACATGAACTGCATGGTCACACCAAATATGAGCCATAACATTAAATTTATGTTTACCACTGCTCTATTCCTCCAGATCAAATGAAATCAAATCTACAATAGATACCAATGTGCAAGATATGAATTGGTGTGAATGATAAATGCAGAGTGAAATCAAGGTTATTGAACTCATCCTTCAATTCATGATGTTCAACATTCTCTATATATACTTGGTTTCACCTCTCTTTTGTGATTTCTTTTGTTGCAGCAAACAGAATTGATTATGATTTATCGAAATAAGAAAAACAGAAATTCCAAAAAAAGAAAAACATGAATGGGAAGCACAATGAAACGGATAACTGATATTCATAACAGAATAACTTAAAAGCCTATTGATGAGTACATCAGAATAGATAATTATTACCCTTCTTTCTATCATATATATAGATGGGAATCAGCCTACTTTCAGTATATATATAGCATGCACTATCCGATACTAATCGACATTTCTGTTGGGTTTTTGTTGTTGACTTGATCTTCAGCTGGCACCTCTTGGGGAGTTAGAAGAGGCCTTGGAGGCATATGTAAGGAATAACAATTTCCTTCAAAGCATCTCTACAACTTTGTTCATCGAAAGGCGATCAATGGGCCTCAATTATGCACCATAAGGCTACTATAAGCAGCTTTTTCAAAAGTTCCTTTCCTTCCTTTGTCTCTATCGCATCTTCCATTTCTATGTATTTTCCTTCATTGAACTGGTCATAAACCCATGAAGGGAAGTAAATTTGGCTTGAATGCTCTGCATACACATTCAAATTCCTTCTTCCTGCCATTTCCATCAGCAACATTCCAAAACTGTAAACATCAGGTTTGTATGAGACTCCTCCAATGTTTTTGTAGAACAACTCTGGAGCCATGTATCCCCTTGTCCCTCTTGCTGCAGTTAAGGACACAATACTATGATCTACCGGATATGATTTAGCGAGCCCGAAGTCTGAGACCTTTGGAACAAAATTCTGATCAAGAAGAATATTATGGGGCTTGATGTCAAAATGTAGGATCTGTGTGTCACAGCCTCGATGCAAGTATTCAATCCCATGGGCTACTCCAAGAGAAATTTCATACATTTTCTCTATGCTTAGGAGATATTCACTTCTTTTTCAGGAAATATGTATTTATCAAAGAGAGATCCATTAGGCATGAAGTCATATACAAGAGCCGCTTTGATCTCAACACAAAAATCAATCAATTGCACCACATTGACATGATGAATCCGTCCAATTAGCCACTTCATTGATGAGGAAATCTTGTCCATCGGTTTGGAACTAGCATTATTTTTACAGCTGCAAAATGGCCACTTGAGCTTTCCTTTGTATACCGAACTATAGCCTCCTTCCCTAGTTTTCCTTAGGCACTTTTGTCATCTTCTTGATATTTGAGTAAGAGTACCTTATCGGTGTCAGATTATTTTGAGCTTGAATGAACTCCTCAATGGCATGGTACATGGATAAGTTCCTCCTCCATTTGTAGATCAAAAATATTATAACACATGGACTCCCGAACAAAGTCTTCACTGCAATAGAAGCCACTGGGAAGGATAATTAAAGACGAATCAGCAGGAGAAGTTCAATTAATGCTGAATCTATGGTACCATTTTGCTTGATTTTACGGTTTTCTCTTCCTTAATTTGTTTTTCTCTTTATTTATTAACTGACAAGATGCTCTTGAAGGGCAAGTTTGAAGACAAGTTTCTAATCATAACTTCAATGAGGAAATACAATGTCTTACCAATGGAAACGGCTACACACGAAAGAGCTGCTCAAAATAACAAAACAAATCAAACATAATTAATTTTTTTTTTCAAACAGATTTATAAATAGGCAAATGGAAATGAAGCAACCAGAGATGGAGACAGAATTCTCACTTCTTAAAATCCATAACCAAACATACTCTGCAAATGTATAATCTGCATCATAAAGTTGGAAGCAGTAGCTATGAGTAGGCAGAGTTAAAAAGAAAGAGTGCAGTTTTATACTACATAAGATATTCCACAATTGAGATTCCCTGCCTTGAACTAATTAACAATGCAGTTTCGGTATCATTTTATTTTATTTTTTAGGTGGAAATATTTTGATAAAAATAAACAGAATGAATTTAAAATGCTAAAGTCTCACCACAAACAGGGCAGTCGGGGGACCATCCGAGGTCAGTCCCATGTAGCTTCCAATCATGGATTCCTGAGCAAGAACTATTGTCAATCTTCTGCCCACGGGTTGAGGCACTGACCTGCAAATCTATCCTGCAAGAGTTCTCTAAATCTGAAAGCTGCATATTTCCAACTACAACATATGAATATGTTTGATTTGAGCTGTTTTTACTGCAAGGTGCCATATCCATGTAGCGAGAAGAATTCATTGGAGTTTCACAGTCAATAAAATTTAAATTCGAATTATTCCCACTCGATAGAAATGGAATTCGATAAATAAGTTCTCTGTAAATCATAGGATGGAGAGGCAGAGAAGAGAAGTCGTCAACAACTGTTATTGTGAAGATCTCGTAATTGATTTCTTTTACTTTGTATTTTCCTGAATAAAAGTCGTATAAGATTGTGAGGTTGTTCTCACAAGACAGTTCATAATATCTTTTTCCGCAGCTCCGTGGATCGTCTATAAGTCGGAAAGGGTAGCTTATATTCCGAATATGACCACAGGAAGAGGTACAGAGATGATGTTTCCGCTTAGCTGCTTCACATGGAATAATAGGAACTAACAGAAGTAGAAGAAGGGCTGCAAAACCAGGATATAAGATCCCTCTCAACATACCTGGAGAATGGTCTCTTTCTCGGTTGTTTATTGTTGTTTTCCCTGCAGCAATTCCTAATGAAAAAATGGAGAAAAATAAAGAATAATGCACACCGATTTAACGTGGTTCCACAGGATGCATAGGTGTTGATGTGTGGAAGATTATGAGTTAATAAGGGTTGATAATATCCAATTTATTGGAGGCCTTTTGGGGAGTCCGAAACAAAACCAATGTGGATAATATCATACCGAAGTAGCAAAGGGATAGGTTCATAAGTTTCCCAACAAGTGATATCAGAGTCGAGTTTAGGCTTAACTATGTGAGTGGATGCTAAACAAATATATAATGTGATGAGCCCTTCGGAGGCTGTGCTACACATAAGGCGTGTACTCGAAGGTAGTGAAAGACAAGAAAATATCCTGATTTAAGGGGAGACTCCCTTACTTTGTTCAAAGGGATTACTGTTGGGTGTGCAGCGAAAGTGAAGATTATAAGTTGATAAGGATGAACACATCTAATTGGTATAAGGTCTTTTTGGGGAGTCCAAAAATAAATATGACGGTCTGATGCTCAAAATGGACAATGTCATACCAATGTGGAAATGATAGTTCTATAAGTTTCCTAGCAATAGGTCCAAAGGAACGGAGTTGAAATCTTTCCATTACCTCCGTTCCTATGCTCCCCTGCTCCACTCTGACATTTGCTCATTTTTTCCATAGATGTGTTTCTCTCGGTACAAGCCACATACTACAACACACTCTCTTTTCTACGCTTTTATTGGACTTCTAATAATAAAACAATCAGTTCTGCAATGCTTCTATTGATTCCTGTCCACTTGGAGACGAAGCCAAAGAGCATTGACCGGTGCCTTCTTAGTAAGCTAAGTACGACAAGATGAGAAGACATGCAGCCTCTTCACTGCCTCTTAGACATTATCTATTTCTTTCACAAGAATCCAAAGTAGGATCGGCAGGAGCAAACAATTAAACAAGTATCTGCTCTTCCTTGGAAAAAGCAATGAATATAACATGAATTAATAGGTCAGTCAACTGTGGGGACTATTTCTTCAACAAAGTGAAAAACAATTTCCACAATGATTAAAAAAGCAGCTCCAAATTTTCTGACTTGTTGGAGGCAGAGCTCGTACTTTATTCGAATAAAATTATATGAGATTCATAGTTGTAACTTGATAGGGGAAAACCGGCCAACACAATAACAAACTAAATAACAGAGAAAAAAGGTAACACAATTAAATTCCCCTTTACTTGCAAGAACTTATGAGGAGGACCAATAAAAAGAGGAAAATAAAAACAAATCAATAGCACATAAGAGACACAATTTGTTTAACGTGGAAACCCTTAAAGTAAGGGTAAAACCACGGGTCGTCTGCATTCAAAGAAATAGCCCACTATGATCATCAGAGGTACAAGAGGAGTTTCCACAAGTACACTAAACATGCTATAGCCAACAATCCAGAATTAAACACTAATGCTTTCGATGCGAAATAAGGAGAAAAAAGAAAGACCTCAAAAGCAGAACATAAACTCGCGGGCACTTATCTCCCCATCATATCAGACGACGATCCAACCGCATCGTAACGGTTAATCACGCGGTCGAACCTCGCTGTCCAAAATCACCCGATCCAATGCTGAACGAATCTCTTCGCCTGTAATCCGAAAAACAATCCCCTCGTGAAGTGCAAAATCACAAAGCTTTTCTTCTCCTCCTCTCACGGGCCGCTATATTTCTCAAAATGAGCGACACTCTCTCAGGCTCCTAATCTGACCCCCTCTCCACTAAAATAAGTGAGCATGCGCCCTCATTAAATGTGCCAGCTTTTTTTACCCATAGAAGGAGCCCAAAACCCAACAAATCTCCCCCCCTCAACTATGTGGAGATGACCGCCAAACCGCGACTTCCCACAACAAACTTCAAACTTCCCTTGGTAATGCCTTAGTCATCATATCAGCACCATTATCATCAAGATGAATTTTAGCCACCCATAAATAACTTAGCATCCAAAGCATCCCGTGATCCAATGATACCTCATGTCAATGTGTTGCACTCGAATGAAAGGTCGAAGTTCTTACCAAGATAAATAGCATCAATTAATCCACAAATAAGATATTTATCTTCAACAACACCAAGCTCCTCAAGTAAAGAATTTCTTCACCCATAGCAACTCCTTGCATGCTTCTAATGGCAATAAATTTCGCCTGTAGTGGGTGACAAAGTTACACACCTCTCGTAACTCGACTCGCCAAGTCACGGCTCCCCCTGCAAATTTAATCATATAACCCGAAGTGGACTTCCTGGAATCAATGTCTCCATCCATATCTGAGTCTGAGTATCCCACCACAAAGTAGGCTTATCATCACCAAAACAAAGCATCACATTAATAGTGACTAAGATACCTCAAAATCATATTTTGATAAAGATTCCAATGCTCTACCTGTCTCGACAAAAATCTACTCCAACTGCATTCAACATCATGTGTTATATCTAAATTGTGCACACCATTGCATACATCAAACTTCCCACCGCATGCATAAGGAACCCGCTGTATATAATTTCATCTCTGTTTGATGGACTTTGTTTAGAACCTCGCCTTAAATGAGTAGCAAGAGGAGTGCTTACCACTGGGCCTTTCCATGTGGAATCTCGCAACACTCTTTTAATGTAGTGTTCTTATGACAACCACAACTTTTTCTCCTTTCTGTCACGGATGATTCTTATACCAAGAATCTGTTTAGCAACTCCTATGTCCTTCATGGCAAATGACTTTAACCTGTCAATCATGGAAACATTTTTCCCAACAATAAGCATGTCATCAACATATAATAACAGGATAATGAAGTCATCATTAGGAAAATCTTTCTCGATTAAAGACACAATGGTCGAAGTAGTCTCATGTAGCCTTGCTCACACATAATAGACTTAAACTTTACCACGCTCTGTTCGTCTAAACCCATAGTAGGCTCTTTCTAAGCCTACACACATAGTCTTCTTCCTTCAACATGAAACCCACCGGGGTTGTCGCTATAGATCTCTTCTTCCAAATCACCATGAAGAAAAGCGGTTTTCACATCCATTTGCTCTACCTAAATCAACAAAGAGTAGCCAAACTCAACACGCTCTAATGGATGACATTTTACCATAGGAGAGAAAATCCTATTAAAAGCCAACACCCTTCCTTTAACTAAAGCCCTTCACCACTAATCTGGCTTTATACCTCGGAGACATAGTGTTACTTTCATGCTTCACCCTATAGATCCACCTGTTATCCAAGGCCCTCTTACCTTTAGGCAACTTCACTAAATCAAAAGTGTGATTATCATGTAAGGATTTCATCTCATCCTTCATCAGGATCCAAACCACTTTCCTTTTCTTCACTCCCATGGCCTCGTGAAAAGCACTCGTGTTCTTCATCATCCGTTGTAATCACATACCCATCAGAGAATACCTTACTAGAAGGTTGTCTCTCCCCTCGCTGGACTCTTGAGTCGAACTTGAGGTGGTCTCAGAGTACCAAAATTTATTTTCATCTTTAGGACATGTCATGCTCCTCTTCATCATCATCAACAGGAACATCTACTTCATATGCAGGTTGCTGATCACCGACATCATTCTGAGCATCAGTATTCAGATTCTGAATAGGCGGCTAAATAGGTTCAAAATCAGCCACACCATTGTCTTCCTTAAGTGTAGACTTCTCCCTCTTATCAATGTTCCTAATGGTTTGATCTTCCATGAATCTCATACTACGGCTTCTAACAAGCTTCTTCTCAATAGGATAATAGAACCCGTAACTAAATTCATCCTCACCATAGCTAAATGAATACGTGACCGCCTCGACTTTGCATCCAACTTGGATCTTTCATCCTTCGAACATGCACAAAACTCTCATAGCCCAAAACCCTTAAGGGATCATACTTCACATTCTTGCCAAAACCAAATTTTGTTTGGCACCTCAATTATTCAGCAACAAGCAGACTAAGATTGATCACGGTAATCGCCGTGTACGCTGGGCCTCACCCCGTATGCTTCGGGTAACTTAGCTTCCGCAGAGCATACACCTCACTCTTCAATCAATGTCCGCTCATCCTCTCTCGCCAAACCATTCGCCTGAGGAGTTTTAGGAGGAGTCTCTGCCGTGCGATGCCATGTCAAGCATAAAGATATCAAAAGGTCCACAATACTCACCACCATTGTCAAGTGACGATGCATTTCCCCGGCCTTTCTGTCTCGACCGCCTCAACTCGAGGTACGAAACTCTTTAACTTTTCCAACACTGTCTTTTTTGACTTCAAAGCATAGACCCAAAGTTTTTCTCGAATCATCAATAAATGTAACAAAATAAAGTGCACCACTAAAGGATTCACCTTCAAAGGGCCACAAACATCTCACGCACCATCCGCAAAGCTCACTTCTGGAAGCAGATGTTTCGAAAGATAGCCTCGGTTTCTCATCAATCCATGTAATGACAGAAACACTTCCAAAATGCAGAGATATACATCCTTCAAAACCAAACACAAGATCCCTTCCAAACTGATCCAAAGCTCCTTCCATCAATATGACTGAGCCCTTCACATAAAAGCTGAGGTCCGATGTAGTATTCTATATCGCCATTTAAACGTGTTTTCTCGTCTAATATAGAAAGAACTTCTTAATCCTTCTGTTCCTTGCCACAACTAGTTGTTCTTGGTGAGTTTCGTTCTTCCAGAACTGAAGCAGTTACTACAATCAACCACTGTCATCAAAATCTTCGCGAGTGGAGAACTGTGTCAAGCGGACATCCGAGCATGTTCACTTCTTAGAGCAATCAGATTCCCATGTTGGTTTGCAAATGACATCACCAACCCCAATAACCTTGGACACGCCATCATTACCCATCTTCAAACTCCAAAATTGCCCTCGAGTGTAAGATGTGAAGAACTCCTTCCCAGGTGTAACATGCAAAAAGGTAAAGCAATCAATTTACTAATTAACCACATGCTCCTTTTCATCGATACAAAAATTAAGTGAATTAGTGGTCATGGAGAATAACAAGATCATCACCTGCAGCAAGAGTCACACAAATCACGATCATCATGATCCTTCTCTTTCGCTACCCTTTTGTCTTTACTCTCTTTCTTCCATAGAAAACAATTCCTTCGACGTGTCTATTTTTGCGACAATAATGACACTTAATATTCTTGTACCGAGATCCGACTTACTCCCCGCTTCTTGTCTCTACCACCTTCAACTCCTTTTGGCTTCTCCCCTCTTTTCAAAGAATAAGCACCTCTGAATGAGTAGAAGTACCTTGCGCCTTCCTTCTCATCTCTTCATTAAGAGCACTGGTCTTTGCCATTTGCAAGGGAACAATGCCACTAGGGGCAACTGTCACGCCCCCATTCCCGATCCGACCCGATTGGCGGATCCGAACCGAGTCCGAGTGCGAGACTATATACTGGGACTCATTGACCTGTTCTTTCCTCGTGAGTCGAACTTCAGATCGTGGTTATACAAACAATTTTAATAACAAAATCATTTTCATATATAAAAGAACTACCACCGAGTGGTGCCCCTCAACATCTATATACATATACTCGAGTCCCATTTACTTATACATGTACATTTTTTTCTTTCTACAAAAGACGATCGCGTGAAGCAGGCTGAGCACCTATCTCCTCGAGCTCGCCCAAGCCCCGCCGACGTGGATGCCATGTCCTCTATCCCCGTTTTCCGCTTCTCTCTCGTACCTACACCTGATTGAACACCCGTGCTGCTTTACTTAGTGGGAACATAAGCATGGACAACTACCAATGGTGACCGTCACAAGCTTACATATGTACTTGTATATCTATACATATTCATATAACTTTTATTACTTATCATCTTTACATTCCTATTGCATGTCACATGTTCTCTCGTCTCGACATATCTCCTATCTATACTTTTGCATCGTATTCTTGTGCTTTGGGTCATCTTTACTTATCTCTATCGCTCTTTCAGACTTACGAGATTTCTATCATGTATTCATAAAGATGTTCCCTCTATTCATTGTGTATGTCTACTATATATTTATATCACATAACCTATGTCAGGTATGTCATATTCTTATACATATATTACTTTCATGCTTATATACTATATCATTTGATATGTTCTATTTTCATGTACTATTATCATGTACTGTTATCATGTACTTCTCATCATGTACTGTTTTCATATACTGTGATCATGTACTGTTTTCACATACTGTTTCCTGTTATACTTTTCATATTACTTTCTCTTTCATGTACTGTACTTGTTCATATACTTTCCGTGTCATTGACACTTTGCTTCTTGTACTTGTATACTTGTCATGCTATCATCGCATAGCAGTGCTATGCTTCTTATATCGCGTCATATATTCTCCACATTTCATTTGTTTTATGTTTCATGTCTGCATAAACCTTGTAAGTTTCTGACACAGTGAACCATTGGGGTACTCGGCGGTTACTCACTGTGATGAAACAAAGGGTCCATGAGGGCCCGAAGGCGCTGTGGTATATTATACCCGAAGGTATCATCACTGTACGAGACAGTGACATATTCCATGAGAGCCCGGAGGCGCGGTGGTGACCCTTTCGGGGCCACCGTGATCCAAACGGGATCTATTTTATCGACCCAAACGGGATCTATTTTATCGACCCAAACGGGGCCTCAATATCTGTATATGTATGCTGCAAACTTATTCTTCCTAATAGGCATGCCCATCTATCCCTCTACCGTGCTCTGCTGCATCGATCCATGTGTATTTTTATGCTCAAGATATTATCTCATATTCCCGAATCATTATTGTCATTCGGTAATCATATGTGAGATATATACAATCATTTATTCTTAACTTTGCATTTTTCATATTCTATACTTGTCATATACCCATGTTTATATATGTTCCATACATTTACACAGGCATATGCAATATATACTATCATTACTTTAATCTCAGATTCAGCTCTATAGTCAGAGCTTCATATTACTAGCTCTCATATTTCTCTATAATACATATACTCCTATATTTTTATCATGCATGCATTTACTCATTCTTATATTCATCTATGCCTATCATTCGTGTACATGTACTCATTCCTGGTGACATCTTATATCTGGTTAACTTATATATTCATGTACTTTATTAGATTTATTCGTATCTTATGACATATACCAATACATTTCTATACTTGTACGTTTTACTTGTACTTTATCAGACTGTCCTAACTCCCATAGGAGTTACAGAACTTATACCTATACGGAGGTACTTATATAGGTACTTGTACTTTTATCTATCTTATACTTGTATCTATCTTATATTATGCATGATATACTATGATTATCATATCTTCTTACTGTTTTCCTTATTTTTGGACCTAATATGAGTTCCACTTTTATCATACTATGTATGGCTGTATTCTTGACTTAATGGGCTTTCCATAGATTCCAAGAACACCCGAAACGGAGTTCAGACGAAGAAGTTATGACCTTCCAAAGTTGGAGGTCATACATAGTCAAATCCTGAACTGGACGAGCGCGGTCTGACACCTTCTATTCTCCCCAGGTATATGAATGTATTCTTGACTCAATGGTATTTCCATAGAGTCCAAGAACACCCGACCGAGTTCGGACGGCGTATTATGACCTTCCGAAGTCGAGGTCATAATGAGTCAAATCCTCGAACTCGGAAGAGCTTTAATCTGACCTGGACGAGCTCGATCTAACACCTTGGTCTGATATCTACTAATCTCCTCAGGGCATATGAATGTATTCTGACTCAATGTTCTTTCCAGGAGTCCAAGAACACCCAACCTGAGTTCAAACGAAGGAGATATGACCTTCCGAAGTCGGGAGGTCGCGCGTAGTCAACCCGCACGAGCCTACCCTTCGAACCGACGAGCTGAACTGAAGTGAAGAGCTCAATCTAACACCTCGGTCTGACACCTTCTATCTTCCTCAGGCATATCAATGGATTCTTGACTCAATGGGCTTTCCATAGAGTCCAAGAACACCCAAATCGGAGTTCAAACGAAGGAGATATAACCTTCCGAAGTTGGAGGTCATGCGTAGTCAACCCAGACGAGTTGACCTGAACTGACGAGCTGACCTGACCTAGATGAGCTCTATCTAACACCTCGTTCTGACATCTGATATCCTCCTCAGGTATATGGATGGATTCTTGACTCAATGGGCTTTCCATAGAGTCCAAGAACACCCAACCTGAGTCTCGAACGAAAAGAGCCTACGACCTCTGCTCGGCGTCATACGTAGTTAAATCCCTCGACGGGCCGCAACTCTACAGACGAGTTCCGAGCCTTCGTATGAGCCGAGCTCTTCAGCGACGAAATTCGAGCTTCGACGAGCCTGAGCTCTTCAGAAGAGCTCTACAGGACGAGCCGAGCCTCTATAGACGAGTTTTCTACTGCTGTGACGAGTTCTACAGACGAGTCGAGCTCTAACAGACTAGCTTACAAGACGAGCTCTACAGACGAGTCGAGTCTCTACGGCGACGAGTCGGGAAATTTCACAGACGAGTTGTTTACAGATTTGCTTCCCACAGACGAATTGGTTTCGGCCGGTGACGAGCCTACAGATGAGTCGTAGCTTCTACTGCGGACTTGCGGCTCCACGACCCCACAGGATGAGGTTTGTCGACCCCGCCTGTACGAGTGTGCCGACCACGCATGAGGTCCGCTCGACCTCTCGGCTGCATTGAGGTCCCGCCGACTTATCGACCTCTCGCGCATGAGGCTCCACCGACTCGTTGGATCTACTTCTATGGGCTAACCACTCGCTCATTTGACTGTTCAGAGTAAAAAGACCATAACTTGGTCTACAGGGGTCCGAATTGAGAAATTCAAAAGCCTAACATCAATTTCATTGATGTGACTACAATTTACTAGAAGGACTCACTTCCGAATTACCTTTATTTCTAACCCAAAAACCCGTTCTAAGATCCGGCTACTGCATATAATCAAAAATAGGGAATTTCCCGTCTAACTTGCAACTGTGACCCTTCAAAACACATATCTGTGGAGCCTTAGGAGCCTTCCCAACTCAACCCTACATGAAATGAGTTTAGGAGTTCCCAAACCCAAACCATACACAAGATAGAGGGTTCTAAACCATGTATCTAAACTTTCTAGTCCAAAACTAGATTTCCATACTCCCATAGTTTTCAGACAAAACTATACTCATAGTCCCATACACACATAGTTTACATATAACTAGTCCTAGTTCCATACTTTTCTATACCAAATCATAGTTCCATACAACCCAAGACATGTGTCCATATTGACCTAGATGTAGGGTTACTTGAACACCCATAGTTTTCATATAAATAATTCTATTCCATACTGCATCTCTTTTCTTTCCTTCTTCTTTTCTTTCTTCTTCTTCTTTCTTCTTCTTTTCTCTTCTTTCTTATCCGTTTTGCTTCTTCTTAAGCACTTAAAAAATAAGATATTTATTTTTGGTCTATCCTATTTGATCTTATCCCCTTTTTATTTCACTTTCCAATGAGGAAACTTCCTCCCTCTTTCCTTCAAGCCACTTGTCTCTTCCACAATTTTTCTTTCTTATTTTGTTCTAATATCTTTCTTTTATTACTCTTTGATCCTCCAACTCTTTGTTACTCTTAATTTAACTTATGCATACTTTGGCATATGAACATATTAAATTATGACCCTTGGATCCTGAAATGGGTAAATTATTAATTTACCCTTAACTGTTGTATTAATTCCAAGTTCTTTCTTATTTATTTCCGAACAATTCCATTTAGCTATTAATATACCCTAAACAAATCCGAAACTGTTAGGGTATATTTCGGGGTGTTACAGCAGCACTAATCATGGAAACTCGAAATGTCTCCCACGAATCAGGTAGAGTTATTAATAGAAACAGTCCCAACACATCATCATCAAACTTTATACCTCGCAGTCGACAACTCTATCACAACAACGCCCTCAAATTCACCGGGCCAAGAAATGGAGTTCCATCCTCAGACTTCAATTCAACAAATTCTTCAACAAGTACAATTTGTTGCTCCTCGATTTAGAAGCATACAAGGACTCAAGTGTTCGCTACATAGTTCTCGTGATGTGTCTCATGAGCAATAAGATTATAAATGGGTTCATCTACAAAGTGTCCGATAAAATCAGATACGCGCCAGTGCCTAAAGCCCCACTCTTCATCAGACATGGACTTCGTCAGGCGCCTGAAAGCATGCACATGCATATTCTTCACAAATAGAGGGTCCTTCATCTTACCCTTCCAATAGTGATAGTTTGCTCCATTCAAAGATACCATTTTCATATGTGCCTCCATCTTTCAAGCAGAAAACAACCACTACCAACTCGCTCGATACCACTCGATAAGTGAAAACCGCCAACACAATAACAAACTAAATACAGAGCAAAAGGTAGCGCACTAAATTCCCTTTTACTTGCAAGAAATTACAGGAGCACCAATAAAAATATACTCAAAAAATGTAAATCAATAGCACACAAGAGACACAATTTGTTTAACGTGGAAAACCCTTAAAGTAAGGGTAAAACCACTGCCGTCTGCATCAAAGAAATAGCTCCACTATGATCAATAGAGGTACAAGAGAGTTTCCAATGTTGCACCAAAAACGCGCTTATACCAAGAATCCAAAATTAAACACCAAATGTCAACGCAAAATAAGAAGAAAAGTAAGACCCCAAAAGGTAACATAAATCGCTAAGCAATTATCTCCTGGTCGATATTGTATCGACGATCCGACCAGACAGAAATGAAGAATCACGTTTTCCAAACCTCGTCGCCCAAAAAATCAGCCCGATCCAACGGTGAACGGAATCTGCAGTTGTAATCTGAAAAACAACTCAAAGGGAAGTCATAAAATCGCAGCCTTTCTTCTCCTCCTCTCTCACGCTATATTTCTCACAAAACGAAGACACTCCCTCACGCTCTAATCCGATCCCTCCACTTAAATGTCAGATGTTTCGCCCTCATAATGTTGGGCTTTTACTCCACATAGGAAGGGAGCCCAAAACCCAACATAACTAAGTACCGAGGAAAGGGTTTTGTTATCTTTGATTTTCAAATGAAATATATGAAAGAAAATCAAATATGAATAAAATTTATTAGAAACTTATATATTCTCAATTTTTTAATCTTTGAGTTAAAATAAATAAAATGACTTTTAAGTAGAAATAAAAATAATATTTCACATTTAGTTCTACTTTTTTTTTTTTTCATATCTTTCACTTCTTTTCTTAATATTTTATTTTCACGTTTCCTCGTAACATTTTCCAAAAACCTAATTCTTGTTGAAAAGTCTCAATCAAACGCAAATCCAATCAAAGAATGAAAGGCCATGGAAAATTTTCCCATTTGATTTAGATGGATTCTTAGGAAATGCATGGGTTATTTCCTCAGCTTCCCTTTTGAAATTTTTGGCTTCTTTGTTGAAAAGTCAAACACAATGATATAATGTAAAGAGGAACCATGAAGGAAGTCGAGAATGGTACTCAGGAATAATTCAACGACACTAAAATTTTAAAATAATAATGAGATAAATTATTTTCTGTAGAGAAACTGGCTATTCCTTGAAAAGTGTAGGCCCTACAAGTTGATCAAGGTGGGGATTGGAATTACTAAAATACTTTTTTGGTAAATAAATTTTGTCATGATTTTATGGAATTCATATATTCTACTTCGAACCAACCTACATGAAATTATATTACAAAATGAATATATTGTCCTTCACTGATCAAACCTCCAACTAATTAAGTAAAAGAAAAATCTAAACACAAACCTCAAAAAATAAAATAAAATCAGATTTTGTGAAACAATATAATAATATTAAATAAGCTTAAATAAATAAATAATGTTAAAACTTTTTTAATGGAAAAGACAAAATTAACTAAATAAATAAGACTAAAACAATAAAGAATAATTTAATAACATTTCTAAAAAAACTTCAAAAGATTGCAAACGAAATTCCCTTATACGTTCGTAATTCTATCATCATCTCATTATATCCACAATAACACATAACTCTACATTAAAAAGATGCATACGCTAGGACAAGCCAAGTTGAGTCATCATCATCTATTAATTAAATTTTTAATATTAATATAATTTTTATTTATTTTCGAATATATATATATATATATATTCCAAAACGATCAATCGTATAATAATGAAATATCATATTTCAATCGTATAAATATAATGAAATATCCTATTTGTTTTGAAAATTCATTTTTCTATAAGATATAATCATATTAAGAAAAAAATAAATATATAATTTTTGTTAATTATTTTAAAAATAACAATATTTTGTTATTAACTCTAGTTTAAGTAATAAAATTATTTAAAATATATTGATAAATTAGTTATTAAATTTAATTTAATTTATAAACTAGTACAACTTCATTTTTATCAAAAAACATATATGATTAAATAAAATTTAAAGGATAAATACAAAAAATGAAATTATAAATATTTAAAATAGGATTAATGAGATAAATGAAAATGTATTCAATATTAAAACTGTAATTTATTTAATTCAAATGTATTTTGTAATTTTCCATATAAGATTTTTTAAATATTATATTATCATATAAATTATATTAAAAATTTATATTTAAAATTTGAAAATAAAATAGTTAAAAAAACAAATTTAATATATTAATCATATATTATAATAATAATTATTATTATTTTTAAAACTCCTATGCTATAATGGCAAATATTTGACTCCATATTAAAAGTCAAAATGTCAAATTTGAGATTTGGCTCCATATTAAAAGCCAAAATATTGAATTTTATAAATGAATATTTGAAAGTCTCAATTACTTTGAAAAAAAACCCCACATTGGCCATGGGTCAATTGGGCTAAACGGGCCAACTCGAACAAAACCACATGGACCACGGGTCAAAATGAGTTAGGCCAATTTGTCCCGATTTTATTCGCCTTCACCTCATGTACTTAACGCGCCTCCAAAAAGTCGGGCTAGCGGCAAATTTCATCGGTTCTCAACCCATATCACGGCTCTGATACAAGATGACGTTTTTCATAAGCATCCTCTCTTGGACTAACATTTTATATATTTGCATACAATGACATTTTCTGTAAGCGCCATCTTTTTGTATATTTTTATAACATGACGCCCTTGAACTGAATGAACACACCAAATATGAGCCATAACATTAAACTTATGTTTACCATTGCTCTATTTCTCCAGATCAAATGAAATCAAAATTCTTCCACTATCAAATCTACAATAGATACTAATGTGCCAAGAGACGGGCTCAAAAGGCCTATCCCGGATATGTAGTGGTGTGAATGATAAATGCAGAGTGAAATCAAGGTTATTGAACTCAGCCTGCAATTCATGATGTTCAACATTCTCTATATATACTTATTTCACCACTCTTTGTGATTTCTTTGTTTTGCATCTAGTTGCAGCAAATAGAATCTATTATAATTTATCGAAATAGAAAAACAAGAAATTCCAAAAAGAAAAAAAAAAAAACAAGAATGGGAAGCACAAAGAAGCAGATAATTGATATTCATAACAGAATAACTTAAAAGCTTATTGATAAGTACATCAGAATAGATAATTATTACCCTTCTTTCTATCATATATAGATGAGAATCAGCCTACTTTCAGTATATAGCATGTAGTATAGATGGGAATCATATATAGGTAATTATTTCTGTCCGGTTTTTGTTGTTGACTTTATCTTCAGTTGGCACCTCTTATGGAGTTAGAAGAGGCCTAGGAGGCATCTGCAAGAGCTCAACATTTCCTTCAAGCATCTCCACAACTTTGTTCATTGAAGGACAATCACTCGGCGTCAATTGTATGCACCATTAGGCTGGCACCGCTTTTTCTAAAAAGTTCCTTTCCTTCCTTTGTCTCTGTCGCATCTTCCATTTCTATGTCTTTTCCTTCATTGAATTAGTCATAAACCCATGAGGGGAAGTAAATTTGGCTTCAATGCTCTGCATACACATTCAAATTCCTTCTTTTGCCTGCCATTTCCATCAACAACATTCCAAAACTGTAAACATCGATTTTGTATGAGACTCCTCCAATGTTTTTGTAGAACAACTCTGGAGCCATGTATCCCCTTGTCCCTCTTGCTGCAGTTAGGGACACAATACTATGATCTACCGGATATGATTTAGCTAGCCCAAAGTCTGAGACCTTCGGAACGAAATTCTTACCAAGAAGAATATTGTGAGGCTTGATGTCAAAATGCAGGATTTTTGTGTCACACCCTCTAAATTTTTAAAATAGGAATCATCTCATTTGGATCATTATAACTTAACTTATGGCCAAAATACGTAACCTACCCACAAGTAATAAATCAAAACTCCGTATCTTCACTCCACTCCAAAACACAGGATCACAAATTGTTTCTGGGTACCTTCTAGATTTTTATAGGTCTGCCTCTTAGGGTTCTTCCCCAACTAAAATCATCCAATTTGGAGGTCAGGAAGCCAAGTTATGGGCAGTACAAAAAACGGGTTCTAGGGAAATTTTGACAGCACTTCCCCTATAATTCTATCATATCCATTTTACACAAAACGGTCCTTCGCAAAGGACACTCCCAACACAATTTTGCAATACTTTATTCATGAAATTTGTTCTCCCAGAAGTCTAGATTACACAAAAATTTGAAAAACTCAATTTGGATGAGTAAAAATCAACTTATGACTCAAACACCAAAACTGTACCAAAATCAGAAGATAAACCTGTTTCTTACCTTAAGCTTATATTCGGTTCTAGAATTTGCTTTGGCACTATAAATGAATTTAATTACACTTCCTTCTTGGGAGTTATTCTACAAGAAGTCTAGATTGCACAAAAATTAGAATCACTCAATTTGGAGGTCTAATGGCCAAGTTATGGCCAGACAAAGAGAAAGGGTCGAAAAAAAAGAAAAAAAAACAAACAAACAACACCTCCAATCCATACAAACCCTAACTCATTTTTTTTCACACCAAACTCCTCCATTGAGGATCCAAAACAAAAGCACAACAAAAACAAACACAAAATAGAAGAAGGAAATCTTAAACATTAAGCAAACTTCAAACCCTAAATCAAAATATACTCATAGATGGAGGAAGTTAGGATTTTCCTAACCTTAAAGCTTCCAAAGCTTTCCTCCTTTTAGCTTTTCCTTTTCTCTTCTTCTTCTTCCTTCTTTCCTTTCTTCTTCCTCCTTTCTCCTCTCTTCTTCCAAACTCTGCACTTAGCCTCCCTTAAGCCAAAATGAGAACTCCCTTGTTCTATGAGACAAAATGTGTCTTATCCTTTGTTATATGTTTATGTTTGGCAAAAACTCATTTCTTATTAAGGTTTTCCCTTTTGCTATTTAGTCCTCAAAGTTCATTATATTTGCAAATCACTTATCATTATTTCATAATAGCATATAATCTTCTTACATAATGTCCATTGAGTAATTATTTTGTAATTGACCATTATACCCTTGACTCTTGGATAAATTTCGGGTTTATCATTTTTCACTCTAAAACTAATTTATTAAATTTGAACCTATTTTTTATTTTCCTCTAAATTTTCTTTCCTTCCACTTTTTCTCTATTTTTTTTCTTTAATACTTTCTAATGTTCCAAACTAGGACTTAATAAGTACCTCTTCACCCTTGAAAAAATCAATGAATATAGCAGGAATTAATCTGTCAGTCAACAGGGGAACTGTTTTTTGGAAGGAGTGAAGAAATTTTTAGAATGATTGAAAACAGACTAAAATGATGAGGATCATGGAAATGGAGCTTAATGAATCCTTGTTGAAAAGTCTCTATCCAACACAATGCAATCAAAGAATGAAACGCCATGGAAAATTATCCAATTTAATTTTTATGGATTCTTAGGAAAAGCAAGGGTTGTTTCCTCATATATCTTTTTGAAATTTTTGGCTTCCTTGTTGAAAAGTCAAAGACAATGATGGCAATGCACAAGAGGGAACCATGAAGAATGTCGTGAGAATGATATTCAGCCAATTTGGTAAATATTAATTTTTAAAGTAATGTACTGTCAATTAAGTATTAACAAATAAGAAGTTCAGCATCTTCACTACCTCTTAGGCATTATTATCAAGTTCTTCCACAAGACTCCAAAGTGGAATCAGTAAAAGCACGCAATTAAACAAGTATCTGTTGCCAATAAGGGCTGATTCAGTGGTTAAGGGTTTGATGGGACACAAAGAAAACGTTGTAATTCTAACATAATATTAAACCGTTGTAATTAGTGAATAGATGTAAAAAAAAAACAAGTATCTATTCTTTCTAGAAAAAGGTAATGAATATAACACGAATTAGTCTGTCAGTTATCAAGATTTCCTGAAGGATCTTCTTCCCAATCGCTGGATTAACGTCTATCCTTAGAAGAGTGAAGATAAATAAAATGCATTAAAGACAGCTTAAATTTTCATTATAGGAGGCAAAAGCTCATACCTTTAATCTAAAATTCTATGAGATTCCTCAAATAAAAATCAATGGAAATTCATTCTTTGCTTCCTCAGTTTAGGTCCATGTTAAAGTCTGGAAGTCAATCCCAACTGCCGTGGAAAATGATCCCATTTAATTAATTGATGGATTCTCGGGAAATTTCCTCAGCTGAGCGTGCCACATGGAAATTCATGGCCTGAATAGCAATGAGGAATCATTTGATAGCATTGGATTTTAAAGTCATGAATAATTCTTTTTATTTTTTTTGGAAAAGAGATAATTTTATTGTCTCAAACTACAATACATCTAATCTAAACTCAGATCTGTGTAAAAAAACCACTTTATTAATAAAGAAAATAATAGAAAAAAAGATATAGAGCGATTTCAGGTCAAATGACCAAACAAATTACCCCTTCTGTTTGATCGAAAGAAGGACTGCTATTGCCTCATTTATTTGCTCTTCATATTAAAGGGCAAGAAGTTCAAGCAAGACTTATCCCAAACTCTAAAGATGTAGTTCTTTGAACCGGTCCTCTCTTTCCCCGCTTCCTGCTTGTTTTGATCATGAGGTCGATGAGTGCAAGGTATCAAGGTGCAGCCACGATGGTCCGGCCATCCGCTTCGCTCTGGCTCAGACCTATTGATCATGTCTACAATCTAGACCGTTGATCAAGAGCTCCACTAATAATGGGTCATAGGATCCCCAAGCTAGCCTAATAGATGATGCAGCCCATTTTAACTGATTATTAAGATACAAGAAGTGAGCCTATTTATCGGGCCTAAGGTGTTATAAAACCCTAGAGGGAAGTAGGGGCGAAGGGGGCCTATAAATACACTGCTTACTAGCCTCCATGGTTTAGAGGTTTTACTAGCCTCCAGGTCTATAAAACACCTTGAGAGAGAAACAGAAACCAAAAAGGTTTCAGAGTGTTTTTCAGATCTAGTTTCTTTTGTGATCAGGTACGCCCACACGCAGATCTGTCACGTAGAGAATAGCTTGGAAGGTCCTGTGGATCTTAGAAGATTTTCCACCACATAAAGTTAGTAATGGGTGATGAAAATATATCTATCATACATTGTATTTAATCGTGCGATTCCTGCTTCCGATTCGTATGATTCCTTTCCAATTGGCATTTATAATCGTTGAATCGGTGTGCGATAGATTGAATCCATAATTTTATTTCTCATGTATATATGATGTATATTAGATATATGACACTCTAGGGATTCTATTATTTATGTTATTTATAAATTTTAATATTGAAGTAATGAATGATTTGGTTTTGGGCCTCTAATCCATGGTAGATTTTGCTTGTATATTTTTTTTGGGGATGTAACAAGGAGGCTAATCATAAGATTAGGTTTCCTCCTTGATTCATTTATTTATTTATTTTTCCTGCAATTTTTTTTTTTGTATGTAAATTCGGATTTATTATAAAAAAAATGTAAAAGGGGCGCTGCATTGTCAGAATGGGCTGATTTTTGGTAGGGTGGTTTCTCAGATAGTGCCTAAATTCTCCCTGTAAAATTCTCGCGGGCAATCCGAGTTTTGTGTGGCGGTCGGCGGCCATTTTGGTACTCGATTCAACAGGGAGATGTTAGTATTATTGCTTTTTTTGTGCCAAAAGTTCTAAAACATTCTAACTTCGACCTACACCCCATGGACTTACAAGACCTGAAGAAAAGAAGAAGTACGGGCTAGATATCAAGTTTGGGTTTCTTTACTCTATCGTTTCAGAATTTTCTTTTCTAAGTAAAACCAGCTGACAGTGGCCTATTAATTATTCATATTTATAATTGTTTAAATTATATGGATATAACATGTGATATGTGCTTACATGCCATTTAGAATAGGTGGTGCCATATAATTGCATCATTTGATACATGTGCATAATAATATTGTTTTATCTATAATATTATTATGGAAAACCCTAATTAATTAATACAAAAATATTGAATGGGTGTTAAAATTAATTTAATTAATTCAAACCCGTTTGGTTCCATTAATGGTCCAATAATAAATGCTATGTGATACCCAACGATGTTAATGGGTCGGATTTTATTGATTGATCTAAAATAATTTCAAAATTTTAATAAGATTGTATGGCCCAACTTCGACAATGCTTAGATATTAAAGATAATTTTGAAATTAAAATTAATGGTTATTACATTCAATTTTAATAATATTAATAACCCTCCCAACGAGGCTCTATCAATGTTATTAAAGGCCCAAAAAGAATATTGAAACAATGGTTGTTTTTTTAAAAATCAATTTTGAATGGTGCATAGTTATCTAGGAAATTGGTCTGCTAAGGTGTGTTTTTAAGTGAGTCTCGAGACCCACCTCACCTTCCCGGGAGCCAAACTTAGTAGGACACTAGACATAAGCCCATGTCTGTTTAGTTTATTACAAATGTCTCGCCTAACGTAGTGTATTTGTAATGGAAACTAAATGATACAGTAATAAACATTAATAATAAGTGAAGCTTAAGGATCTCGTGATATTTGTATGTTTGTCGTGCTGATTACGGTTAATATACGCGCTTTTAAATTCCGAAATGGCTTCTTTTAATCCTCTAGCTACAATTTTGAGTCAAAGCCATTGGATGGAAATAACTACGACCTATGGAAACCAATCTTTCTATCAGTTCTGATTTTGAGAGAATAAAATTCATTACAACAACTCCGAAACCCCAAGAGCCCACTGCTAATGCTTCAAAGGAAACTAGCTAATTTTCAGACGGGCAACGGCAAATAACGACAACCGCCATTATATTCTGCCGTCATGTAAAACATCCGCGAAAGCAAATTAATGATCCTGAGAGCGTGACAGGAAATAATTCAGACTCTAGATGGGATGTTTGCTAAAAGTAACAGTACTGCTAGACAAGCATCCATAGGGGCACTAATGAACACTCGTATGACTGGAGGAAATGTGCGAAACCATTGTCTAAAAATGATGGGGCACATCAGTACTGCGGAGGTGATGGGGGCTAAGCGGGATCAAGAGATGAAAATTGACTTGATCTTAGAATCTCTACCCAATAGCTTTGGTTAGTTCAAATTGAATTATAATATGAACAAACTGAAGCTTACTCCTATTGAACTTATGCACAAGCTTGAGAGTGCTGAAAGGTCTCTCGTGAAGCAGGGAAGTGTTTATCATGCTGAAAGTTCTTCAAAACCTAATGGGAAACCTAAGGGCGGAAAGAAGAACAAAAAGCATAAGGAAACAGGTCCATCTTTCAAACCAACCGTGAATGAAGAAGTCGAAGCGCGCGCTTCCAAGTGCGGATGTAAAGGTCATGGTTAAGGATTGCCTAAAACTAGATAAGGGTAGTATAAATGTTGTCGGTATTGTTTAGTGGAGAATTACAATGATAAATGGATTCATTGATTCAGGAGCCACACATGCTTCTGTTACTCTTTGCAAAGGGTTCAAACAAAGCAAAACTTACCCGAAAGAAAGGACAAAGAAGCTTGAAGTTGGGAAACGGGGAATATGTCTCCGTAATGGTAGTAGGACTAGTGGAGTTATGTTTTAATAATAAGACTTTATGTTTATCAGACTGTTTATTTGTTCCAGATTTTAAGAGGAATTTGGTTTCTGTTAGTTGTTTAGTTGAACATGGTTTAACAAAGGCGCTTTTAATTCCTCGCTTTCAATAAAGAGTAATAACGCTTTTATTTGTTCAGATTATTGATAAATGGCTTATATTTTTTAACTCCTATGTCCTATAGTATTAATGCTATTGAAAATATCATGATGATACTCTCTTATCTATTAGGGAAAAGGAAGGTTTCAAATGAAACCTATATGTGGTATTTACGATTGGGTCATATTAATTTAGTAGAATTCATGGTTTGGTTAAAAGTGGAATTTTAAATTCTAGATCTTTGAACCTATACCAAGTATGTAATCATGTTTAGAAGGTAAAACACAAAGAGACCTTCAAGGTCAAAAGGAAATCATGTCTAATTATATACTGAATTGGTACACACTTATGTATGTGGACCAACGAGCTGCCTAAGCTCAGGCGGTATGAGTATTTCATCACATTTACTGATGACTACTCAAGATATGGTTATGTTTTACCTAATGCGCCTATAAGTCCGAAGCTTTGATAAATCTCCTCTCAGAGTATAAGGCTGGAGGCGTAAAAGCACTGGGTGTCCATATCAAGCAACTGTCCGACCGAGGCTATGGAATACTTGTCCGAGAGTTCAAGTCTTACTTGGCTCAAGAGGGATAATATCTCACCATCACCTCCGGGAACGCCAAAGAAATGGAGTCTCAAAGGAGAAATAGAACCCTTTTAGATATGGTGAGGTCGATGCTCAGTTATTCATCATTACCTGAATCGTTCTGGGGATATGCCTTAGAAACAGCTGCATACATACTAAATTTAGTTCCGTCTAAATCTGTTTCAAAGACACCCATAGAATTATGGAAAGGGCGCAAGCCCAGCTTGAACCATATTAGGATTTGGGGTGCTCCAACACACGTCTTGGTACAGAAACAAAAAAAGTTGGAATCTCGAACAGAAATGTGTATGTTTATTGGCTACCCTAAGGGAACGAGAGGTGGAATATCTATAACTCAAAGGAAAAGAAGGTTATAGTAAGTACTCATGCCACTTTCTTAGAAGAGGATTATATGAACAATTTTAAACCTAAGAGTAAAGTGGTTCTTGAAGAGCTTGACTCAGTTCGAGATCCATCACAAACTCCTATTTTTCGACCCCTATTTCTTGTTGATGTTCAAAGAGGGGAAAATGTACAAAATGTACCCGAAGGTGAACAAACACAGAAACAGCTCAGGACCAAATTCAAGAAACTCAAGAACAAGAACATAATGAAGAGATTGGTAATCCACCTGAACCGCAAAACTTGGATCCTTCTGTACATGTACAACAACCAATGCAGCAAACTCGTAGTGGGAGACTGATACGTAAACCTGCAAGGTATGCCTTGTTAGGAGAGACTTATCAAGTCGTTTTGGATAATCCTGATGACGACCCTACCACATACGAAGAGGCATTGGAGGATGTTGATGTGCAAGAGTGGAAAAAGGCAATGGACCGTGAGATGGAAACTATGGGTTCTAACTCAGTTTGGTATCTTGTAGAAGCACCTAAAGGGGTAAAAACCAATCAAGTGTGGGTGGATCTACAAGAGGAAAGAGAGGACCAGACGGGAAGGTTGAAACCCGCAGCTAGATTGGTGGCAAAAGGTTACACCCCAAAAAGAGGGTATATGATTACATTTTCTCAGAAACTTTTCGCCAAGAGTCATGCTTAACCGGGTCCGATTCCTCTTAGTCAGAGCAGCAGCTCTTTGGCCAAGATTTGGCAATGGATGTCAAAACATTTATTCACATCCGGTTTTTAGAGTGATAGCCCTGATAAGATTACGGTCCCAGACTTGCTTCTAAGCAAGTGGGAGATTGTTGGATTTATGCTCTAGAAGCAATCTAGATTGTTGATCAAGAGCCTTAATTAATAATGGGTCATAGGATCCCCAAGCTAGCTCAATAGATGACAGAGCCCATTTAACTAATTATTAAGATACAAGAAGGAGCCCATTTATTAGGCCTAAGGTGTTATAAAACCCTAGGAGGGTTAGGGTTAGCAGTCTATAAATACACTACTTACTAGCCTCCAGGGTTTAGAAGTTTTACTAGCCTCCAGGTCTATAAAAACACCTTGAGAGAGAAACAGAAACCAAAAAGGTTTCAGAGTGTTTTTCAGATCTAGTTTCTTTTGTGATCAGGTGCACCCACACGCAGATCTGTCACGTAGAGAATAGCTTGGAAGGTCTTGTGGATTCTAGAAGAGATTTTCTGCACTACTACAGGTTAGTAATAGGTGATGAAAATATATCTATCATACATTGTATTTAATCGTGGCGATTCCCCGGCTCACGTATGATTCCTTCAAGACCACCCAGCCCAGCCCGCCGTGGATTCCTGTGGTTTGAGCCATTGTACGTAGAAGAATCACCCATGCTACATCTCTCCAACTCCGCTGATGGAGCTATTGGTGAAGAAAATAACTACAAACTCAAGCGGATTCAAGTTCACCACACAGATATTTGGCTGCCTAACACAACTAAACATCAGCCTGCTTCCTCCGTCCTTTCCATTTGCAAGAAGAAAGTCAAGGAAACTTCACTTACCTAATTGTACTTCAACCTAAAACAAATTATCTGCATCATTCTAAACTAGTCCCCCGCCTTAGTGTATCTCGCGACCAGGTTTATGCCTTTGATTCACCTGACACATCCACCAACTGACTTAATTCCTCTCGTCAGCAAGATCTCGCAATGCTTCACTTCCATATGAAATACTCGAGGAGAAAATACTTTTCCTCCGAATTGGGACAATCCAATGTGCAAAACCCGTGAAGGTAAGGTGGGAAGTGCAGATCAAGAAGAATGATAGCAGGAACCTAAAACCCTGTGTCAAAGGTACTATAATTTCATGTCCCGCTTTAATCATCTTTCAAGAAATTACAAATGTCAGGCTTACATGTTTGCATAAACATTTTTTAAACTCCCTATAACTTTTTTTTATCTAGGAAAGGAGATGAAATATAGGAACATCCGTTTTTGTTTTAATCTATGAAGATAAAATATGAAGAAAATGAAAGTAATAAATTATATGTCATCTAAAACTCCTCTTTTTGTCTTCGAAAGCATTAGAAAGAAAAGGGTGGTGGGCCATTGGATCTCTGTATGCTTAAAGAAGAATCATACAAGACTCAAGCTCTAGGATATGGAGAAAGTTAAACTGCACTACAAAAGAATGACATATTGACTCTTCTAATAAATTAGTTAAATAAATATTATCAGCACAAGTTGTTAATAAGTTTACATCTTTGGTAAAAAATAAAAAGCCATTGGTTGCAATTTTTTTATTTGCTCACACTTTTTATTTGTTATGAGAAAGTAGAAAGGATGATGATTCACACTTGCATATTTCCCATTTATTTACAAGCAAAATACATTTTTCTTTTATGCAAAAGATAACCTCGTTCCATTCTTTCTTATTTTCGAGTCGTTGTACTTTATCGTAAAATATAGCTTGAAGAAATTAGAAAGAAACTATCAAGTAAAAATTGAAAAGTTTTTGGAAGATTACATAACTATCAAGCCTATAAGATACTCTTATGCTGATATTAAGGAGATCACAAATCAATTCCAAGATAAATTGGGTGAAGGAGGTTGTGGAACAGTGTATAAGGGGAAGCTTTTCAAAGAAGTTCATGTTGCAGTCAAGATCCTAAACAACTCCAAAGGAAATGGGGAGGAGTTTATCAATGAAGTAGGAACAATGGGTAGAATCCACCATGTCATCGTCACTGCTTGGTCAGGCTTTGTGCCGATGGATTTAGACGAGCTCTTATTTATGAGTTCTTACCAAATGAGTCCTGGAGAAGTTTATATTTTCAAGAACAATAAAAACCATTCAATTTGATTGGAAAAAGCTTTCAAGATATTGCTCAGGTATCGCATGGGTATTGAATATCTTCACCAAGGTCAGACATCAAAGAATCCTCCATTTTGACATCAAGTCGTACACATTTTACTCGAGTATAATCTTGAATCCAAAATATCTGATTTCGCCCCCGCCAAATTATGTTATAGAGAACAAAGTGCGGTTTCTATGATCATCATGTGGGGACCATGGGCTGCATCGCTTCCGTAGATGTTATCTAGGAATATTGGGAATGTGTCTTACAAATTAGATGTTTTTAGCTATGGAATGCTATTACTTGAAATGGTAGGAGGAAGGAAGAATATAGATGTTACTATGTACAACACGAGCCAAGTTTACTTCCCAAAATGGATTTATAATCATCTAGGTCAAGATGAAGAGCTGCACATTCGAATTGATGAAGAAGGAGATACTCAAATAGTAAAAAAATTGACCATAGTTGGACTTTGGTGTATCCAATGGTTCCCAACAAATCATCCTTCAATGAAGCTTGTTGTTCAGATGTTAGAAGGAGAACATAATTTACCCACACCTCCCAATCCTTTCACTTGCTCTGGTCCAACACAAACAAATGCAATTCCACCTAAAAGATAACTTCAAAAAGAGTTAGCAGTCATCTCAAATATTGAATGAAAGATGTTGTCCATCTTTTTCAAAATTTCAAGTGTTTATTTTATAATACATGTAGCAATCCTTCATCATTGTAGGTTTATAAAATTATTGATATCATATGCCAATATTTTTATTTCAAGATTCATTTTGAGGTTCAACTTACAATATGTTTCAAAAGTTCTCTCTCACATAACTTATCTCTCTTCCATAATGTTGATTGTAGTATAAACAAAAATCTTGTTTCGAAAGTCTCAACCTAATCGTTCCAGCCTACTCAAAACTTTGTGAATCACCATTAACCAGCAAAAGGCAGTTTCATTTTAACCAAATTTTAGCAAGAGTATGAGAGTAGGCTTTACATGGAACAAGGAATAATAATGCAATTCACTGAATAAATAAATAAAATTGTTTTCTTAACAATATTTTCTGTTATTGCTATAGATTTAATAGCATGTCATAATTTATTAGAAAAGATTCAAATTTTCAAAACGTAGAGAGTATAAAGGTGTCTGAGAGACAGTGAAAAACTCTGGAGATGAGCATTGTTGCTTCTGAATTGAGGCTTTTAATTATTCGCAGAAGGTTATAAAAGCCTTAATTAATTAAGGTTTTTAATATTTATGTGAATAGAGGTTAGAAAGAAAATGTGACCAAAACATAATGTGAGAAGATGAATAAAGGAAAACATAAAAAAATAATATAATATATTTATTTTCATTTCTTTTCTCTTTTACATGTAGTTTAAAAACTTTGAAAATTGTATAAATTGTATCATTATCATCATCATGTGATCTACTTTATACTCCTCTCCATGATGCATTAAACAAAGGGAAATTAGATTTGATTTCATTTATTTATTATTTGAATTTGCGAATGATTAAACTAGAGGATCCAATGCAAATATTGCTTATGAAGAGAAATAAAGATACTTTCTTTTAGCGAAGTCATGTATTGGTGTAGCTTAAGTTTCTTCAATGGAATTGCAATAATATTTATATATGAACAGTTTGATTGAATCATTCCATCTTCAGATTAACGGATATTTTGGTTATTTTAATCTCCATTCTATATAAGAATGAATCATGCTATTAAGTCAAAAGTTTATGTATTATTATTATTCATTTTGGGCATGTAATTTTTAGAGTAAAAAAAATTCAAAATATTCAAATGGCCTTGATTTAAAACTCCACTATTTTTTTTCTTTGGTCCATTAATTTCTATTGATTAAATTGACTTTGAAAATAATAAATGGAAGTAGCAAATTAAATTTCAATATAAAGTAACAAATTTCCATGGTAATAAATGAAAATTTGATTAGTTATAATGCCTAATTCATATGGTAAAGCGCTCAATGTTTAAAAAAAAAAAACAGGGTGTAAGGAGGGGAGGGTCCCGAGTTTGAGTCATAGTGAAAACAATTTATTGCATTCTAACTAAAGTGTTTAGCTGTAAAAAAAAATGGAAATTTGACTTTACATTTGGAGGACTTCATTTATTTTTCCTTAGAAATATGCAATGAGAGAAGGAAGGAGATAAGGTGTATAAATGCCCCTGACTTATAGTATTATATCCAATTTAGCCCATGACTTTTTTTTCAGTCCACAAGTGCCCCCGACTTTACTATCATAACTCATCTATGCCCATATCGTCATGGATAAATGGATAAACCAGATCTATCCACGTGACGCTCCATCTTAGCGGCGTTTTAACGCTTGTTTGTCCATCTGCATAAGTTCATGACGGCGGAAGAAGCATGAATGAACTACAACACTAAACATTAAGGACACCTATGGACTGAAAAGAAAAACTCATGGGCTAAATTGGACACATGACTATAAATAAAGGGCATTTATGCACCTTATCTCAAGAAAGAAGGTGTGCATTTCTTGATGGTGGAATTTTACTTATTCCACGTAGTTGGTAGACCATAAGGGTGGCCAATGTTGAAAAGTGAAGCAAGACCTTTCCTCTTATATGTATTAATATACTTTTCCAATCAAAAAAAATCCATCATCAAGAAGTTCTCACCTCCTTCCATCTATCACATCTAGCTCATTGAGCATGTCTAATGGCAAAGAAATAAGTATCCCAAATGCAAAGACAAGCCTTGACTTAATGCCAAGATTGACTGGGGGGTCTTCATTTGAAAAGTCACATATATTAAAGGGTTTAGGGTTAAATTTTATTATTTTATAAAAAGTAATATTGAAATTAGAAAATATATTTTCTATTTCCTTGAACAGTGATGACCATCTAACTTCCAGCCAAATGTTTGGCAAGAGATCAACCAAGCATTCAACAAACATAACAATACAAACTGATTCTCCGCCACTTCTATCAAACACTTTCATGGTAATTTGTTTCAACCGTGATTCTCCTTGTCATTTCGTTTTTTCTTTCTTTCCGTTTTAATTCTTCTTTCTCCAATCAGATTTCAACCTACTCCAATCTACTCAAGATTCTCATTCTTTTTCCGACAGAAAATTTCTACAACAAAGAAATTATTCAAGAACATCTCTTCTTCTCTCATGGATCATTCATCCACTCAATCTTCTGAGTATCAACAGAATACGTCATCAAACCCCCCCTCTCAGCAGCTTCTTAATCATGTTTTGCCCATTAAACTTGATAGGAACAACTACGTTCTCTAGAAGACTCAAATGGAAAATGTAGTCTTCACGAATGGACTTGAGGATTATATAGATGGTACCAAGAAATGTCCACCCAAGGAAATTCGATCTGGTGAAGCAAACCCTGAGTTCATCAAATGGAGACACTTGATCGTTTGATATTGTTGGATTTATTCCACCTCACACCTGATATAATGAGCCAGATTGTAGTATGAATCTTCTCATGAAGTTTCCGGGATTGCGCTGCAAAGGATCTTCTCTGCATCTTCTAAAGCTCGGATTATGCAATTGAGATTTGAGTTTTAAACAATCAAGAAAGGAGGTGACACTATGATGGAGTACATCCTGAAGGTAAAAACCATAACTGATAACCTTGCTATTGGAGAACCAGTAAAAGAAAGGGATCAAATTCTTCAAATCTTGGGAGGTTTGGGACATGAATACAATTCTATAGTTGCTTCTTTAACATCTAGAGATGAAGATTTGTCTCTACATTCTGTTCATAGCATTCTGTTAACTCATGAGAAAAGACTCCAACTACAACAGTCTCTGCCTCCAGAACTTGTTCCACTTACAGCCCATGTGGCTACTACTACTCCTCAGTACAACAATATGCGTCCCGACTCCCAATACACTCAAACGCCATCAGAAGAGACCTCCTCATCAACAGTTCATCCGTTCTACTCAAACTCCCACAAAGATTCTTTGCTTCACATCATCCGCCTTCTCTGCCTACTCGGCCACAATGCCAGTTGTGTGGCAAGTTTGGTCATGTAGCAATGAAATGTTACCACAGGTTTGATATTTCTTTTTAGGGACCTCCTCCACAGCCTTTTTCATCTGCCTTTGCCAATTCTCAGAAGAACTCTCCTTCTATGCATGCCATGCTAGCATCTGGTACCACCTCTGAAGATTGGTTTTTGATATTGGCACCATCACCTTGCCAAGGATCACACCAGCCTTTCCAATGTTCATGCGTATCAGTTCTCATGTCCCCATACTCCTGAACAAAATGGGAGGGCAGAGAGAAAAATTCGGCACTTAGAAGAAACAGGCTTGGCACTTTCAGCTCAGGCCTCCTTGCCCTCAAATATTGATGCAGTCATTCCAAAAGGCTGTGTTTATCTTATCAATCTTCTCCTACCAAGGTCCTTTCCTATCAGTCACCAATTCAGCTTCTGTTTACAAAGCCCAAATTATACTCATCTTCTCATTTTTGATGTCTTTTTGCTTTCCTTCCTCAGACCTTGCTACATGACTAACAAACTGTCTTATGGTCTACTCCTTGTGTTTTTCTTGGATATGCCCCTTCTCATAAAGGCTATCTTTGTCTTGATACTAAAACTGATCGGTTTTACATCTCTAGGCATGTGATTTTTCATGAAAATACATTTCCGTTTCAGTCTTCCTTGGTCTCATCAGATACTTCTTCCTCTTCAGATTTTCAGTTAGTTCTCACACCAGCCTTGCTACCTCAAACGCAGCACTCTTCTTCAAATTCCTCATCCTTGTGTCCCTCACCATCTACTGCACCCTTACCTCCTCTTCTACCAGTTCCTTTTACACAATCTGATACTTCTTCATCCATTCCTTCTCCTCCTCCCTCAAATACTCATCCCATGATTACAAGAGCAAAATCCGGAATCTACACAAAGAAGGCTTATCTTGCTTCTCAGATTACAGAACCACAAACATTGAAGCCATGAATACTGGAATACTGTGGCCTCTACTTCAAAATCAGACCTGGACCCTTGTTTCTCCTCCTCTTGGTGCTCATTGTGGGTTGTCGTTGGATATATAAGGTCAAGTATAACTAGATGGTTCAGTTGACAGTTTAAACAGAAAGGTTTGAGTCATCCTGCACGGAGAAGCACCAGACCATGCTAAACCCTCTCAAGCTCAGTGAAGCCATTGGTGAAGAAATAAATTACAAATCTCAAAATTCAAGTTCATGACACAGATGATTGCTGTCTAACACAGTTTCTAAACCTCAGTTTATCCGTCCTCCTTTCCAGCTGCCACTCAGAAAGTCACATGAAACTTCAACCTACTCAATTGCTCGTCAACTAAAAACAGCTTTTCCAAAATTCCATTGAGATTTGGACCTATCCTCTTGCCCGCAAGATCCACAATGTTTCCTCTCTCCATATCAAATATTCAAGGGTGTCATTATACTTTCCAATGGAATTGGGATAAGCCAATGCAAAAGCTGTGAAGCAGAAGGCAGGAAGTGCTAATTGAAGTTAGCAGAAAGAAGGAAGTTGAAATCTAATGTGTCAAAGGTAATATCCTTCATCCATGTCCTGCTTTTGTTCATCTTTCAATCAAGTATGTATGTACATGTTAGCTGATTGGGTTTAGCATAATCATTTTTCATTATGCTTTTGTAGATTCTTTAAGGGTTCCGTTTATATGTGAAAAGGAGATGAAATAGAAGGAATATATATCAGTTTTTTTAATGATATAAAGGAAAAAATGGACAAAACAAAAAATTTAAGCAATTGAAAACTCCTCCATTTTGCTTAGAAAAAGATAAGGGTCTCAAAGATTGCCCAACTGAGGAACTTTACATAACATTTTTTATTTTGAAAGGGAAAAAATTTTCGATTCAAACTTGCAATAGATCGATAGATCCGAGATGCAAATTGATAAAAAACTATGTATGATGAAACAGAACCCAACTACAAGGCAACAAACTGCATACAGCTCACAGTCTATGTAATGCACATTCATGAGTCCACTCTAGTTTTTCAACATACTGATGACCATAATCTAATATTGTCGATTGATAAAATTCACTTTACCTGTCTGAATCGCCACCACATAAATAAAGCGCCACAACAAGACGATGGAAAGTACTATGTCTTAACAAGCCGATGACAAGCCAAATGTCGCAATAAGATCACAACAACACGAAAACAAAAATAAGACCTAAATCTTTGTGAAAGAACCACTTTATTGAGTAGGAAAATCAAAAAAAGAGATGTAGAAGAATGCTTTCGTGTCAAGAATGATAAAAATCACCTCATTTCTTGAGGAAAAGTTAAACAACAAGACGAGAAAAATTTACGACTTTAAATGGTTTAAAAGTTCTAAAAACAACAGAACATTACTTTGGAAAACCGGTAGGCACTATACATAACTTAAATGTAGGTGATGGAGAAAAGTAAACCCATGAGATATCTTAATTTTCTTGAATCAAATAAAGATTATCGCCACAAGTAATTGATAATTTTTATATCTTTTGCAAGTGCATCAAAAACGCCAATGGTTATAGGTAAATTTTCATTTACTCATTCTTTATAGTTTATATGTTATGAGAAAGCAAAGAGATGGTGTTTTACAATTTGCATATTTTCCTTTACTTACAGGAAAATTATATCTTCTTTCTATAGGTGTAACCCTTGGTTCCATTCTTCTTATTCTTGGAATCATCATAGTCTACCTGTATATAGCTTGGAAGAAATTGGAAAGAAACTATTAAAAATATTGAAAAAGTTGACAAGAAGATTACATGGCTCTAAGCCTACAAGATACCTTCCTTATACCGAGTATTAAGAAGATCACAAATCAATTCCAAGATAAATCAGAAAGAGGCTATGGAACCGGTATGCGGGAAGCTTAAAGAAGTTTATGTTGCAATCAAGATCCTAAACAACTTCAAAGGAAATGGGGAGGAGTTTATTAATGAAGTGGGAACGATGGGTAGAATCCACCATGTCAATGTTGTTCGCTTGGTTGGCTTCTGTGTTGATGGATTTAGACGAGCTCTTATCTATGAGTTCTTACCAAATGAGTGCTTGGAGAAGTTTATATTTTGAAGATCTAGGAATATTGGGAACATGACTTACAAATAAGATGTTTTTAGCTATGGAATGCTATTACTTGAAATGGTAGGAGGAAGGAAGAATATTGATGTCATTGTTGATAACACTAGTCAAGTTTACTTCCTATAATGGATTTATAATCATCTAGATCAAGGTGAAGAGTTACACATTCGAATTCATGAAGGAGATACTCAAATAGTAAAAAAATTGACAATTGTCGGACTTTGCTGTATTCGATGGTTCTAGCGATCATCCTTCTATGAAGTCAATGTTCGGGGATGTTAGAAGGAGAACATAATTTACCCATGGAACATGATCTTGCTGCAGATCTCAAAAATCGAATGAAAGATGTTATCTCTTTTTCAATTTTTAGAAGTGTAATTCAAATATGATGTAGCAATCCTTCATCAATGTGGATTTATAATTTTATGGTCATCATGTAACAATACTTTTACTACAATATTCATTTCGAAGCTTGTGCTAACAATATGTTTCAAAAGTTCTCTCCCACATAATTGATTTCTTCTCCATAATGTTTTCTGTCTTTAACCGGCAAAAGGGCAGCTTTATTTAGCCAAGTTTTGGCGAGAATAGTAATACATGTAACAGGGAATAGTAATACATTCTTAGGAAAAAAATAAGATAAAAATTGTTTTGTTCTTAACAAGATCTTCTGTTACAGATTCAATAGTATGTTATTATTCATTAGAAAAAAAATTTGAAACTTCAAATGTTGAGTGTATGAAGGTGCCTGAAAAAACAGGGGAAAAACTCTAGAGATGTACACTGTTGCTTAAGAGTTAAGGCTTTTAATTATTGGCAGTAGATTTTTAATATTTTACGAGACTTAATTAAGGTTTTAATATAGCAGGATAGGAGTATCTACAAAATGATTATATGAGCCTCTTAATTGGTTTTACACTCTTTATTATAGAAGCCTGAGAGAAATGTGACCAAATAATAAGTACGTCAGAAGATGAAAGGAAAGAAAGTAAAAAATCAATACAAATATAAATAATATAATATAGATTTATAGCAAGTACCCATTTTTTATTGTGAGGATTTACAGCATCAACAGAAATGCATCAAACAGCCCTGGCAACTAGAGAAGAGAGATGAGAGAATTAGAATTTTTCTGAATTTTTTACAAAGAGTGCTAATCCCTTATTATGAGCCATGAACTGAACTGAATTTTTTCCAAGAAGGATTTTCAATCACCCAGCACATGAACTGCATGGTCACACCAAATATGAGCCATAACATTAAACTTATGTTTACCATTGCTCTATTCCTCCAGATCAAATGAAATCAAATCTACAATAGATACCAATGTGCAAGATATGAAATTGTGTGAATGATAAAAGCAGAGTGAAATCAAGGTTATTGAACTCAGCCTTCGATTCATGATGTTCAACATTCTCTATACTTGATTTCACCACTCTTTTGTGATTTCTTTTGTTCTGTATCCAATTGCAGCAAACAGACTTGATTATGATCTCTCGGAATAGAAAAACAAGAAATTGTAGCAAGCCTATTGATGAGTACATCAGAATAGATAATTCTTACCCTTCTTTCTATCATATATATAGATGGGAATCAGCCTACTTTCAGTATATATATAGCATGCACTATCCGATACTGATCGACATTTCTGTCGGGTTTTTGTTGTTGACGTGATCTTCAGCTGGCACCTCTTGGGGAGTTAGAAGAGGCCTTGGAGGCATCTGTAAGTGCTCAACCCTTCCTTCAAGCATTTCCACAACTTTGTTCATCGAAGAACGATCAATGGGCTTCAATTGTATGCACCCATAAGGCTACTATAATCAGCTTTTTCAAAAGTTCCTTTCCTTCCTCTGTCTCTGTCGCATCTTCCATTTCTATGTAATTTCCTTCATCGAACTGGTCATAAACCCATGAAGGGAAGTAAATTTGGCTTGAATGCTCTGCATACACATTCAAATTCCTTCTTCATCCTGCCATTTCCATCAGCAACATTCCAAAACTGTAAACATCGGCTTTGTATGAGACTCCTCCAATGTTTATGTAGAACAACTGTGGAGCCATGTATCCCCTTGTCCCTCTTGCTGCAGTTAGGGACATAATACTATGATCTACCGGATATGATTTAGCGAGCCCGAAATCTGAGACCTTGGGAACGAAATTCTTATCAAGAAGAATATTATGGGGCTTGATGTCAAAATGCAGGATCTGTGTGTCACAGCCTCGATGCAAGTATTCAATCCCATGGGCTACTCCGAGAGAAATTTCATACATTTTCTCTCAGCTTAAGGAGATATTCCCTTCTTTTTCAGGAAATATGTACTTATCAAGAGATCCATTAGGCAAGAAGTCATATACAAGAGCCCGCTTTGATCCCTCAACACAAAATCCAATCAATTGCACCACATTGACATGATGAATCCGTCCAATTGTAGCAATTTCATTGATGAAATCTTGTCTATCGGTTTTGGAACTAGCTATTATTTTTACAGCTGCAAAATGGCCACTTCGAAGCTTTCCTTTGTATACCGAACCACAGCCTCCTTCGCCCAGTTTTTCCTTGAAACCTTTTGTCATCTTCTTTGATATTTGAGTAAGAGTACCTTTATGGTGCTAGATTTTGAGCTTGAAATGAACTCCCAATGGCATGGTACATGGATAAGTTCCTCTTCCTCCATTTGTAGATCAAAAATATAATAACACATGGACTTCGATCAAAGTCTTCACTGGAATAGAAACCCACTGGGAAGGAAAATTAAAGATAAATCAGCAGTAGAACTTCATTTGCTGAATCTGTTGTACCATTTTGCCAGGTTTTATGGTTTTCTCGTCTTTAGTTTGTTTTCATCTTTATTTATTAACTGACAAGATTCTAACATAACTTGATTGAGGAAATACAATGTCTTACCAATGAAAGCGGCGCATACAAAAGAATAGCTGCTCAAAATAACAAAAGAAATTAAACATAATTAAAGGTTTTCTTCGAACAAATTTATAAATGGGCGAATGAAAATGAACAATATATCTATAGATGGAGAGAATTCTCACAATATAAAATCCAATACCAAGGGTCCCCTGAATATGTAAAACCTGCATCACCATGATAAGGAGCTGAATCATAAAGCTGGAAGCAGCAGCTATGAGTAGACAGAGTTAAAAAGAAAGAGTACAGTTTTATACTACATATGATATTTCATTATTGACACTCCCTCCCTGCCTTAAACTAACAGGGCGGTTTAGGGTAATTTCATTTTCTGTTGGAAGTTATTTAGATAAAAATAAACAGAATGATTTTCAAATACTAAAATCTCACCGCAAGGAGGGCACTCAGAGGACCATCGAAGATCAGTTCCATATAGAAGCCAATCATGGATGCCTGAACAAGAATTGTTGTCAATCTTCTGCCCTCGGATCGAGGCACTGACCTCCAAGTCTATCCTGCAAGAGTTCTCTAAATCTGAAAGCTGCATGCTTCCAACTACAACATATGAATACGTTTGATTTGAAGATAATGAAAAAGCCGAAGTACCGTTTTTACTGCACGGTGCCATATCCATGTAAAGAGAAGAATTCATTGGAGTTTCACAGTCAATAAAACTTAGATACGAATTGTTCTCACCCCATAGAAATGGACCTCGAGAAATGAGTCTTGTATAAGTAGAAAGATGGAGTGACAGAGAAGAGAAGTCCTCAACAACCCTTACTGTGAAGATCTCGTAATTGATTTCTTTTACTCTGTATTTTCCTGAATACAAGTAAAATATTTTGCGGTTGTTCTCACAGGCCAGTTCAAACTCTCTTTCTCCGCAGCTGCGTGGATCGTCTTTCAGTCGGAAAGGGTAGCTTATATTATGAATATTACCACAGGAAGAGGTACAGAGATGATGATTCTGCTTGGCTTTACATGGTATAGGCACTAATAGAAGTAGAAGAAGGGCTGCAAAACCAGGATATAAGATCCTTCTCAACATACCTGGATATGGTCTCTCTCTTTTCTGATCTTTTATTGGACTTCACATTAAAAGCAATCGGTTCTGCAATCCCTCTCAACTGTTCAGTCTTGCCCACTTTGAGAAGACATGCCAGAGAGCACTGACTGGTGCCTTCTTAGTCAGCTAAGTACAAGAAGATGAGAAGACAAGCAGCCTCTTCACTCCCTCATATACATTGTCTAGTTCTTCCACAAGAATCCAAAGTGGAATCAGTCAAATCAAACAATTAGTCTTCTTTTCAAACCTGCTAAGGAAAATGATTTTCCGATCATGTTTGGTTTCACCATGGAAGATACAAAAGAAAATCAAATATAACCAAAATTCCTTAAAATTTTATATGTTTAAATTTCTTAGTCCTTACATTATATAAATAAATAAACAAAATGAGTTTGAATAAACGTATAGAACTAATTTATTAAGTTTAAATATATTTTTTATTTTTCTCCAAATTTTCTTTCTTTCTAATTTTCATCTCTATTTTCTTTCTTTATTACTTTACAGGGTTCCAAACGAAGACTTAACAAGTACCTGTTCTCCCTTGAGAACATCAATAAATATAGAAGGAATTAATCGGTCAGTCAACAGGGGAACTGTTTTTTTGGAAGGAGTGAAGAAATTTCCAGGATTATTGAAAACAGATTAAAATGATATGAGATTCATGGAAATGAGCTTAATGAATTTTTGTTGAAAAGTCTCAATCCAACACAATGCAATCAAAGAATCAAAAGCCATGGAAAATTATCCAATTTAATTTTTATGGATTCTTAGGAAAAGCAAGGGTTGTGTCCTCTTATATCTTTTTCAAAATTTTGGCTTCCTTGTTGAAAAGTCGAACACAATGATGGCAATGCATAAGAGGGAACCATCAAGAAAGTCGTGAGAATGATATTCGATTAATTCAATAACATTGAATTTTAAAGTAACGTACTGTCAATTAAGTATTAACAAATAAGAAGAAGTTCAGTATCTTCACTACCTCATAGGCATTATTATCCAGTTCTTCCACAAGACTCCAAAGTGGAATCAGTAAAAGCAAGCAATTAAACAAGTATTTGTTGTCAATGAAAGCTGGCTCAATGGTTAAGGGTTGGGCGGGGCACATGAAAGACCCAGATTCAAGTTTTCATGAGAACAGAATTCTATAATGATATAATTCCAAGTGATTGAATAGATGTAAAAAAATACAAGCATTTGTGCTTCCTAGAAAAAGGTAATGAATATAACAGGAATTAGTTGGTCAGTGATCAAGATGTCCCTGAAGGATCTCTTCCCAATCAGTGGATTAACATCCATCCTTAGAAGAGTGAAGAAAACAAAATGCATTAAAAGACAGCTTAAATTTTCCGATTATAGGAGGCAAATTAAAGCTCATACCTTTAATCTAAAATTCTATGAGATTCATCAAATAAAAATCAATGGAAATTCATTGTTTGCTTCCTCAGCTTAGGTCCATGTTAAAGTCTGGAAGTCAGTCCCAACTGCCGTGGAAAATGATCCCATTTAATTAATTGATGGATTCTTGGGAAATTTCCTCAGCTAAGAAAGTGCTTATATGTTAAATTTCCATGTTAGAGAAGCTTATATGTGAGATAAGAAAGAGCTTTTATGAAATAAAAGTTTGAAGTTTTCCAAGATACCATAAAAGCTATCTTGGAAAAGGTATAGATTGACACATAGAAAAGGTATCTTGGAAAACTTCAAACTTTTATTTCATAAAAGCACTTTCTTATCTCAGCAATCCCATTTTATAGCATTGGATTTTAAAGTCATGAATAATTCTCTCTTTTTCTTTTTTTTGGAAAAGAGATAATTTTATTGTCTCAAACTACAATACATCCAATCTAAACACAGAATCAAATTTAAAAACTTTAAAGGATGATGCAGCATCTAGGTTAATAGCATAGTGAATTGGCTTAAAACTCACACATTTGATAGTCCTATAATGACTAGAATACATACAACTCAAGTTCTGTAGCATATTGACGATCATGATTTGATTTGTTATCTCTATCTGATCGAATATGATTTATCATCTTAATCGCCCATATACTAGATAACACCGCAACAAGATGATGAAAAACCAAACCCCCAAACTAAAACGACACAACCACACGCCGCAATAAGTGAGCCACAAAATAAAATAAAGGAAATTAAAAACTCAGATATGTGTAGAAAAACCATTTTATTAAGAAAGAAAATGATAGATAAAGATATCTAAATGAGTGATTTCAGGTCAAATGACCAAACAAATCACCCCTTTTTTACTATCGAAAAAGGGACTAGAAGAATGAACAGATGAAAGAAAAGGAGGACGGCTATTGCCTCGTATTAAAGTCATGGGATAATTTATTTGCTCTTGTAGCATATCTTAAAAGGGCAAGAAGTTGAAGAGCAGTACTTATCCCAAACTCTAAAGATGTGTAGTTCCTTGAAACTGGTCCTCTCTCTTTCCTTCTTCCGGTTTGAGCTATAATATTGCACAGAGAAGAATCACACCATGCTACATCTCTCAAACTCAGTGACGAAGCTATTGGTGAAGAAAATAAATTAAAAAGCTCAAGTAATTCAAGTTCACGACACAGATGATTGCCGTCTAACACAGTTTTCAAACATCAGTTCGTTCCTCCACCCTTTCCATTTTCTAGAAGAAAGTCAAGGAAACTTCAGCCTACTCAATTGTACTTCAACCGAAACAGCTCATTCAGATCATTCTAAACTAGTCCCTTGCCTTAGTGTATCTGCTTACCAAGTTTATGCCTTCGATTCATCGGATTACATCCACCTATTGGACTTACCCTCTCGCCACAAGATTCGCAATGTTTCACTTGCATATGAAATATTCAAGGGAGAAAATACTTTTCCTCTGAACTGGGACAATCCAATGTGCAAAACCTGTGAAGAAGAAGGTGGGAAGTGCAGATTGAAGAAGAATGATAGCAGGGAACCTTTAACCCATTGTGTCAAAGGTACAACTATACTTCATATCCTGCCTTCAATCATCTTTCAAGCAATTACAAATGTTGTGCTTACATGTTTGCATAACCATTTTTTTAAATTCTCCATAATTTTTTTTCAATCTAAGAAAGGAGATGAAATACAAGAAACATCATTTTTTTGTTTTAATCTTATGAAGAAAAAATATGAAGAAAAATGAAAGTATAATAAATTATATGTCATCTAAAAGACTAAAACTCCTCTTTTTTGTCTTAGGAAAAAAGCATTGGGAAAGAAAAGGGTGGTGGGGCCATTGGATCTCAAAGAAAGCTTAAAGAAGGAACTATACAAGACTCAAGTTCTAGAATATGGAGAAAGTTAAACTCTACCACAAAAGAATATGACATATTGACTCTTCTAATAAATTAGTTAAATAAATATTATCAGCACAAGTTATTAATAATTTTACATCTTTTGTAGGAGCATCAAAAAAGCCATTGGTTGCAAGTAATTTTTTTTTTTTTTTTTTTTTGATGGATAAACAAATATATATAAAACCAAAGAAGGAACAAGAGCCCCTAGGGGTATACAAGGCGTATACAGAGAGGAGCCGACAGCCAAACCCAAAGAAAAGCAGCAAAAGCAAAAAATCAAAAAACAAAACAACCCACAAAGCCAGAGCTAAAGAATACTGAAAATATCTCTAACAAAAGGGTGTTCCACATCATGAACCAAGCTAGCCCAAGAAGAGAAAGAAAATAAAAGTGTGACTTCAATCTTGTCTTGGAAAAGGCTTCGCCTTCGAACACTAATCTCTATTCCTCTTCAAATAGCCCAAATCAAACAAAGAGGGACCGCTCTCCATAACTTTGCATCCTTTTTCCGCAGGGGGAGGTGCAGCCAACCCAACATCAAGTCTTTTACCAGAAAATGGCAAACCCCCCCCCTCCAGACAAAGAGAAAATGGCAGTCCACATGCACCAAACCTTTGGGCAGTGAATGAGCAGATGTTCTAAAGACTCTTCATCCTTTCCACATAAAGCGCACCTGCTGGCCAGGGAGAAACCTCTCTTTTTAAGTCGATCCATGGTCAAAATCTTGCCCCACCATACTCCCCACTCGAAGAAACCAACCTTAGTGGGAACGATAGGGTTCCACAGCATCTTTATAGGCACCGACTGCTGTCTTCCGCCTTCTAACAAGTCGAAACAAGTTTTTACAGAGAAGCTACCATTTTTTGCCTCTTTCCACCAAATTCTATCACTGAGATTAGGACTGATACTCTGAGAATTAACAGTCCAAGGAAACCTCAGACCTCCACCTCCCAATCATGAAAGTGCCTCCCAAAGCTGAAGTTCCATCCTCCCCCGGACCCCGAAACCACCCAAAGATCCGCAACCCTAGCCCCTTTAGAGCTTGCCATACGATACAACGCGGGAAAGGAAGAGCATAGTGGAGCTTCACCACACCACCAGTCTTCCCAAAATCTCGCCTTGGAACCATCCCCAATCTTCACGGAACAGTGATGTCTAAGGATCAAACCTTCTTTGCTAATTTCCTTCCAAAGACCAACCCCATGGCAGCCTTTAGGAATAGGAGGAAACCAGCCCCCAACCTCCAAACCATATTTCAAATTGATGACACTCCTCCACATAGAGTTATCTTCCATCGTGAATCTCCAACACCATTTCCCGAGCAGAGCCCTATTAAAAGTGGAGAGATTGCGAATGCCCAAACCTCCTTTTTCTTTACTCTGACAGACTGAATCTCAGTTTATCAAATGGAATTTCCTCTCTGAAGAGCCCCCTCCCCAAAGGAAGTCTCGCTAAATTTTGTCTAGTCTAAGCTTGACTTTCTTAGGGAGCCGGAAGAGAGACAATAAGTAAGTAGGCACGTTGGAGAGGACACTTCTGATAAGAGTGAGTCTTCCACCCTTAGAGATATATTGTCTTTTCCAAAGAGCCAACCTTCTTCGAAACCTTTCTTCGACCCCATCCTACACTCTAGCCTCCTTTATGCTTTGCACCTAGAGGCGCCCCAAGATACTCGCAGGCAAAGAGCCCATGTTGCACCCTAACTCAAAGCAAGCCCTTCCACATCATTAACCTCGCCTTAATAAAAGAAAGAGTTTCTCTAAATTGATCTTTGTCCGAAAAGCGTCAACCAAGCTAAATCCAGCATAAGGTGTCATCCTGTTCCTCAAAGGTCGAACCTAGGCCTAAATGATACCCATTGGAACCGGTTGCTTAACCCTCGCTTTTCAAAGTCCTGGTCGCAAATTCGCCAATTTTAGCGACCATTTTGGCCTCCGTAAGAAGGACAGGGGATGGGAGCCATAAACCTCGGGGAAGGAGCCGAGCCTGGAGGTCGCAGCTCAGAAGAAGGTTATAATCCTATGAACAGGTACGATGATAACCCCTATGCTCAATTTTCCCCTATTCCCATCTCTCAAGTTGTCGTCCCGTCTGTGATTTTCCGCCGGAGGCCTTGGTCCTGACTCTAATGGTGGCAACTCCATTTGCCATGATTGGGGATTAGATAAATCTAAAAGGATTCGACATAGGGGAGGAGTTTCACGGTTATCAAAGAAGATAAGTTCAAGTTGAATTGTTAGAAAACTGAAGTATGGAGTTGAAAGCAAAATTATCAAAAATTTAGCGTGAATTCTAGATCTCCCTACTAAGGGTTTTGAAAGGAGATTTTGAATTTATTTGAAAGTTAGTGGCTTCCCAAATGGTGGAAGGAGAAAGGGCAACACAGTCCCAAAGAGCGAGAGGGAGTTAAGATACGAGGACTACTATAAACTATAAATGGAACATTAATGTAAAGGAGGGGAGGATAAGGGAACTTATTGTTGGTGCTAAAATGAAGTTCAAAATTCTCTCCTGGAACGTTAGAGGAGTGAATGCCTCTGATAAAAGAAAAGTAATTAAGAATTTTCTCAGAAGCTATAGGGCGGACCTTGTCTGCTTACAAGAAACAAAGGTCCAAGAGATGTCGATCGAATTGGTTCGAAGTCTGGGGGTGGGCCGCCAATTGAATTGGAAAGCGATGAATGCCGAGGGATCCGCGGGGGGCATCTTATTGTTTTGGGATAATAGTCAGACGCTGAGCGACTGTGGGTTGGTAGTTTTCAGTTTCTGCCTGTTCGTAATGTCCAAGATGGGTTTCACGGCTTCACCGGGTGTACGGCTTCGTCTTATCCGAGGCGAATTCTATTCCTAAGCAGGAATTAAGGTTGTCTAGCATTGTAATACTGTGGGAATTACAGTCATCTCCACAGGAGGGTCGCAAATTTCAAAGTTGATCTGTAGGAGCTATTCTCCACAAAAAATGTAATTTCAAAGAGAATTATGGGGTTGTGTTGTTTGATTGAATGATTGATTTGAATATTTTAAAACAAAAAGACGATTGCTGGAATTTGCTCACCACCAATGATCGTGCAATTCTAATTCCTCTTACTTACAAATTTTCCATCTAAGAGCCATTGATAAATGGTCTTCGATGGAAAATTTGTCTTTAAATGCTCTTTTGAAAATAAGAATGATTGAGTGATGCTGAACACTTGTTCCCAATTAATTCGCACTTTAGCTTGCATTCAGAACTGCCACAACGCACCGAGGATATCTCGTTCACACGTTGTCAAGGAGATGCCCAACTAAGGTTTTTACAAAGTGTTTGCACAAGCGAATAACATCACACAATCCCTTGAGGTTTAAAAGAGGAATTGAGGGAATATACCTTGATCAGGGTGAGTTTCCACCGTAGAATCCCAGCATTAAAGGTTTAGAACTCCATGTAAATTATAAAGGAAATCACTCTTGAAGAGAATTTATTCATAACAAGAACTTTGAGAAAATCAGAATTCAATTGCAAAATCGAGGAATGAAAATTACAAAATACTGAGATTGACAACGAAATATATATTTCTGCTGAAAGATTAAATGTGCTTGAATCCAAAATCCCCAAAGAATTAAAGTCCTCAACCTGGATCTATAAAACTCAACTCAAACAATAGAGAAGAACTCTTCTCCTATGAAAACCTAACCCTAGCATCAAACCTCGCTTCTCCTTTGTATCCCGTGGTTTTTACACTTCCAATGTGATCTCGCATCCAAGGTTGATTGACAAGTGTGCCCCTTACGCAGGGATCAAATCTCTTCTCAATTCTTGATTTATATTGAAACGCAGACACATTATCGGTGTACCAGACACTTTGCCATCAAGCATTACAGGTGTACCGGGTACGCCTGAAGGTGTAAATTCTGCATACTTTGCTCCAATGGGTGCTTTTCTAGCATTGTCGAGCCCTGAGACTTCATCAATCGTTTGCCCACATCCTCCATGATTCATATTTGCTTCCCGGGCATAAATCTTTGTACACTTATGCATTAGACCTGAAAGACCTGCACAAATCTAAAAACATAAAAGCAATTAAAAGTACCTATCCTCATGCCAAATGTGGGTAAAGTGTGACTTTGTATGCTGTTCATTATAATTATTGTCAATTGTGTATTCACTATACAAGGTCTTATGGAGAACATTGTAAGAGAAGCTTTTTGGGAAGAGCTCGGTTCGATCAAGGGTCTGTGGGATGGCCCATGGTGCATTGGAGGCGATTTCAACGAGGTTCTTTTCCTAAATGGCTGTTGAGGCGTGGATTTCCAACACCATGAGAAGGTTCTCCGACATCCTGAATGATCTGGATTCGCAGACCTCTCCGTGGATGGCCCTACACTTGAGTGGGGGCCTAACGGCAAAATACAACGTCCCGCCTAGACAGATTTCTATCATTGCTGAATGGGAGAGCCATTGCAAATAAGGTTACCTGCAGATGCCTCCTAAGGCCTCGCTTTCCGACCATTTTCCCCATTTTGCTGACTAGCGTCGAAGCTTCGAACGGGCCTCGCGCCTCTTTCGTTCAACCGATGTGGTTAAAGTAATAGAGGGCTCAAAGACATCTCCGGGAAGGGTGGTGGCAAAATCTCCATTTTTACGGGTCTTTCGCCCATTCTCTCCGCTTAAATTAAAGGCCCCGAAGGTATTTAAGGCCTGAACAGATGCTTGGGAAGGTCAAGACTAATAAGGAGGAAGCCTTGCGAAGGGTATCCTTTTGGGACGATTGCAAGAAGGGTAGGGTTTTGACCCTTGAAGAAGCTGAGGAATTGTGTCAAAGCCAGATGAGTCTGCAAGTCATTTTCATGGAAGAGATCTCCTGGCGTCAAAAGTCGAGAGAGACTTGGCTTAAGGAAGGAGACAGGAACACCCGTTTTTTTCACAGGATGGCTAACACCCACAGGCGCAGAAATTGCTTAAATAGCATTTGCATCAACGGTAGAAAGTTAGACAAGGAGGCTGACATCAAGGAAGGTCTGGTAGACGCCTTCCAAAATTTGCTCACGGCCCCGGCTGGGTGGAGCCCTTCCCTTCCTGATTTAGATCTCAACAGGATAGGGATTGAGGAGGCGGTTAGCCTGGAGGAAACTTTCTCTGAGAACGAAATATGGACAGCTATTTCTGGTCTTAATAGTGATAAGGCTCCTGGCCCTGACGGTTTCCCTTTAGCCTTTTGGTCCTTCAGCTGGGACTTTGTGAAAGATGAGGTTATTGGTTTTTTCAAGGAGTTTCATGACAATTTAGACGGTCAAAACCTAAATACGACTTTTTTGGTTTTGATCCCCAAGAAACAGACCGTGGAAGATCTCAAAGATTTAAGACCGATTAGCCTTGTGGGAAGCCTTTATAAGATTTTGTCCAAAGTTTTAGCCAACGGGATCAAGAGGGTCATGGACCAGGTGATCTCCAAGTCCCAAAATGCTTTCGTCGAGGGACGTCAGATTCTGGACGCCGTTTTGATAGCCAATGAGTTAGGTCGATCTACCCCGAGAAGGAAAAATGCAGACATTTGTAAATTGATATTGAAAAGCTTATGACAAGATTTGGCTTGAGTTTCAGACGATTCGGGCGCGATGGGATTCTCGTAGTCGGCTAACCCGGATAAATGGTGCATCTCCACAAACTCTTTCCTGGCCCCATAAACGGTTCTCCCTGGGCCGGTTTCTTTCTGTTCTAGGACTGAGACAGGAGATCTCTCCCTTATCTCTTCGCTATTGGAAGCCCCGAGTCAGATGATTATCCAAGGTTGATGGTAACTACCTCTCCGGGTAAAGCAGAGTCAGAATCGGGGGCGAGGGAGGATATGTCTATTTCCCATCTTCTACGTACCGGCGATACGCTTATTCTTTTTGTGAGGCTGACTCGACGCCTAAACTTTTTAATTTGGATTCTGATGTGGTTTGAGGCTATGTCGGGTTTGAAAATTAACTTAGCCAAAAGCAAAATTATGTCGGGCCAGCCTGCTTTCACTATGACGGAGCTGCATCGAGCCAGTCAGGTGATCAAGTCCCCGCTCACGTCCTATTCGGGGTCTCCTCTGGGGGAGCAAAGCACAAGGCTCTCGGGGTCTGGGAGTCGATTGAAGAAAGATACCGAAAGAGGCTGGCTGCTTGGAAGACACAGTATATCTCTAAGGGCGGTAGGATCACGCTAATACGCAGTACTCTGTCCAGTCTCCCTATATATTACCTTTCTTCCTCGTATGCCTCGTAATGTGCGCCAGATCAGGCAAAGGATCCAGCGTTCCTTTGGGGAGTGGAGCCGAAAAGAAAAATATCTTTGGTGAAATGGGCAACGGTGTGCTCTGAAAAGAGAAAAGGCGGTATTGGTTTAAAAAGCCTCTCCAAGTTGAACAAGGCCTTGCTGTGTAAATGGAGTTGAAGGTTTGCCAACGATCATAATGCTCTTTGGAGAAAGGCTATCTGCTGCAAATTTGGTGAGTCCATTGGGGGCTGGCACACCCGTGACCTTAGAGGTGGCTATGGGACTAGTTTATGGAAGGAAATCAGAAAAGATTGGTTCGGTTTTTTCCAGAATGCGGTCTTTGTTCTTGTGGATGAAGCAGGATCAATTTCGAGCGATGTTTGGTGTGGTAGGTGACACGCCCAAAAGTGCAATTTTTGCAACCCTATATTAGATAGGTTTTTGAGTGCTTTTGCGCATTAATCATGTCATTTATACCAATTGAAGTATTCAAGTCTTCTTAGTAGCACTTATGCCATTTGTGAGAGTATTTTCGGGTCGCTTGTGTTTACGCACTTTAGAAGTTCAATATCGGGATGCGATGAATCATGAAGTTTGAACTCAAGTGTCAGCCATCAACCAGCCCAAGAATCAATGAAAAACTGAAGGCAAAGTGAAGAAAATTGATGCAAAGAGAAGACAGAGGTGCTGAAGAAAATCTGCAGTTCACACTTTTCGCTAAGCCTCATAAATTTACTGGATCATAAATTTCGCAGGGTTTAGCGAAAAATTTCGAAGTTCAAATAAATTGTGGATTTTCGCCAGGCACTGCTCCTAGCGAAATTCTCATGATTCGCTGATCACTGTACGCTAAGCTAGCCGAAATTTTCATTGTTAGCTAAATTTCCTCATTAGCCATAAATCACACAAGCCTTAGCTTAGCTCTTCTATTTTCGTATACTTTCAGATTACTACCTAGCTAAAATCTCACCCTAGCGAAATTCACTGCCTCACACATGTTTTTGTAATTAATACAACCTAATTTCAAATTTGTGTGTATTACTTCCTCTTGTCCTTTAACTTAGCCAAATTGTTAGGTTTTTGGTATTTTCATGTATTGAGGTGGCCTATATAAACCCTCTCTTTTGTAATAGAGCATAGAATTTTCGGGGGAAGCAACAATTGGGGAGAGGAAGAATTTGTAAGTTTCTCATTTTTGTAAATAAAGTCTCGTATTTTAGTTAGGTTTTATTTTCCTCTCTTCTCTCCTCTTCCTTACTTCTAGGCTGCCAACACCCTCTTGAGGATGACAACTCAAGAGGATGCTGGCTAAGCCTTTGAAGAGGAAGGAAGCTAGCTTGGTCAAGGGGGCATACGATGTTGTCCTCTTGTACCGAAAGTCAGTAATCGTATTTATGGTCCTCATCTTCAAATTAGGGTTAAATAGCTTTGAATGTTATTGATTTGGCCAATACTCATGTGCTTTAGGATACGCAGATACTTATTGCTAGATGCACTGTGGTTCATTAGATGGTCTTTACGAGCCTTTGAAATGATATTTAATGCTAGGTTTCAAACTGAAAAAGGGCCATAAATGCATTGCTACCTGTGTTGACTCAAATAGGAGTTGTTGTTAGGGTGAGGTTTGCTAGTTAAACATAGATCCTATATGCCAGTGGACTATAGGTTGCTTGTCATAACATCGAGGATAAAACCCGAGGACACTTTGTTTGCCCTAATTTACTCAAGTTAGTGACCTAAATCTCTTCAAAGTTAACTTTTTCACACTTCACTTTCAAATTTTTACAATTTCAGTTTTCTAACCTACTTCCACCGTTGAAGCAACTAAAAAGTCCAAATAGAAAGCCCACCTTTTACACTACAGATTGGCCTCCCAGGGATGAAAACCCATCCCCGTGTTCGACCCTAGACCACTATACTCCGCTAAGAGCTCGACCACGGCAGTAGGAACTAGGGTGTATATAAATTTTGCTACCTAGCTCAGCCTACCGTGGCACGACCAAATGGCGCCTGCCGATGGTGCCAAACTACTAATGGTGTTGGCGTACTGTGATCAACATCACAAGTGAAGGTAACCTTTTAATTCTTTTGTCACTCACCAGGAACCGCACGCTTTTCATTACTTAAATGACCGCACTGCTTCGCTTAGTCAGTTTTAATTCTTTATTTAACTTTAATCTTTTGCAAGCTCCAGAGTTGCCTGGTTGTCTCTAAATTTTGTAAATGTGTGTTTATGCAACAAAGGATAGAGACACACGTAGATTGCATAGAATCAGTACAATAACCCTAATCTGGGCCATCAAGTCACAGGTCACACCGATACCACGGATCCACCACTCAAGAACAACAGAGTCAGCCTGGAACCCCAATGAATCCAAATGCCTATAGAACCATGAGGGATCACATCCACCCTCCCAGAGTTAGTGCCCCATCCTGTATCATTCTCCCGTCAAGATGCAGCACAGCCATATTTGGCACTCCTACTCCCACACATATCATGGTATGGAGAATGAAAATCCATACACTCATATCGGGGGATTTTTAGGAGGTTTGCACTACCTTACGGAAGGTATGATGGACATGGATTTGCTGAAGCTAAAAGTATCACTGACTCTAAAGGACAAGGGCCAAGATATGGCTCAACTCATCGAGGCCTAACCATTCGAATCAATGAAGCCACAGGCAAAAATTCCCCGAAGAAGTTCTTCATGTCATAAGACCACAATTTGAAAAGACAAATTTATACCTTTGCAGCTCAGGATGGTGAGAGATTTTACCAAAGGTTGGGAGAGATTAAGTGAAAACCACGTTGTCTCCGCCCACATCATGGGTTTGATACTGATGTCAGAACCACTTCTATGGTGGTATGTCTCCGCCATGAGGCGCCTTTGGAAACCATGTGTGGAGGAGACTTTCTAAGTAAGCATCCCATCTAAGCTACGGATTTTAAATTACGTGGCTGAACTTAAGGGCGGATGAACCCAACCCCAGAGAATTGGAAAGGATGAGACCTAATGGTTAACCCAAGGGTGGGATGTATGCACCGCCGTAAGAAATAGAGAGATGAGAGCCAGGATTTCAACCCTAGCAAGGAAAGTGGAGGAGCTTGAAGGCAAACAGCTCCAAGAGGTGCATGCAGTTACTGAAAATCCTACACAGTCCAATCCTTGCACCAATTTCCAATCCCCTGTGCACCCAGTAGAGTCATGTCCTATGGCCCCTGCAGTGAAGGATTTGATGTCAGAATGTGCAAACACTGTAGGACAATACAAGCCACAACAATCCAATGCTCCATATGGTAATACTCACAATCTAATCGAGGAATCACCCAACCTCTCATGGGAGCACCCAACCCCCCTGCCTATGTACCCCCAGGTGCCAAACCTCGCCTTGTTCTCACAAATACAACAACCATCATCCTCTTCTCCAAAGAGAACAAGCCATATTGAATTTGAGTAAGGGCGGCAGGGCAAATTTTGTCGAGGAACAAAAGGAATCAATGCAACCGGCACAAAGAATTGATACTGCCAGAATTCACTCGAATAAGAGAATAGATGGGCTTGAGAGCAATCTCAACTGAAAATTGACAACCTGGGCGTGATTCAATCACCAAGATCACCGTTGCTAGAGGTACAAGATAAAGGGAGGTTTCCATCACAAACAGTTCCAAATCCTAAGGGAATCCATGAGGTCGGGTCATCCAACAATTCAGGAATGGATGAAGTTAAGGCTATAATTACCCTGAGGAGTGGAAAAGAGGTTGATCAACCCATGCCAAAGCCTGTTGAAGAATCCAATCAAGGAGAAGAATTGCAGTCTGAGCATATTCTCCTAAAGGAGGATTCAATGAAATACCGCATACCACCTCCATTTCCACAAGCACTTAGAGGTAAGAAGAAGGCATCTCAAAGAAGCGCATTTGCAGGTCTTAAGGCAAGTGAAGGTTAACATACCTTTATTGGACATAATCAAACAAGTGCCTGCTTATGCAAAATTTTTGAAAGATCTTTGCATAATCAAGAAGGGATTAGGCATTGAGAAGAAAGCATTTCTCACTGAACAAGTCAGTGCCATAATCCAAAGCAACACTCACAAATACAAGGATCCAGGATTCCAGCCACCTCGCCAATACTGTGGAACTGTGATAGAGAAATCATTGCTTTGATTTAGGAGCCAAGGTGAACCTCTTATGTCATGATTCAAGATGCTGTAGCTAGGTCTAGGTGAACTTTAAACCTACCAACATCACACTCCTTACTGGCCGATAGATCGCTGGAAAACCCTATGGGATAGTTGAGGAGGTCTTAGTGAAAATAGACAAATCTCTACTACTCCAAGATTTTGTGGTGCTTGACACCGAGCCAATTGCAAGTGAACCCAATCATGTACCAATCATCCTTAGGAAGACCATTTCGTCACAGCCAATGCAACCATCAACACGAATGAGTCACAACTTACCTTTCGTAACATGACCTGAGTTGAACATCTTTCATCTAACAACAAACATGAGTCATAGAAAATGAAAATCATATAACTGATGAAGTTGTTTCAATTAGTCAGTGTGCAAATGTCCAGGAATTGCAGGGAGAGATCAGTCAAGAAGATGAAGAAGGTTTAGTCTTGCCATCAACACCAACTGCAAGCCAACTGCTCAATTTAGAAGCCATCAGTGAGGAGCAGATCAACATTTGGGCACCCAACACCATGGAGTCAACTCCAGACTGTTGTGGGCTGAGATCATTCTCCTTGACCCTCCTTGAGTAATTTTGAGAAATTGAACTGGTTCGGTGTTTCCCAAAACCGAATTGCAGTTCCACAATCTTTACTTTCTGTCTTAAGTTAGTTGATTTTGATAGTTTCAGTTATTTTTCGAAAACTTTTTAACTTAGCATTTTTCATTTTCTAGTAATTTAGTTTGTATAGTATAGTATTGTGTTTTAAATTTTAATTACAGTACATATAGTAAATTTTATAATAATAATTTATTTTATATATTATTAATTAATTTTAAAATTTTGAAATGCAGTAGTGTACTTGCTTGTTCTCAATTCGCTAAAAATAGCGAAAATTGGCAGGAAGACCCTTCGGCTGCCCATGTTGAATGAGAGAACCGGGAGGGGATAGCCAAATAGTCACTTCATTTCTCCCTAGCTTGTCGCTCGGCCCTGAGCTCCCAACCTAGCCGTGACACCGATCGCCATACCACAAGCAACTGACCCGAGCCGCCAAGATCGCCTGCATCCTTGCCCTTACCTACACCTCTGTCTGAGCAGTGATTGAGCCTGATCGAAAGATTCACCACGCCGCGCCACTACGACCGATCACGCCCCGCACTAGGCCACACGCTCGAGCCTCTGAGCTTCCATTGCCGCTTCAGATCGCGTGCCTGTCTGGGCCTTGGTGCCCCGTCCCAAAGATTTGATCGCTTTATCGAGCCTTGTTTAGCTAGTCCAGAGCTGTTTTCAGTTGCAGCCAGTGAGCCCTGATTCATCAGCTTGATTCAGAGTGATTCGCCTGCCTCTTCGAGCCTCTACCAGGATACGTGAGCCTCACCGCATTTTCATGAGTCGATTCCTTTCCGCATTTTATTTTGATATCGCATGGTTCGTACTCAGGGTGGGTCCCGCATTCGGCCGCGGTGAGATTCAGTACACCCGAGAGGGAGGCCCCAGCTCTGGTCCCAGCTCCAGTACCATCACCGGTCACCGAGGCTGTACTTGAGGAGCCTCAAGGATTCCGACGCTATCAGACACGGATGGGACCCCGGGCCCCATCACCCGTGACCACGGAGTTCCGAGGCCCAGCCCTCTGCTGGCCCGCACATCTGGCCCAGGAGAGTCATCATCCTCTCGGCCGCAGCCGTCACCAGTCACATCGGCTGCCGAGGCTAATTTCATCACCCCACCGTGGTCCCGCCCCCCGCCCGCCGAGGATTCGACGCCATTGCTCAGGAACCATTCCGGGAATGCGACTCCATCGCTGCACTGCTCCATCGGGAGTCGTACCACGACGCCCTCAAGGCCGAGGACTGATCCTAGATACCGGAGTCCATGGAGATTGATCGGAGGATTATTCGCTATTGCCTTCATGACCCTTGAGGCAGACATTACCCATGAGTGGTACCGCAGCTTCACCACTGATGACGCCTGGGTGAGATCAGCTTAACCGCCGCGGAGCTTCGGGGCCGCATTGATGATCGCCACGAGTACTCGGGAGTGGCCGATATTTCAGCAGCTCTTGGCCTGCGTATACCGCCGGCCAATGCAGAGGGTTACAGAGATTGGGCCCACCCGCCTCATCGCGAGATGGTTCGAAAGACCGCCGAGACACCACTCATTGACCAAGATTTTACAGTGGCGCCCCGCCTCATATATGCCGATCGACCATTTGTTCAGACGAGCTTATTCCCCGCTTGCAGCATTACGTGGCGGGAGGGAGCCATATCGGAGGCTCTTACCCGGATCTCTGAGATATTGGTTCGGGCCCCTCCGAGCCGGCGATGGCCTCTTTGCGCCGAGGAGAGAAGGTCCATCTAAGGACCTACACGCAGCAGAGAGCCTTCCATTACTTATGCCGAGACTCCTCCGCGGCGTTCTCAGCATATGGGATTCCCAGAGGAGCCCAGATCTAGATGAGGGTTCATGCCCCTGGTCATGCCGCGAGCGGGTGATGACTATGCCCGTATCTTCCACTTTACGACCACGTGACCGGGAGGGGAGGTACCCGGGTCAAGAGGTCGAGGACCACCATACAGATGATATACCCGCCCCGAGCCCGAGATGCCAGAGTCCGGCTCCACGATATCACCTTCATCCCTCCACATTACATCGCGAACAGCAGCTACAGATACTTCTACCCATCCTATTCAGCACACCATCCGAGTACGTCATGCTTGTACCGAGATAGCCGGGTGTGATGGATGCTATCTCTGCATACTAGCAAACCACACAGTAGCCTAAAGATGCGTACCCGTGATCGAGGTTGACCCAAAGGCTACTCTATGCTTCGCCAGAACATGACGCATCCTCGGGGGTCTTCTCGTGTCCCTCGATCGAGAGAGGAGCCCACCATGTATGCAGCCTCTTTAGATGTTTTACGTAGCAAGAAGAAATTTTCAGACTCCACCACCACCACAAAGAAGAGGTGGTTAGGTCTCTTTTATGATTTTGTATAGTTACCACTTTTATCAACTCCTACCGATTTTGGATTAGATTTATGTAATAGCCAAGGTGAGGCGTGATATTTTTTGTATGTTTAGCTTTGGCATGTACTAGCCACTTTAGCTATATCAAAAGCCATTCAAAGATATATATATGTACAAAATTTTGCATACCATGTTTTGTGCCTTACCATGTATATTTGTTTTCTTTCAATCGAATAATTGAATTGCTACAATCGACAATCAATCGTTGTTGGAAAATTGAATCACCGCTTGTCACCTTTTATGTTAGAGCAAATTCCATGCTTGAATCAGTTTTTTGGTCAATTGAAGTTCCAAAAGATGCTCAACTTGAAAATTTCTCCTTAAGCTAATTCACACACTCGCACAACCCGCATTGTTTCAATAGGTCGTGAATTTGTTTGTTTCCCTTTCGCTTGCATAGCCGACCTTAAGCATGTTGGCAACCTAGGATAGGTTTGAAGATCTATATTTGAAGACCAATGTAGTCTTCAAAAGGAAAAGAAAGAAAAAAAAAGAAAAAAAAAAAAAGAAAAGAAGAAAAGAAAAATAAGTCGTAGTTTCATTTCTGAAACCCGAGCACGGTCCGAGGGGTGTGGCATAAAGCTCTTTGAAACCCGATGCCCTAAGCCTTAATTGGGTCGGGAGTCGATTTAGTGTTCGCATGGGTGGGATAGGTAGAGTCTAACGAATTGTAGGTGCTTGATTTTCGAAGTCATTCGGAGTCCGGGGTGAAGCCTTTAGAGTTTGTGGTCAGTGATCCTTTTGGCTTGATGCCCTAAACCTTAATTGGTTGGGAGTCATCGGTGAATCCCCTTGCTATACCTAACTGTGAAGTCGAATTTTAAGCATTGCATCCTACAAAGCAGTTGAACAAAGAAAGAAGTGCGTAACTATCCTTATCTAGGTTGTTCAAATGCCTTAAGGCCATGTCGTTGCTAGGTTGGGGGAGGGGACAAATTTTTTCAATTTATTGGCGACCGTTATATAAAGAACCATTAGACTTAGGTGGAAATTCAAGTTGAGAATCATGGAACCAATATTGACCTAAAATTGTTCTTGTATGGTTTTGGCTCTTTCATGTCGGTTTTCAACTTTGATGTCAATTTTTCAGTTTAAAGGCAATGTTTATATGTACATATACCTTTTTGAATCATAACCTTTTTGAAAATCACTACATGCATCTCCTTTTTGTTTTTGCATTGCTAAGGGACTAGCAACGCTTCGACAGGTGGACACGCCCAAAGTGCAATTAACCCTATATTAGATAGGGTTTTGAGTGCTTTTTGCGCATTAATCATGTCATTTATACCAATTGAAGTGTTCAAGTCTTCTTAGTAGCACTTATGCCATTTAGAGTATTTTGGTCGTTTTTATGGTGTTTTTCTACACTTTAGAAGTTCAATATCTGGATGTATATGAATCATGAAGTTTGAACTCAAGTGTCACCATCAACCAAATTTCAAGAATCAATGGAAAAAAACTGAAGGCAAAGTGAAGAAAATTGATGCAGAGAAGATGAGGCAAAGGAAAATTTCCAAGAAACTACACTCGCTAAGCCATAGCCTAGATTGCGAAAATTTCGCAGGTTTAGCGAAAATTTCGCAAGTTCAGCGAAATTGTGGATTTTCGCTAGACACTAGGGTTTTCGCTAGGCACTGTTCCTAGCGAAATTTCATGATTTCACACCACGAAAATTTCCCTCACATAGCGAAATCGCCAAGCCCATGGCCTTTCTATTTTCGCTTATGCTCATGATTTCGCTACCTAGCGAAAATCTTCGCCCTAGCACCACGCTCACATGTTTTTGTAATTAATGCCAACCGACTTCAAATTTGGTGTATTACTTTGTCCTTTAACTTAGCCAAATTGTTAGGTTTTTTTGGTATTTTCATGTATTGAGGTGGCCTATATAAACCCCTCTCTTTTTGTAATAGATATAGAATTTTTGGGGAAGCAACAATTTGGGGGAGAGAAGAATTTGTAAGTTTTCATTTTTGTAAATAAAGTCTCGTATTTTAGTTAGGGTTTTATTTTCCTCTCTTCTCCTCCTCTTTCCCTTACTTTCTAGGTCAGCAAACACCCCTCTTGAGGATGACAACTCAAGAGATGTTTACAAGCCTCCTTTCTTTGAAGAGGAAGGAAGCTAGCTTGGCTGTGGGGGCATACGCATGTTGTCCTCTTGTACCGAAAGTCATGTGCATCAGACGGTGGTCCTCATCTCTCAAATTAGGGCTAAATAGCTTTGAATGTTATCGACGGCTAATACTCTCCATGCTTTTAGGATACGTTGCATACTTATTGCTAGATGCACCAGGGTTCATTAGATGGTCTTACGAGCCTCAAATGATATTTAATGCTGCTGTGGTTTCAAACTGAAAAGGGTCATAGCTGCATGCTACCCGTGTTGACTCAAATAGGGAGCTGTTGTTAGGGTGGGAGGTTTGGGCTAGTTAAACATAGATCCTAAGTATGCCAGGACTATAGTTTGCTTCGTCATAACGCGAGGATAAAACCCTAGAGGACACTTGTTTTGTCTTAATTTACCAAGTTAGTGACCTAAATCTTCAAAGTTAACTTTTCACTTCACTTCAGTTTTTATAATTTCGCTTTCAATCACTTCCACCGCTTTTGAAGCAAATCCAAAAGTCCAAATAGAAAGCCTTACCTTTTACAATCTACGCAGACATTCTAAAGGATGAAAACTCATCCTGGTTCGACCTCTAGACTATACTACGCAGCTTCTTGACCACGGCAGTAGTAGGAACTTAGATGTATATAAATTTTGTTGGATTTTAGTCACCCTACCGTGGCAAATTAATCAGTAGGGAGGCTCCGGTGTTCGCTTTCCCCACTCTCTTTAATCTAGCTACAAACAAAGAGGCCAAGGTTGCGGACATCTGGGACATTAGAGAGGGGGTTGGGTGTTGGTCTCCAACTTTTCTAAGACCTCTTAACGATCTGGGAGATTGAAGAAATGACTAGATTCCTTCATACTCTTCATGATCAAAAGGTCCGCCCACGGTGGACAAGCTTTTGGAAGAATGCTGATGATGAGGTTTCAAAGATCACACAAGAGGTCGATGTCTCCCCCGACTTCGATTTCCCTCACCGTATGGTCTGGAATCCAGTTGTTTCCCCAAAAATTGGAGTCTTTGCTTGGGAAGCTGCATGGGGCAAAGTGCTCACTCTGGACCAATTAAAACGTCGTGGTATGTCCTTTGCAAACAGATGCTTTATGTGTGAAGAGGAAGAGGAGACTATAGACCATCTTCTGATCCATTGCAAATTCGCTAAAATGTTATGGGATCTTTTTCTGTCAATCGTCGGGATTAGTTGGGTCTTCCCGCAATCGGTCCTTCACTCTTTCGCCCGGCAAGGAGCCGTCATGAAACATAGAAAAATTTGGTTTGCTGCCTCGCTGTGCATGTTCTGGAATCTCTAGTGTGTTAGGAATAGGCTGGTGTTTGAGAATGAGGTCCCCTCCGCCCAAAGAATTAAAGTTAATTTTGTTTCAAATCTATGGACTTGGGCTAACTTGAATAGTGTTGATTATATTACATTCAGACTTTACTGTCAGAGTTGGTAGTTTTTTTTTTTTTTTTTTTTCTTTTGGGTGTTTTCTTGTTTTCTTTGTTGTCGGTGTTTTGCTCTCCTTTTGTTCATGTCCTGTGTACTCTAAGGCTCTTTCGCTATCTATATAATTTGCTTTTTATCGATCAAAAAAAAAATCTGTTCCTCAGTGTCCTTACGGAAGACAAGAGTATCATCCGCAAAAAGCAAGTGTGTGATTTGCTTCATTATGTTATCTCTCCCCTTAAACATATACCCGAAGATATAACCACCTTCAGTAGCTTTGTCAATCATTAACGAAAGAGCTTCCATGCCCAAACAAAAAGATACGGCGATAAAGGGTCCCCCTGCCATGAGCAAGTAATTTTTTTATTTGCTCATACTTTATTTGTTATGAGAAAGTAGAAAGGATAATGATTCATAATTTGCATATTTCCCCATTTATTTACAAGAAAAATACATTTTTCTTTTTATGCAGGCTTACCCTTGGCTCCATTCTTCTTACTTTTGGAGATGTTGTACTTTATCGTGTATATATAGCTTGAAGAAATTAGAAAGAAACTATCAAGTAAAAATTGAAAAGTTTTTGGAAGATTACATAGCTATCAAGCCTATAAGATACTCTTATGCTGATATTAAGGAGATCACAAATCAATTACAAGATAAATTGGGCAAAGGGAGGTTGTGGAACAGTGTATAAGGGGAAGCTTTTCAAAGAAGTTCATGTTGCAGTCAAGATCCTAAACAACTCCAAAGGAAATGGGGAGGAGTTTATCAATGAAGTAGGAACAATGGGTAGAATCCACCATGTCAATGTTGTTCGCTTGGTTGGCTTTTGTGCTGATGGATTTAGGCGAGCTCTTATTTATGAGTTCTTACCAAATAAGCCCTTGGAGAAGTTTATATTTTCAAGAACAATAAAAAACCATTCACTTGATTGGAAAAAGCTTCAAGATATCGCCTCTGTATCGCTAAGGGTATCGGTCATCTTCACTAAGGTCATGATCAAAGAGTCCTCCATTTTGGCATCAAGCCGCATAATATTTTACTTGATTACAACTTTAATCCAAAAATATCTGATTTTGGTCTCACCAAATTATGTTCTAGGGAACAAAGTGTCTTTTCTATGACTATAGCTAGGGACCATTGTATTATATTGTCTTAGATATTATGTAGGAATATCGGGAATGTGTCTTACAAATCAGATGTTTTTAGCTATGGAATGTGCTATTACGCAAAATGGTAGGAGGAAGGAAAGAAATATTATTTACCGTGGACAACACTAATCCAAGTTTACTCCCATACGGATTTATAATGATCTAGATCAGACTTATCGCATTCGACGACAAGGAGATACTCAAATAGTAAAAAACATTGACAATAGTTGGACTTTGGTGTATCCAATGGTTCCAAACAGATCGTCCTTCTATGAAGCTCGTTGTTCAGATGTTGGAAGGAGAACATGATTTACCCACACCTCCAAATCCTTTCATATGCACTGGGGTCCAACAAAAACAAACGTACATGCACCTAAAAGATACCTTTAACAAGAGTTAGCAATCATCTCAGAAATTGAATGAAAGATGTTGTCCATCTTTTTCAAAATTTTGAAGTGTTTACTTCATATAATTTTATTTTTTTTGATAAATAAAAACCAAGTATTATAAAAAGGAAAAATTCCAAAAAGTACACATGAAGTGGACAATAGGAAGCCAAACACACAAAAGACAAGAAAGAAACCCTAAAAACTACCTACATCCCAACCATGTAAGGAACTCTACAACAGAGTTTGTGGTGTCATTGCCAAACAGGTTGGCCCAACTCCACAAATTGGAGATAAAGATAATTTTAATCCTTTGGGCTGAGGTGACCTGTTCCGAACACTAGCCTCGTTTAGCACGCGTATAGTCCAATGCATACAAGGGTGCTGCTGTCCAAATTTTTTTCCACTTCTTTCCCACGGCAATACCTTGCCAGGCTAAGAGGGTGTGAAGGATCGAGCTTGGAAACACCCAACTAATCCCACCAATTGACAAAAGCAAGTCCCATAACATTTTAGCACTTCTACAATGGATCAATAAATGGTTTATGGTCTCCTCATCCTCCTCACACAGATAGCATCTATTTGCAAAAGCCATTCCTCTTCGTTTGAGATTATCCAGCGTGAGAACTTTTCCCCATGTAGCTTCCCATGTAAAGATGCCAAAATTTGGAGGTACAGCTGAATTCCAAATCGAACGATAGGGGAAATCAAAGGCAGGGGTGATATCGTAACCTCCATACATGGCCTTAACTGAGAAACTTTTTGCCTTAACTTTCTTCAATAAGAGCATGTCTTCACCCGTTGGCCTGAAATTTTGGTCATGGAGAGTTTGTAGAAATCTTGCCATCTCTCCAATCTCCCAATCATTGAGAGATCTTAGGAAAGTTGGTGACCATCCTCCACCCCCTCACCGCCATCCCGTATCCGCGACCCTAGCCTTCTTTATTATTCAAAGCCGCCACTAAAAAGGGAGGGAAACCTAGCACACAAAGCCTCCCCACCACACCAAACATCTTTCCAGAAATTGATCCTTCTTCCATCCCCTAGGGCGAAGACCGAGTTTTGGAAAAAAGAAGGCCACTCTTTCCTAATCTCCTTCCACAAACTAGTTCCATAACCACCTCTGAGATCGCAGGTATGCCAGCCTCCAGATGATTCGCCAAATTTGCATCGTATAGCCCTCCTCCAAAGCGATTTCCTATCGTTTGCAAACCTCCAGCTCCATTTGCTGAGCAGAGCCTTGTTCATGTTGGAAAAGCTCTTAATCCCGATGCCTCCTTTCCGCTTAGCAGTGCAAACAATGGCCCATTTAACCAAGGCAATTTTCTTATCATGATCATTCCCTCCCCAAAGAAACTGCCTTTGAATTCTTTCTAATCGAGCACTCACTTTTTGAGGCATACGAAAGAGAGAGAGATAATAAATTGGAAGGCTGGACAATGTGCTGTGAATGAGCGTAGCCCGCCCTCCCTTAGAGATATACTGAATCTTCCAAGAAGCTAACCTCTTTCGGAATCTCTCTTCGATTGAATCCCACACTCCAAGAGCCTTATGTTTGGCGCCAAGGGGAAGACCCAGATAGGGCGTAGGTAAGGATCCAACTTTGCACCCCAGCTTTGAGGCCAACTCCTCCATATTATCCACCATTCCAATTGGTATGACTTCGCTCTTATTCAAGTTAATTTTCAAGCCCGACAACGCTTCGAACCACATCAAAATCCAGCTTAGATACTTTAACTGCTCCATGTTAGCCTGGCAAAAAATCAGCGTATCATCGGCGTAGAGAAGGTGAGAAATTACCAGATCCTCCCCTCTCCCAACTGCAATCCTCGTCTCCAAAGAAAATACTTTCCTTCCAATCGCACAAATTTTTATTACAAATGAGCTTCCCATTCCAATAACAAAGAGATATGGAGAAAGGGGGTCGCCCTGTCTCAACCCCTTAGAGCTTGGAAAGAAACCAGCTGGGGAGCCATTGAAGAGAACCGAAAAGGAGGCTATGGAAATACACCATTTTATCCAGCTCAACCACCGATTGCCAAATCCCATCCTATTCATGACCTGGTAAAGGAACTCCCAACTGATACTATCATATGCTTTCTCAAGAACTGCATCGAGAATCTGACGTCCCTTAACAAAAGCATTTTGAGACTTAGAAATCACCTTGTCCAAGACCCTCTTTATTCTGTTGGCTAGAACTTTGGTCAGAATTTTATATAAGCCTCCCATAAGGCTTATTGGCCGTAAATCCTTGAAGTCCTCGACAGTGTGTTTCTTAGGAATCAACACCAAAAAAGTCGCATCCAGATTCTTGACAAATCTGCACTGATCATGAAACTCCTTGAAGAAACCTAGGACCTCCTCCTTCACAAACTCCCAGCTGAAAATCCAGAAAGCTATTGGGAATCCGTCTGGGCCAAGGGCTTTGTCACTATTAAGACCAGAAATAGCATTCCAAATTTCTTCCTCAGAGAAACTTTCTTCCAGCCTCGAAGCTTCTTCCGACCTGATTTCATTTATTTCCAAATCAGGAAGGGATGGTCTCCAACCCCCTGGATCTGAAAACAAATTTTGGAAGGCTGCCACTAGACCATCTTTAATCTCAGTCTGCTCTTCTAGCTTTCTACCGTTGATGCTAATGCTAGTAATATAATTTCTTCTCCTATGGGCGTTAGCCGTCCTGTGGAAGAATCCCGTGTTCCTATCTCCTTCCTTTAGCCAGGTCTCTCTGGATTTTTGTCTCAAGGAAATCTCCTCCGCGAGGACCCACCTCTTGAAATCAGCTCTCGCATTAACACGGCCCTCGGCTTCCTCAAGGTTAAGTTCCCTTTCCTTCTCAAGATCATCCCAATAAGCCACCCTGCGCAGAGCTTCCTTCTTGTTAGTTTCTACTTTGCCAAAAACATCTCTGTTCCAATTCTTCAAAACACCTTTCAGGGCCTTTAGCTTTGCGGAAAGTATGAAACTGTAAGATCCATGAAACTGAAGATTTTGCACCACCCTTTCAAAGTCTCCTTGAATCCGGCATATTTTAGCCACATCAATTCAAAACGGAAAGGAGAAGCGGCTCGTTTCTCGACTCGCTGTCGTCATCGTGACGGGCAAAGATCGAGACTGGCCTAGAAGACAACTCGCACCACTTCGCAATGCCTGACTCTCCAATCGATGAGACTACGAATCTGTCTAAGCGGGATTTTGATCTACCATTGAGGCCACCCCGCCAGGTGTAAGGCCCACCTTGAAGCGGGATGTCTCTCAAACCCAGGTCATTTAGGATGTCGGAAAATCTTCTCATGGAATTGTCAATCCTTTTTTTTTTTTATCAGTAAAAACAAGTATTATAAAAAGGAAACTTCCAAAGAGTACACAGGAAGTGGACAAAAGGAAGCCAAACACACAGACTACAAGAAAGAAAACCAAAAAACTACCTACACCCCAACCATGTGAGAAAATCTAAAACAGAGTTTGTGGTGTCATTGCCAAACAGGTTGGCCCAACTCCACAAATTGGAAACAAAATTAATTTTAATCCTTTGTGCTGAGGTGACCTTGTTCTCGAACGCCAGCCTGTTTCTAGCACACCAGAGAGTCCAAAACAGACACAGGGGTGCTGCTCTCCAAATTTTTTTCCGTTTCTTTCCTACTTCCGCGACACCTTGCCGTGCTGTAAGGGTGACGACCGATTGAAACACCCAACTAACTCCCACCAATTGACAAAAGTAAGTCCTAATAACATTTTAGCACTTCGCAATGGACTGAATGGTCTATGGTCTCCTCATCCTCCTCACAAAGAAGCATCTGTTTGCAAAAGCCATTCCACGACGTTTGAGATTATCCAGCGTGAGCACTTTGCCCCATGCAGCTTCCCAAGTAAAGATGTCAATTTTTGGAGGAACGACTGAATTCCAAATCGACTGATAAGGGAAATCAAAGGCGGGGGAGATATCGTAACCTTTATACATGACTTTAATTGAGAAACTTCGGGCTTTACTTCATTAGAGCATATCTTCAAATTGCTGGCCTGAAATTTTGTTCATGGAGAATTTAGAATTCACGACCCTTCAATCTCCCAATCATTGAGATCTTAGAAGGTCAGGTGACCACCTCCAACCCCATCGCTCTTCCAAATGTCCGCGAATTTAGCATCCTTTGTTCGAGCCAATTCAAAAGGCAGGGAAACCAGTACACAAAGCCTCCTAATTACACTATACATCTTCCGTAAATTGTCCTTCTTCCATCCCCTTTTCTCAAGGGCGAAGACCGAGTCCCTGAAAAATCCAGCCACTTTTCCCTCGATCTCCTTCCACAAACTAGTTCCATAACCCCCTCTGATATCGCAGGTATGCCAAAATCCGAATGATTCGCCAAATTTACACCCAATGACTCTCCTCCACAGCGAATTCCTATCATTGGCAAACCTCCAACTCCATTTGCTAAGCAAAGCCTTATTCATATTAGAAAAACTCTTAATCCCGATGCCTCCTTTCCGCTTATCAGTGCACACTGTAGCCCATTTAACCAACGAGATTTTCTTATCATGATCGCTCCCCCCCCAGAGAAACTGCCTTTGAATCCTTTCCAATCTGGTACTCACTTTATGAGGCATACGAAAGAGAGAGAGATAATAAATTCGAAGGCTGGATAAGGTGCTTCGGATGAGCGTAGCCCGTCCACCCTTAGAATCATGGAATTGTCAATCCTGCCCCTTTTAGATCTTTCTTCTGGATAGAGAATCGCGTTGAAGTCGCCTCCCACACACCAAGGATCTTCCCACAGACCTCTAATAGAGCCAAGCTCCCCCCTTTACTTCATATAATATGATGTAGCAATCATTACAATATGTTATAAAATTAATGTTATCATATATCAATATTTTTATTGCAAGATTCATTTTGAGGTTCAACTTACAATATGTTTCCAAAAGTTCTCTCTCACATAATTTATCTCTTTTCCATAATGTTGATTATAGTATATACAAAAATCTTGTTTCAAAAGTCTCGACCTAATTCAGTTTAGCTCACCAAAACTTCTAGCTAGATCTTGATATTGATAGTTGAAGATAATCCACATGCAAAGCACAATTAGAACAACATAAAAGAGCTAGAAATTTATTCATACCGTGACTTGCTTTTAATTGACCTCTTGGAATTTTTCTTTCCAGCACCATGAATGTTTCTTTTTTTCCTCGCTTTCTCTCGCTTCATATCACTTAGAATGTGCCTCTCATTTCTCCCGTCCTGATTGATTTTTTTGAAGGCCGCTCGATTTTTTGTTAGCCTTTCTCAACATCTGTGTTTCTTTACACTCCTTTGCCGCTTTGTTCAAGTATAACCTATATGTCTACAAGTGAGATTCTGTTTTATCTTTTTATTTCCCCTGCTCCCCTACAATGAATGTATAAAGTATTGAATACTATGAATCACAAGAAAACCAATATTACAAAAACCTAGAGCAAGAAAATAAAATGAGAAATCACTTGAAACCAATGACTATAGGAATGAATCAATAGACAAGGTCGAAAGATGGTGGGGGCACAAAAAGTATTTGGTTAAGGTGGCATATGGACAAGATGCCAGATCTAAAATCTAAGGTAGAAGACCCTGACTTGCAAATCTAATCACATGCATCCTAAAACTCTATAGATAAAAAAGGTAGACTACAATTTGAATATCACAACAATCATAACATAAGCATCTACCTAGCAGTCATCTAAATTGCACAAATATCAATAATTTTTCTTATCAGTAAAAATTACACAAATATCAATAATCAATATGCCACAACAGAAGCACTACATACTACAATAGGTAGGATTACCCAACATAGCTAAAATTTAGCTCTATTACTCCATGAAGGTCCAATCGAGAGCACTCACTTATGCACAATAAACTACATTCATATAAGATGATGTAAAACCTAAGAATTAAGAGGAATACTTTGCCACGATCCAAGAGAGAGTTTTGTACCCAGCCGAATCAACTAAGATCCTCAAAAGCAACAAGAGTACTGAGTCACTGCATCCAACATCAAGAATTCCTCCTCCATGATGAACTGCCCATCGTAAGTACCGCAAAACCGTGATGGCTTAAATCTGCTTATAAAATTAGAATCACAAATTCTAGTGATAAACTTTGATATTTCTATACTAAATTTTCTTTAGTTGAGGCAGTCTATCGAATTGGTCATTATAGTGACAAAAATAAGAAGCATCGCTTTCTGAATAGGAAAGACAAAAAAAAAGGAGAAATATTTGAATTTTTATTAAAAAACGGTAATCAATCAATTATGATATTTTGAAATGAATGTACCTCATTTCAAGCAAATGAAATGACATATGATGCTTTTTATTTATATGGGAAAGCAAATAACACAAAATTAGGAAGAACTAATCATTTTTGGTATTGAAAGGACTAATCAATGCTTATGCTAAATCAACCTCATTGTCACAAAATATGATTATGAATTTAATGTAGTATAAAATTAAAAACAACTCAGAATAGATAGATGAGATAGATGGGATAAAATTATGGCAAATTATTAATTCACACAGCTGTAAATTTGCCCGGATCCCAGCCATTAGTTATGTGTGCCACTCCTTGAATCCAGCCCTCCATTCAAAGGATTCCTTATACTCATCAAAATTATATGAACAGATAAATATATATATATATATATATATATATATATATATATATATATATATATATATATATATATATATATATATATATATATATATATATATATATATTTTTTTTTTTTTTTTTTTTTTTTTTTTTTTTTGATAGGCCAAACAGGATAAATATTATGGAAGAAGGTGGTTTCTTTCATAGTCATACTATGAACATTCCTTGAGAATCTTAATCTTGGTATGTGAGGCATGTTTGCCTAAAGAATTAAGAAAGGTTATCTAAGCCACCTAGAAAATAAGCTATGCAATAGATCTTAGCGAAGTTGGTATGTCTTTTGTTCACCACGGCCAAATGAGTGGAAACTTTTCTGCCAATTAAAACTCTGTCCTTGGTGTAGGTAATTAGAAGAGAATGGAAGTAATTGGCTTAGAAACTCTCATGTACCTAATCTCGAGTTCTTGTCACTAAGAAAATCAAAACTTTATCATGGAACAAGAATCCGCATGATATCCATTAAAAAGTTAAAAAGCTACATGGGATGAATAATAGAGTAGAAAGATATTCCTCTCCACTTTAATGCAAAAATATACACCCTACTCGTTACAGAAAATATATAGTCAATAAACAGGGTAGAGTGAAAATATACCCAACTACTACTCAGATAATTACATGAAAGCAGCCATTTAGTTGTGTAATCTCAATATAGAAAGGTATGCTACTCAAAAGATCGAAGCTGTTTAATCCAAATATTGAAAAGTATGACACCGAAACAATTCTCGACCTCGAGTTTTCTCTCGACATACAGAGAGTCATCCAGCTAAGGTTAATGTGACAACCTTCCTCGAGAGCCTCGTCCCATCTCCATGTGTGTCTAGGATGCTCTTTCACTTCCAAACAGATCTAATAAAGTTCTCGCAGACATTGAAATGATACTACACCCACAAAGCAATGATTATAGAAGTTATAATGACCAAATGACAAATATTCTCAGATACCATCCGGGCTAACAACATCAAGTGCAAGTGAATGATGAACCGATTTATTTCTACCTCCCTAAGAGTTCAAAACAGAGGAAACTAATACGCATCAGAGAACCAAATAGAGTGATTGGAAACCCATTAAAGAATTCAAAAGATCATTGTTAGAAAACACAAAGAACCATCAATAACAACAACAAAATTTCTTGCCAAATTCCAAAAGACCTAATTTTCCTATCAACCAAACAGACTAAATTTTCCAAAAGCAAAAAAAAAAAAAAAAAAAAGCGGGCGAAAGGCAAAGAAGAGGAGATAACCGACACCACGCTAGAAATTTCCAAGGAGCTTAGTGATTTCAAAACCACCCCAACCAAGCGCGACTACTCTTGAAGGCCTCACACCCGCCCACGTCAAATTCTTCAGCAACGCTCTTCAACCCTTTCATACGATGGTGTTATCGGTCCTCATAATGACCAATGAGGGATGGGACGATTTGGCTCTCATCTTCTTCTCGCCACTTATTCTCGCTCATACGGATCTCAAATTTACGTAATCAAAGAATAATCCCTTAGAGAGAAGTAGAATCGAGAGAGAGAGAGAGGGGGAGAGAGGTACCATTTTCGTAATCGAGAGTTTGCAAGATCGCAATTTACCTCCGATCGGTCCCTAGTAATGAAAAACCCTAGAAATGAAAAAAAACCTGAAAGAAATCGCACACTGACAATGAAGATGAAACTGGAAGAGACTCCTGGAGAAATGTAGAATGTGAAGAAGAATTGAGAGTGAACAAAGATTAGCCGTGGAAGAGATCCTTTTCAAATAAGAACAGAGATTAGCGGTCGCCCGCCTCTTTATCGGAAAGTACCGTATAGCCGCGATCTTAAAAAAACATGTCTATTAAAACATAGAAATTGGTAACAATCTGAAGAGAAATAAAAAATAGGTTTAAATTTAATAAATTAATTTTATATGTTTATTTAAACTTATTTTATACGAAATTTAAAAATATATACAATTTTGAATAATTTTGATTTTATTTATTTATTTATTTATATTTTATGCGATAAATCAAACATGAGAAAATCATTTTTTTTAGTACTTTTTCTTTTTCTATTATTTTTCGAGTTCTAAATGGAGTCTCAATACGTTTGTTGATAGTCTAAATTAGATAAATCTAAATCAGTTTTGTGAGAAAGAGAAGAATGTATTTTTAGTCAGGCCTCCTTGATTCTATAATGTCATGGGCAAGACTACACGTTTTGATTATCCGTAATTTACAGATAATGTGGTGGCAAAGCTAGTGATTGCAGGTGAATTTTTTTTATTTCCCATACTTCATTTATTATAAAATCATAAACACAAGAGTTCTTAATCTTGATATTTTGATTATGCTGAGTCAATCACTTGTTTACTTCTTCTTGTGTCGTCTGTTGGTACACTCTACTATGTTCATTGCTCGCGAAAACAAGATGAAAAGCATAAAATAAAGATCGAAAAGTTTTTGGAAGAGTATAGATCTCTAAGTTTAAGTATGTACTAGGCCAAGGAGGTTATGGAATTGTTTATAAAGGGAAACTTTCTAATGAAGTACTTGTTGCAGTGAAGATCCTTAACCATTTCCGGGGAAATGGGAAAGAGTTTATTAATGAGATGACAACAATGGGTAGAATTCACCATGTTAATGTAGTTCGCTTGGTTGGATTTTGTGCTGATGGAGCGAAACGAGCTCTCATTTATGAGTTCTTACAAAATGATTCGCTTGACAATGTCATATTTTCAACTAAACATTCACTTGGTTGGGAGAAACTTCAAAGTATTGCTATAGGCATAGCCAAAGAAATCGAGTATCTTCACCAAGGGTGTGAACAAAGAATCCTTCATTTTGACATCAAACCGCATAATATTTTGCTAGATCAGAACTTTAATCCAAAGATATCTGATTTCGGTGTAGCAAAATTATGCTCCAAGGACCAAAGTGATGTTTCCATGACTATCAAGCAGGACTATGTGGGCTATATTGTTCGAAGTTTTATCTAGGAATTTTGGGAATGTGTCATATAAGTAAGATGTTTATAGTTTTAGGATGTTGTTGCTTGAAATGGTTTCGGGGAGGAAAAACATCGATACCACAACTGAGAATGTGACGCCCCCAACTCGGCATAGGGTGTCAAGTGAGGGGTCATTTTTTTTTTCTTCACGTATAAACTTTAAGCTAGTTCATTCATATAATGTTAAACATTTAACTTGTATTATATTATGTAGCGCCGGGATTACAAAATATATATACAAGCTCCATATATGGAAGTGTTCAACATTTACAATATTTACATTGTTTACAAATTTCATATACAAAATAGACCTAAATGTCTTGGCTGGGCACCTAATACGCTGACCTTTGACTGGCTTCTCGTGGATTGCCCCTGCCCTCCGGTTTCCTCTTTCGTACTTACACGGATTGAACACTGCACTGCTTTACGCTTAGTGGGAAATATGACTCCTATTAAGAGTCACCACACTTTCTATACAAAATGCATATAAATACATATAACATTTACAGATTCTTATCATTTCTCATATATATATATATATATATATATATATATATATATATATATATATATATATATATATATATATATATATACTTTTCTATAACCGCCATTTTCTCATCACTCATATACTTTTTCATGTCATCTTGTACTTTACTTCGTTTCAGAATCAGATACTATCATCGCATAGCGCTAAGGCGCTTCTCATATCATGTCATATATTCTCTACATTTCATTTCAGATATACCTGCTATTTTCTTTTATGTTCATGTCTCGCATAAACTCCTTAGAAGTGGATACAGAAACTATAAGGCTCAAGGTCGTATTTCACCGTGTGAAATGCAGTCTATAAGGCCAAGGCGCCATCACTCGTGCAAACAAGGTCTATAAGGGCTCAAAGGGCGACATATCATCAGACAAGATACCGACCATCTATAAGGGCTGATAAGGCCAGGGTGACCCTTTCGGGCCACCAGATCCAAACGGATTCCATCTCATCGACCCAAACAGTACTTCGATATCAAAAAACTTGTATGCCGTAGACTTGTTTTCCCTAATGCGCACGCCCATCTATCCTCTCTACTGTGTTCCCATGCACCATCAATATGTATTTTATGTTCGCATATACCATATTCCCGAATAACTATTGTCATTCTAAGAGTCATATGTGATATAGCATATATACAATCGCTTATTTATATCTTTGCATTTTTCATATCTCATTAGATACAACAACTATGCTTACCATGCATGCCATGAGCTCATTTATACAGGTGAATCTACACAGCTCATACATGAATAACTATGGTTACCTACAAGCCCTACTATTTTTCATGATTATGAAACTAATATGAGTTCCAATTTTTACTGGGTTATATATGGATGTGTGATTCTGACTCAATGGGATTTCCATAGAGTCCAAGAACACCCGAATCGGTTCGGATCGAAGAAGTTATGACCTTCCGTCGAGGTCATACGAGTCAACCCGCACGAGCTTAACTCGAATCAAGTCAGCTAACCTCGACCTCGGTGAGCTAGGTATAACACCTCGGTCTGACACATAATATTTTCCCTAGGCATGAATGACTTGACTCAATGGGCTTTTCATGAGTCCAAGAACCCGAATCGTAGTTCCTCGGACGGCAGTTATGACCTCCGGTCGGGAAGTCATATGTAGTCAACCCGCACGAGCCGACCGAACCGGCCGCCATAGGATGAGGCCCAGGCCGACCTCCGCTGACCTTCTCACAGATGAGGTATGTCGACCTTCACGTGATGAGGTCCGCCGACTACCGATGAGGTCTCGTTGACTCACGCATGAGGTCTCGGCCGATCTTCACGCATGAGGTCCGACCTCTACAGATGAGGTCCGGCTGGACTTTCGCTGGATGAGGTCTGTTTACCTTCGCGCATGAGGCCCATCACCTCTCGGCCGTGAGATGAGGTCTGCTGACCTCTACAAGATGAGGTCTGCTGACCTTTGCTGGACGACCTCTATGGCTGACCTCTCGCCCATTTGACTGCTCTGCAGCAAAAAAGACCATAACTGTCTCGCATATCCGACTGATAAATTCAAAATCCTAACATCAAGTCTAATATGTGGCTACCATTTATCGTGCTGACTTACTTCCAAATTCCTTTATTTCTGACCCAAAACACATTCTAAGGTTCGCATCGAGTATGATAAAAAATAGGGAAATTTCTTGGTTCAACTTGCAACCTAATCTCTTCCTAAAACACACCACCCCATAGGAGCCTTAGAACTCTTCTCTCAACTCAACTCCTAACTGCAAATGGAGTTTGGGAGTTTCCAAACCCAAACCATACACAAAACAAAGGGTTTCAAACTATGTATCTAAACGTTCTAGACCAAAACTAGATTCCCATACACCCGTAATTTACATACACATACTCATAGTTCCATACAACCCAAGACATGTATCCATACACAAAAACACTAGACTTCCATACACACACACATCGTTTCCATACAAATATTCATAGTTCCATACCTGTGATCTTCTTTCTTTTCTTCTTCTTCCTTTCTTCTCTCTTCTCTCTTATCCGTGTTTGCTCTCCCTTTCTCCAAGACCAAAATGAGATATTTCTTTTGGTCTTATCCTTATTTGATCTTATCCCCTTTTTATTTCACTTTGGTCCTCCAACTCTTCTAATATTTGCAAATCAATTTATGATATTTTTACAATAGCCTTAAATATTCTTTACTATTTGTAATTTAACTTATGCATATTCCTACTTTTGTTTTTATCTTTATTTTATTCTGATTGAAGAGTACTATTACTTTATTATACCCTAAACATGTTATCAAACCGCGTTGTGGTATACTCGGGTGTTACAACTCTCCCCCCCTTAAAAAGAATTTCATCATCGAAATTCATACCCGATTCGAAGAGTTGCGGATAATCGGGTGCGGTTTCATAGTTGCTTCTGCTCCCAAGTAGCTTCTCACGATCACTAGCCGCCTATGAACTCGGACTCAACTTGCCTTCGACCAAATCTGTAATTTTCCTCCATGGTGATACCTTAAAAAGACCTTTGTCTCCCACATTATATTCAATATCTTCCTCTCAGTTACATAATGACAATGACTACTAGCCACTTTAACCTCTCGTCGAATAACTCAGACTTTCTCTTTGTATCTTTGCATCGCGGTCAAACCCATCGCTTTATGTCATTCAATTATGTCCAAATAATAATGAGTTCTGGCGCCTGTACCATACAAAGCTTCATATGGTGCCATACTAATGCTTGACTGAAAACTATTGTTATAGGTAAATTCCATCAATGGAATATACCTATCCCAACTTTCCGAAAATTCTATGACACAACCTCGAAGCATATCTTCGAGCACTTGAATCAATCTCTCTGACGTCCATCTATTTCATGGATGGAATGTCGCACTAAAGTTCGCCTTAGTGCCTAAAGCCGACTGTAATTCCTTCCTGTACCTTGATGTAAACCGGATCTCTATCCGACACAATAGACAAACCCGCACACCATGCAATCGCACAATCTCATCTACATATAACTCAAATTTAGTCGATCCATAGAATAGTCAATCCCGACCGGTATAAATGGGCCGACTTTTGTGAGCCTATCTACAATCACCCATACATCATGTTTTGTCAGGTGAGGGGAAAACCCGACACAAAAATCCATGGTAATGCTATCCCACTTCTATCGAGGAACTGAAGGGGATTTAACAAACCCAGGTACTGGGTGTTCGGGCCAATTTGTCGACACGTCAAACACTTGGGACACATACTAAATACATCTCTTGTCATCTTTCCACCAATAAACCTGTTTCAAGTCCCGTACATCTTATTCTCCAGGATGCATGGTAACAATCAGATTATGAGCCCCGATAGCAACTTTCGCTTTAGTTCTTATTATCCGACACACATAATCTATCTGAAATACAAACTTCCAAATTCTTCTTCTCTAAAACTCGGGTCTTGTCACCATCTCTAACCATCCAGAACTTTGGCGTAGCTCTTCATCATTTTCTCGCCCATCTATAATCATTTGCTTTAACACCTGTCGCGCTTCTAACAGCTAACATAGCTCCATCATCCGCTACCTAATCATCGCATCAGAGTGACATTGCTACCACTCAAGCTATTAAAGTATCAAGCTACTATATTAAATTTTTCCTGGGTGGTAATCTATGATGCAAATATAATCCTTAAATAACTCTAACCACCTCCGTTGTCTCAAATTTAACTCTTCAAGAAGTACCAGACTCTTATGATCTGTAAATTTACACTTTTCCCGTATAGTAGTGTCGCCATATTTTTAAAGCAAACACTACCGCAGCCAACTCTAGGTCATGAGTGGGATAATTATGTTCATGTGGCTTCAACTGTCTGGACGCATAAGCTACTACTTTCCCATCTTGCATTAACACGCATCTAAAACCAATGCCTGAAGCATCACTATACAAAGTATACTTTTTTCCCGAAGTAGGCTACGTCAATACTGGTGCTTCAACCAGCATTCCTTTCAACTGTTCAAAACTATTTTGACATTTGTCTGTCCACTCAAACTTTATTCCTTTCCCGGGTAACTGCAAGCTGAGAAGCTATGAAAGAAAAGCCTTCACAAATCTTTCTATAATAACATGCTGTGCCTAAGAAACTTCTCACCCTGCATTTCGAGGTGGTTTCCAATTCACAATGCCCTCAATCTTTGGTAGTGGTCAACCTTATGTACCCTCAATGCACACAATACTGCCTAGGAATGAAACTTCCTTAGCCAAAATCACATTTGACGGAAGCAAGATAAAGTAACTCTTTTTCTTAACGCCTCCAAGACTATTCTCAAAAATGCTCATGTTCCTGTGCATCCTTAGAATACACCAGATGTCAATAATAAACCATAACAAATTGATTCACATAGGGCCTGAAACCCTATTAATCAAATCCATGAATTTCTGCATTAGTCAATCCAAATGGCATGACTAAAAAACTCATAATGGCCATATATCTGGGTTCTAAATGCGCCTGCACATCTACCCTCCTTTACTCTCAACCGATAATACCCTCGACGTTGGTGTCTATCTTCTAAAAGACACCCACTCCTTTAACCGATCAAAAAGATCTGACTCCTGCACGTGGGTACTGTTTTCACTCACTCATTTGATTCGCTGATAATCGATGCACATCCGTGAGTGCCATCTTTCTTTCCACAAATAAACAAAAAGCACCCCATGGGACACTGGCCTGGATAAACTCTTTATCCAAAAGTTCTTGCAATTGACTCTTAATTTTCTCGCCTTCGCTGGAGCTATCCCATACTCTGGCAAGGCTCCTGCATGTGGACCTGCCTCGTATAATTTCTATAGCTAAGTCCACCTCTCTCCTCAAGTGGAATACTTGGTAACTCTTCAGTATCACATCTAGAAATTCCTTACTACTAGAATCTTTCTACGCCAACTCGACCTCTTGGAGTCATATCATACCCAAGAACGCCTCACATCCTTTCCCTCATAAATCTCCTACTCTCGCATGCTAAAGGAGATCACATCGACATTACACTTGATCCAATGCCTTGTACTATTACCTCAGTCTGGTCAAAGCATCTCAACACTACTGTCTTTTGTCCACAATCAACGATAGCTTGATGCTTAGACAACCAATCCATGCCTAGAATTAAGTCAAATTCATGGGAATTATAAGGTTATCAAATCAAGAAGAAACTTTGTTTTTATAACAATGGGGCAATTTCTATATATGCTATTCACACTAACGTTGTGCCCCAACGGACTAGTTACATGCATGTCATATGTTAATTTCTCCATTGTTGGTACTTTGTCAAATACATGCTCCATGCACACATATGAATGAGTAGATCCAGGATCGATCAATGCATGGCATCTCGCGATCAAGTGAGGCAAAGAAAATATACCAATTATAACCTCGAGCATCCCGATCCTCACGAGCCTTCACAAGATATGCTCGTGTCGGTGCCGAAAGCATGTGACCCATCCACCGGCTCCCGAAACTACGCCTCTGGTCCCCATGTCGAGATGGGCCATTACGACCCCTACCACGATCGCGAGTCAAAAGTGGTGCCGCCGATCTTCCTCTGCCACTTCCTTGTTGACTTCTATTATCCCCTGACTCTCGGGGACACTGTGCTATCAAATGCTCAAGGCTTCCACACCGGAAACACCCCTCCCGTTAATATCCCAAACTCCCAAATGCCTTCGATGGCAATAAGGGCATTCAAAGAATTTCTCACCGTCCAACCGAAGCAATTCCCACTCCATACTACGTGCTACATCAACCTTGCCTCTACCTCAGAATGCGAACTATATTCCGATCAGCCGGAGGTTCTCTAGATCTTTTCTCTCGAGGAGACGAAACCTCTATAGGAAAACTTCTTCTCTTTGAAATCTTCTCACGCTTGTTTCTAGTCTCTACTGATCAAGCAGCCAGACCAACCGATAGAAATCCACCGCCTGGAGAGAAGTCATAGGTGCCAAATATCTCTCATGGAATCATGCAAACCATCCTCACTGCCTACACCGAAATGCTCCCTACGAGGACCTCAATCTCGGCATATTTACTAAGACGGGCTAAATTCATATTCACCACCGATAAGCTCCTTGCTTCAAATTTAGAACCTGCTTCCACTGAACCCTATACACCAGAACATACTTTGTCCCTAATTGGACAAAGAACTCCCAAGTCACGGATTTAATCCTTGGACTTCAAAGCTAGTTTCACCAATCATATGCCTCACTCCTCAATAGTGAGATCGCACATGATACTCTCGATCGGAGGACATCTAACCCTTCTAATACCCTTTCTAACTTTTCTAACCGTAATTCGCTCGACTTTTCCATGCTCGACCCATGGAATTCCTCTCGGCCCATATCTTCCATCGTTGTCTACTGAGCTTTAGAGAGGTTAATCTATCCAAAACCCGAGCCATGTCTCAAGGATATTCTCAAGCATAGCTTCGCTCATTAGTATAATACTTTCTCCGAAGGCTCGGTTTCGATAAACCCTTGTTCTCAAGCACACTCTCAAAGCAGCCTTCTTCAATCCATCCATCTATACAAAACACAAGGACATCCACATCGCCAACACATTACTAAACACGTGCTTTTCTATCATATACTTCCTTATTCCGTAGAGCCGCCTAAACCTAAGCTTCCAAACGCCTAAACCTAGGGTTTTTTCTAGAAAACGCCTCTAAACCTAGCCTCCGATACCACTTAAACTGTGACGCCCCAACTCCCATAGGGTGTCATGAGGGGTCATTTTTTTCTTCACGATAAACTTTAAGCTAATTCATTCATATAATGTTAACATTTAACTTGTATTATATTCAGAGCACGGATTACAAAATATATATACAAGCTTCATATATGGAAAGTGTTCAACATTTACAATATTTACATTGGTTTACAAAATTTCATATACAAAATACACCTAAATGTCTTCCAAGCAGCACCTAATACGCGTGGCCTTGACCCGCTCGATGTGGATCAGCTCCTATCCGGTTTCCCTTCACTCCACACCTGGATTGAACACCCGTACTAAGCTTTACGCTTAGTGGGAATATGACCTCTATTAAGAGTCACCACACTTCTATACAAATGCATATAACACATATACAAGCCAATTACATCTACTCCACCTTCGCCGCATGAGGTCTACTGACCTTCTCGGCCGGGTGAGGTCTATCGATCTTCTTCGCATTTATATGTCCATCGAATTCTACAGATGAGGTCACTCGACCTTCCGCCGCACGAGGTCTACCGACCTCTACAAGACGAGGTTTGCTGACCCCCGCCGATCTAATTCTATGGGTCGACCTCTCGCCCATTTGACTGCTTAGGAGTAAAAAGACCATAACTTGGTCTACAAGCATTCGACCTGAGAAATTCAAAATCCTAACATCAGTTCATTGATGTGGCTACCATTTACCAGCGTGACTTCACATCGAGCCAAATTCCTTTATTTCGACCCAAAACATGTTCTAAGGTTCTACATCGAAAGTATGACTGCAATGTGGAAATTTCTCGTTCAACTTGCAAACTGTAGACCCTTCCCAAAACACACCTATGGGAGCCTTAACTCTTCCTCAACTCAACCCTAACTGTAAATGAGTTTCGAGCTTCCAAACCCAAACCATACACAAAAACAAAGGGTTTCAAACCATGTATCTAAACGTTCTGCATCAAAAACTAGAGCTCTCATACACCCAGAATTTTACATACACATACTCATAGTTCCATACAACCCAAGGATGATGTATCCATACAATAAAAACACTAGACTTCCATACACACACATATCGCTTCCATACAAATATTCATAGTTCCATACTCCGTGATCTTCTTTCTTCTTCCTTTCTTCTTCTCTCTTATCCTGTTTGCGTTTCTCCTCTTTTTCTCCAAGATCAAAATGAGATATTTATTTTGGTCTTATCCTTATTTGATCTTATTCCCTTTTTATTTCACTTTGGTCCTCCAACTCTTTAATATTTGCAAATCAATTTATGATATTTTACAATAGCCTTAAATCTTCTTTATTATTTGTACTCTAACTCTTGCATATTCCTACTTTTACTTTTTATCTTTATTTTATTCCGTACAAATATACTATTGCTTTTATTATACCCTAAACACGTTATCAAACTCCAGCAGTGTGATAATTCTCAAAAAGGCATGTAACCCCAATGCTTTACTCCTGAATGGATTTATAACCATTTGAATCAAAGTAAGTGCTACACATCGTAATTAAGGAAAACAAAGATGCTATAATAGCGAAGAAACTGCACTGTAGGACTTTGGTGCATCTGTATCCGGATTGATCGGTCCATCCATGAAAATTGTGATTCAAAATGTTGTAGCGAGATCGACAATTTAACGATGCCTCCAAATCCTTTTGCATCTACAGGTACAACAAGTACTAATACAAGTCGGTCAAGAACACCTCTTCAGAAAGAGCTAGCTGTCATCTTAGAATGAGAGTGGAAGTAAATTTTATTACTCTCAATACTTCATCAATGTATTGATGTAACCTCACTTTGTCAATGTAATCACTTCATCAATTTAGCTGGCACAACCATTACTTTGTGTTGTCTAGTCTTGTTTATTTTTTAAAATTTAAATTTTGTTTCATTTTAAATGTGTAGAAGTGTGGAATCACCCACTTCCTCTCCAATAAACATTATAAGATTTGAGTCTTAGGATTCTCACGATTTTAATAAAAAAACTTTAAGAAAAGTCCATCATATATAATAAATAGGAATTTTTTTTCTTTAATTGATGTGGGATATAGTATTAACAGATGGAATTATCATGATTCCTAGTACAATTTTTAGAGTATAAAATATGCATGCTAGCCCTGTCTTAAAAGAAAAGGGCATAAGGAGGCGATTGAGCTCCAGTTTCAAGGACAAAGAATAAAAGAATATATATATATCATAAAAAAATTCTGACATATTTGCCTTTCTCCATTTTCTCATTTCTATACATAAATGCTGATGATGAAATGAAGCAATTTACTGCTAGTTGTGTTTCCCCAACACAAATGAATTAAAAATAAAAACAATTGGTGAATGAAAAAAAAAAGCAAAAATATATTGTTGGTGATTTATAAGAAATGGACTATCCTAAAGTAAGGGAAGAATAGAAATTAGCTAAACATTTTCCTTCAAAGAAATGACAATGGTTCAATAAGGATATGAAAAGAGATGCCAACTATATAATATATTTTTTAACTTTTTAATTTTTATAATATGTAAGTAATGAAGGGATATTAATATTACAATTTAATCACACTTTAGTTATTAGTCATACTACTAAATTATGATTTGATAGTTGTCAAAAAAAAATAATAATGATTTGATAATTTTTGTGAGTTCTAATGACAAGTTGGGTTGTAGAAACATTTGTTGTAATCTTCTAGATGTCGGTTAGTTATTCATGGGCCTCACTCTAAAATAAAATGGGTTGGGCCAGGTCAAGTTTAGACTTTCTTAGTTTGAGTTTGATCCAAAGACGTGCCATCCTTAGCCTACGCCCAATAGGCTATTGGAGAAATTTTGGTTGATCCACAAATTTTAATCTTGACCGAATCTTTAATTTCAGTACCAACAAAATTTAACAAATATAATAATATTTATTAATAAAGAAGAACATAATGATCACTTGGCTTTAAGGGGTTTTACATTATCCCTGTACCTTAGTGGATTTCAAATCTCTACAAAGCATATATTTTTATTGATGTTTTTGGATTAGGTTTTCCAATCCAATTAAGTTGGTAGTGTCTACTAATTTCATCACTCTAGTTTGAACTTAGAGTAATTAAGTGATCAAGGAGGTATGCGCTTTAGATTGAAGGTATGACTATCTTGCTATAAAATAACTCTCGAATAGGTAGGATTATTAAGCCTAGAAACACGTCTTGAATAGTTGGACGAACCTATGTGTATTCTTTTATGAGCCTTGTTTGGAATTTGGTAAACCTGATAAGCACATTAGGTAGTTAGCTAACATCCTTTCATCTGGTGTAGACAATGAGATGTCTCTTTCCGAATGTCCGAAAAAGTGGAGTTAGGAACCTAGGGTTGGAGGTGCATGACAATATTAATTACCGTACATAAGAGGATTTAACTTAAAAATTTTGGGCAATGTCATGCCTACTTGAGGCTTAAGTGCCAATATTATATCCCTAGGTAACTTAGCTATTAAAACAACCCACCGATATTTAACAATAATAATACTTTACAAACAACCATTAAAACTCCTAAAATATCATACAATTGCCTAACGATCCAATACAAGCAATAACATTTGCTTATTTCCTTAACGACTGTTGATAAGATCATTGAAAAGTAATGAATTCAATTGGCTTAAGCTTAATGGATGAAATCTGAACACTATAACATATGCCAATAATGCCCATAAGCAATACCTAACAAAGTAATAGAGATAATTTCCGATTATCGCTAATATATCCTCGATATTTATTGAAATTTTTTTAAAAAAAATCAATATTTGAGATATGTCTCATGAAAGAAAGAAATGGAGGTAGATTTAAAATATGCGAGTAGAAACGAAAAGTCTTTCCCATTAATCAATATCAGTTAATGATATGTCTTCTTCCTTAATAATTATTATCATTAATTATTTGTTATGTCTTCTTACTAATTAGTAATTACTATCATTAATTATTTATAGAAAATATGAGAAGTCTTCAAGAGACAATTGGAATTACATGCATTTAATAATTATCATTAATTATTGTAAAAATTGATAAGACCAAGACTCGTAGAGGGAGTGAAATTAAGGTCTTTTCTTATCATGGTAATATTATGAATTTTTAATAATTAATATTAAATTTTAAATTAAAAAAAACGATTGCAAACTAATTTTGATATATAAATTGAATATATCTTTAAATTTTGAATAATTTATAAATATCGATATATCTCTGATATATCCGTAAAATCCAAGTACCGATATATCCGTCAAAACCGATATTTTCATCCTTGCCTCATAGGTGTTGTTACCTTGATCGTTTGTTCTCTTGGGTACATGTTTAATTTTTAACGAAACCTCGCAGAAATACTCTACGACAAGGCCGACCGCCTCTCCAATGGTAAGTCAGTAAAAATATGGAGAGGAAGAAGAATGGTTTGTGCGGGCTAGGAATGGTAACACCTTTTCCCTCGTGGGAGTCTTATATGCCGTATAATCGAGCCCTCCTGTTTTATAATCGAGTCTCCTTGATTTTGCGGGAAGATAATCTTACGATTCACATAAAATATTTATTTCCTTATCAAGGATTTATGCTTTGAGACGTATGAGACGGATATCGGAAATATCTGATAAATATCTCATGCTGCAATTTTCTCTCTAATATATTTTCCGTTCATAACGAACTTCCCATATTATGCAGAGATCAGAAGACTGTGGTAAATTCAATTTTCTTAAAAGAAAATCGTAATTTCGACATAAAGTTGTTAATTTCGGTTAAAAACTGCAATTTATTTTCTAGGATCTCGAATGACAAAATGGATTTCACCTGCTAATCACTCACAAATCTAGCTACAATACATAAAATTCTCGTCGAATTCAAGACAGCCGAGTTGACACGCCGAGGCATCGCGTTTCGAGTGCCGTAAAACGATTTTCAATGCGACGAAAGTCACATATGACAAGTACTCATGTGCCATAAGTGGTATGAGTAGAGAAATAATGAAAATGGACGGCCGAGATAGAGCCGAATGTCAAAACTGAGAAAAGAGGGACATAAAGGTCATTTTTGGAAAAGTTAAGTCACAAAATGACAAATTAGTGAACATGACTCATCTTCTCCAAATAATAAAAGAGCAAAAATGTGAAAATTGGGGAGGAGATGCAGTAAGTTCCAGTTTGAGAGATTTTAAGAGAGAGAGAGAGAGAGAGCACTTCTCTCTAAAAATACGGGCGATCCCGATCGCCTTTCTCAGACAAGAAGGAGAACCCGCTCTTACGCGAGAGGGCTACGCGACAATCGGATTTGCGAAGTTTTTGACAAACTCCCGGAGCAGTGCTCTCCCTACTGAGTTTTATTCCAATTTTAAGTGTTTCACGAATGTTTGAGTCGAATGAGGCCATTAGTCGGCGTTGATTGGTCCCAAACCTGGGACCGACTGATACGACACTTTGAAAATCACAGCCGCTCCTACTGATTTTGGTGCAAAATTATGCATTTCAGGTGTTGATGCGTATTGATTGGATTGTAACTAACAGAAACCCGTTCACTATGAACCGATGATTTAGATTTTCGGCAGAACTGGTGGCTCACCTATTCTCAAACAAGAGTTCCTCAAAATACGTTTTTGAAATATATGTTAATGGCAATCTCGCAGAATTGTCAGATTCATTCATTTCTGCCAAAACAGCCAATCTGATGGCATTAATCAACAACTATATGATATCGTGAATTTCAGTTCTTGGTAATACAAAGTACGTTTATATATTTAATTCCGTGAATTAGATCAGACGACCAAGATAAGATGCATTCCATATAACCTAAACACCCAGACTATAGATAAGCTGCATGGTGATGAGTCTAGAGGAAAACGTTCGAGGGTTGTCAAAATATTAATTATCGGAGGGGTAGTCCAAATTAAAATATCAATCGTCAGACTTTCCAATCGAGATCACGGGTTAGTCAATAAACAAATGATATCAACGCCTTGAGCGCTTCCAATGATATATACATGGATATCGGCGGTCATTCACCAACAAAAACAAACAATAATTTTGCTACGCGCTTTAAAGTGGTTGCACTTTTGCCGGTGACTCTGATCTGGAAAGGTCATGTAGCGAGTTATCTGGCAGCAGTCATGCATTTGCTTCGAATGTGTGTTTCTAATAATATCCACCTAACTTAGGTGGAGAGAGCAGCCCAATTGTGCGATTCCACTAACGAGCATTAGCCTACCCTGTCGAGATATTATTTCATGGTACAGGAGCATAGGACTGAATTTGCCCTAGAGAATTTATACTGTAAGAAAAGCTCGGCCACATTGATACATACTGGCCAGAACTTTGTTAATATGTATCAGATAAGAGCAAAACATATCGACCTTTGTAAATCATCGTGATATAATGTGATTCACACTGCATTTATATCGAGTATTGTTTACGCTCAAGTGGCTGCTTAAATCATAAACTTGCGAGGCTGGACTGCTTCGGCATGTGTTTACGCAGTGTGCTCAGATTCGGCAGAGCTCCTCGTATAAAGGAGCATCACTTACCAGAGAAATGCTTCGGTCACCCACATTCTACGAGTATTCACTGGTTAATCTGCAGTCAACGGACTTCGTTTAGGGGCGCCATAAGAATGATCGACCGGGGGACTTGAAATCCCAGATAAACTACCAAGCAAGTCTGCTTTGAAAATTTTGCCTGCCCCTAAGCGGTCTTTTCGACCCTCCCGGCCTGGGGCATCCACCGTTTAGAAGGTAAGCTGGATTAGTTCATTTCCACACTGGCCAAGTGGGCTCTAGGCCCATGGGCCCTAGGCCCATCGAGTAATGGGTCCTAGAGACCATGACACTTAGAATAGGTAGATTGATTTCAAAGAAAAAAACAAATATGTTGCTCTGCCAGTGGAGGCAAAACAATCCAAAGTGCAAGTAGATCCCTTCCCCTATAAACATTACAAACACCTTTCAAATATATTGTTAGAAAAAAAATAATGGTAGATGAAACAAGAACGAAAGAGATAGAACACCAAGATTTACATGGAAATCTGGGTTAGAAAACCACGGTAGAGGAGCCTATATATCTACTAGTACCAAAGATAGTACAAGGTAAGAGAAGTGGTACAAAGAAGTTAAGAGAGAGTTATGTTCCCTAGCCTCCTCTTAATCTCACACTCACAATGAAACCCTGAAAAATATAACATATTGTTGGACTTCCTCATGTGGAAAGCCTAACTTAAGAGCCCAAAGTTTAAGGCCTCTTAGGCCTTTATATAAAAGGGCAGAAGAAACCCTTTTTTTTTTTTAAGAGAGTGCAACCACCAAGAGAGTGAAAGAAGGGGAGAGAGCCACCGGATTTTGAGAGAGAAAGAGAAGAAGAGAGAAAATCTATGTTTTTCTCTTCATTGCCCATATTTCATCACTAAAGGTCCTCATCTCAGCTTCCATCCGTGGTCCCCCGTGACGGGTCCGAAATTTGGAGGAGAGGTTCGTGACTCATTGGTATTCAATCTGAATAGTAGAGATTAGATTTGGAGTTCTGGACAGTCATCATTCAATCCAAGAACAGTGCCTATGTTTTGGTGAGCTCTTTCTACCCTGATGCTTTTGATCATCAACTCGACTGAGGTTATTCCGTGTCCGATCAGCTATTGTTTTTGGGGTGAGCAAGTTCTTTTAACTCATTGATCTCATTCCCAATGGTGAGGATTAGGCCAAGTCTGAATGCAGAGGTTTTTGTGTTCGGGGAATGCATTCATCGTGATATCTCCATTTGTTTTATGAAAGTTTGTTGCATTTGCTTAGATTAATTGTCTTGAGATATGATTGATGTATGCCTCTAATTTTATCTAGAGAGAATTGTGTAACTCATTAATTATATTAGTGGAGGTGTTAAGTCCCATGGTTTTTACTTCTCACATTGAGAAGGCTCTTCTACGCTTAAAACTGTCAGGTTCGCAAGTACTTGTTGATTTGGGTAAATTGTTTTTGCCAATTTGATTGGTTTCTATTAGGTTTTCAAATAAAGGGATAAAATTCTGATTGTGCATTGTTTGTGATTATATATATGTTTATAAAAGGAGCTCTAGCCCATAAAGCAAAGTTGGTGAAGAGAAATGACAAAACGCATTAAACATCGTGGCAAGTCAATAAAAAAAGGGCAACAAGTCGAACATTAACAAATGATCCCATGTTTGGACTACATTCTTTCTTCGTCTCTTCGACTCCAGAATTGAGGTCACCAACACTAACATATATAATATATAATAATCATTGCATAGGCTTCTTATGGTAACTACAAGCTCATGTTTTGTACAGTCAGAATTCCACAGATATCATAAAGATCAGTTTTTTTTTTTTCTGCATCCTCATGACCTAATTAATCGGAAAAATATTGGCTATCATTCAAACATGTGGACATGGACCAGAACCACAGGGTAAACGCATGGAAACAAACTTTCAAGACTTGTGAAGATATCTCTTTACTTCAATAATTTAGCTTTGAAAAGCTTGTGCTTCTACTTGCAGTCTTGTATAGACATTTGAAAAGCTGTTTTATTGAGGTTTAAATCTTCTAAGTGGCTGTTTTCTTGTGAAATAACTGCCAAATGATGACTCTCAATGCACTAATGCTTTGTTTGACTTATATAATAAGAAAATAACATAGTAGCACCCATCATTGTAGCATAATAACAAATAGGTGAGAAAAAAAAATTAGAATATTTGTTATTTTATGGTTGGAATTTGGTTTTGGGCTTATGTTCGACCCGAAGGTTCGCGGGGAAACTTTTTTGAAAAGAAAAAAAAAAAGGATTTGTTGTGGTAGCAAAGGGGTTGGGTCGTTAGCCCACAACTGATCCCAAGGGGGTGCGGGGGCTTGCTCCCATGGTTTCCTTTTCGGGTATTTTCATTTTATAAACATATTAGGGTTTATTCCCTATAAGCAGTACTTTGTAATTCCTCTCATATTCATAGTGAAGTTTTCTTCTACATGCATGTGTTTTCTTGCCAGAGTTTTCACATAAATTTGATGTTTTCTTTTCGTATTTATTTGATACATTATTGATCTTAACAATATCATTAACAACAACCACAAGTTGATCATTATGAAGTCATTTGAAAAGTATGTTTTGATGCTATTTTAAAGAAAAATTTCAATCTAAAATACGTTTTTGAACTAAAATCCGATGTTTTGTAATATTAGGAAATACTTTCAAAATTTTCAAGAATTACTTTATGATGTTGATAAATCACTTGCAATATTTAGTAGAAGTTAATAGACATATAATTCTCCAAAATATTTTATAGAAAAGTATTTAATAAACACTTTACATAAAATATATATTTTTTATTATCTACTAGATATTCAAATATATTATTATTTTCCAATTTTTTTCATAAGCCTATATATGCCTAAAAATTAGAAATTATTATTTGTAGATGGCATAATGTTAAAAAAAAAAAAAAAATACATGGTTACTATTTCTTTGCAGTCTAAATTTGTAAGAGAAATAGAATTGTTAGATAAAGACGTATAAGAAGAATAATTTTTTCGAAAGACTTAAGTATTATTTCTTTGGACCAACCATTTTCTCTCATTTGTTCTTGTAAGATGAACGGTCTTGTGCAGTAAAAAAGGAATTGTTGATCCTATTTAAAGTCATTAGAAGACCCAATAACAAACTAAACTAAATGAACATGTATTTTTAAAAGAAATGATGCTATTTTAAAACAATAATTAGTAAAATACATTTTCTTTGAGTGTTACAAATTATGTATGTATTGGATCCCCTTTTTGATCCTAAGGTTACATTCTGAATTTTTCTTATATTTAAATACGGGATTTGATTGCGAATATAAAGTTGTTTTTTGGGAGTGTATACTTTATCTTGTTCATATATATATATATATATATATGTATGTATATAAATCAAGGAATTAATACATTACCAATTTTATTGATGATATAAATCAAGGAAAATTAGAAAGAAAAATCCTTTCAAGAAAAAAAAGAAAGATCAAAAGTTATTAACATGGTTCTCATCATCACTCACATTAAAGCGCTAGAATTACATTAAAAGACACCACATGTTGACTCTATTATGATATAACAACCCATGACCAAGTAGCAGTCATGATTAGGATACAACAGGAAATAAAAGGCTAGCAAGAGTTGAACACTTAGTATAGATCTTTGCCCATGCCATTGAAGTATGTACTGCTCCCTGAAACATATTTGGGACAAGATTAAACAGCTATTATTATCTATATGCTTGACATTCTTAGAGACAAGCCCATGATGAATGTTTAGGAGAAAAATATACGATCCCATCATAAAAATATATATAATTCTTCTCAATGATCTTTCACCTATCCACTCTCATCTATGTACACTATCCTTTTCCATATGTTGATGAAATATACTTGCAAATCATAGATCATTTAGTAAAACCTTTGGAAGAAAACTATATAGATTAAGAGCTAAGAAGACACTCCACCTGGACATGTTTTTCTTAAGATTCGCCACCACCTCTTTCCTCCCTTCCTTCCTGGTTGCAGCCCCTTAGACATCCCAAACCTGTCAAAATCCAATCCCACGTTATTCCTGAATTTAGGTCATAGTTGGTTAATGTTTGTATTTGAAAGCAAAGCAGTATGCCCAAGCATTTGAATGGATGAATTAGATGCAAACATAGAGCTTTATATCTTTAACTTACTGATCATGTGGTTTCTTCTGAAATGGTAGCAGACCCAACTCCATTTTAGTGCCGTCACCACATCGCGATCTTGTGTTAAGGAACTTGAAGTAAGCGCCTTTGTGCTCTTGCATAGAAGCGCACCAGAGACTCCCCAAAAGCCCACTATGAATCCAATTGCTGCACCAATATAAAACCATGATCTTTCTGAGCCTTCCACATTTTCATCACCTTGAGGACCTTCATTCTCTGTGCAGTTTTTCAAGAGACGAGCTCCACAAAGTTCTAGGTTGCCAATGAAATCAAGAGGATTGAAGCTCTTCATGTGTGCTTGAAGGAATTCTTCCTGAGAGATTGTTGTATGACAAGTCCAAGTAACTAAGAAATGTCAAGTTGGTGATGCTTTGAGGAATTTCACCTGAAAGATGGTTGTTGGAGAGATCTAATGACTCCAAATATTTCATACCCCCGATATTCTCTGGTATCCTTCCCATTAAATGATTTCGAGACAAGTTCAAAGACTGCAATCCGAAGAGACTCGAGATTTCAATAGGGATTCCTCCAGACAAATTGTTACATGAAAGGTCCACTATCCTCACCAATGGAAGGATACTGCTGTATGTTGATTTTCTCCCTTTAACGACCAATATAAGATCCTCCCTGTATCCCAAGGAAGACCTTTGGAATCCCAAGTAAATACTAAAATTTAAAGTGCTAAATTTATCATCAATTGCGCTTGGAATTGTAGCCATTGCACTGATATTATTCAAGCACCTTGGTATGGATCCTGATAACCTGTTATTAGCAAGATCAATATAATAAGAAGAAAGAAAGTCAAGCATATCTGTTGAGGAATATCCCCAAAGAATTCATTGGATCTTAACCGGATAACCATCAAATGTGTACTCTCCCCTATCCAACTTGGTATGTTTCCGGTCATTTTATTTTCAGCAAAATCTATAAGGCCCAAAAATGTGCAGTTATTGAGTGACAATGGTATACCTCCTGAGAAGCTATTATTGTGCAAGTGAAATGCCTTGAGAGAGAATAAAGAGCCAATGGATTCCGGAATTTCACCGGAAAGATTGTTGCTTCCCAAATTTAAATGAGTCAAAGATTGCCAACGCATCAAACAATGACCAAGTTCGCCAGACAAAGCATTATTTGATAGATCAAGTATCCTTAGTTTACTTCTTTCATTCAGCTTTTGACACAAGAAGGAGGAAATCTGTCCTGATAATGAATTATTGGCGATACTGAAGAGAACAACATTCGGTGACAAATGTGGTAACTGACCAACTAAACGATTAGAATCTGCATCGAAGATAGTACTATTTATCAAGACTTGGGACAAATTCCCAGATATCTGGTTATAACCAAGGTAGATGGTTTGAATATTTGAAGCCCACATCCAGAACCACTTTGGAACTGTCCCCACAATTCCTACATCGTGCAACGTTAACGTCTGAAGAAATCTTTGTGTTTGTAGCCATGCAGGAAACTTGGGACCTAACTTACAACCCATTAAAATATATGTGAAGTTGAAAGAGGAGGAATCAGTTGTGGCTGACATTGAATATAACAGATGTAAGATAAATGCCCAAGGACTTCAACTTGGAGAGTTTGGCAAAATTTACTTCGGATATCGTTCCTTCGATTGAGTTGTTCCCGATGCGCAGTGCCACCAAATTTGAAAGAAGTCCCAGATTCCTTGGAAGAGTGCCATTTAACTCATTATCGTAAAGATATAAGTAAGACAAGGATGATAGGTTTCCCAACTGGAAGGTGGCCATTTAACCCCATTCATGAAGATCTAAGTAAGACAAGAATGATAGGTTTCCCAACTGATCCCAGAATAATAGAGATACATAAAAAATTAGAAAAATTGAAAGAATTTCCAAATGTTTGAGTTGTCCTAGACTCTGGAATTCGCCTATCAACCTATTTACTGATAAATTCAGATAGGTGGGATTTATGAAAGAGTTTGATATGGTGCTAGGAATCCCACTGACCCCTGAGAATTGTCACTCAGGTCTAGAACCAAAAGACTACTAAGATTGAACAACCAATTTGGCATGTTGTGACTGAAGTTGTTAGAAGGAAGAGAAAGGACAGTGAGAGAATGTGTAAAATTCACATATCCTAGTGACGAAATCATGTTATTTAGTTGACAATGGGGCAAGTATAATTCCGAAAGAGAAGAAAGCTGACTTACATAATCAAGCCAATGAATATCTCTGTGAAGGTCAATCCAACCCAAGTCTAAAGATTCCAAGGAAGAAAGAAGAGAAATCCAACTAAAATTGTCAACATAGAGCCCAGAATTTCCTCCTAGGTAAAGTTGGCGAATGCTTGAGAGATTCCCAAGCTGATGAGGTACTAGGCCACTGAATGAAGCACCCCAGAGGTTAAGATATGTTAGGCTACTCATAGAACCAAGGAAACTAGGAATAGGAGTACCTCTGAAATCATTTAAGCTCAAATTCAAGAACTTCAGATGCTCCAACTCTAGCAAAGCAGGACTAAGTTTACCAACCAAAGTCGACTTGCCGGAGTCGTCTGGATTACCGAGATGGAGCTCAAATACGCGACCAGACACGTTGTCACAGCGGACACCTGCCCATCCACAACAGCCTTCAGTGAGAGACCAAGAAGAGAGACGGTTTGCAGGATCAGTGAGTGACTGTTTGAATCGGAGAAGGGCATGTTTCTCCCTTTCGTTGCAGGCTAAGGAATTTGTTTTGCATAAGCTTAAAATAGCTAACAAGAGAACCATCATGATCAACTCGGAGTTTCTCATGATTGCAGAAGTAGAATTGTAGAAGGTTAGCTCGAACAAGGACAATAAAGGGGGAACTATCTCTCATGTAGAACTGTTTCAAGGCGTTTGACCTCATGTTGATTTTGTCACATAATTTGCATAATGTTATACTAAAATTAAACTATGCCACCACTTAAAAAATGAAAGTATCATAAATGTTTTTCAAAATAAAAAGCAAACGTAATTTCAGCAATAAATTGTTAATAAGTCATGTCACGTTGATACTCGAAAACAATTTAATGGTAAATTGGACCCAAACAAGATTTAAGCAAAAAATAAAACACAAGAAAAAAATGAAGAAAAATTTAATTTACATATATTTTTAAAAGTCAATAATTCTTTTCTAACCAATTTTAATTATATTTGTTTTAGTTTCTTATTCTTAATAATGAAACACAAAATTATTTCTTTAATATTTTTATTTTTTTCTTATTACTTAAATCTTATAGTATACTTATCCTTTTCTAAATTTTAGTTTCCTATAAAAATGAGCAACAATTTTTATATTAAAAAAATAAAAATTCTATACAGAAAGTGTGAACTTTTCTTGTCCCCTAAACAATCACCTGACCCAAAAGTCTTCGCTATTACCAAATACAAGGACTTATAATCCACAGTAACTGCATGGAAACCAACCACCAAGACCTCCATACTGTTGAAGATGAATGCTAAAATAAAGCACACTTTCTGTTTGATAAAATGCTGAAGAGATGTGCAGAAAAATGTCTCAGCAAAAACAGAGCAAAACAGAGGTACAGCTGAATAACTAATTTCTGTTACACGTGAATTCCAGAACCTTCTTCTTCAATATGACTTCCAGAACCTTATTCTTCAATACATATGAATATGACTTATGCCAAGGGAGAAATTGTGGTCCAAAAGTCAAGAAGAATATTTTAATGCCATGTAATTATCATTTTAAAACAGGTGGAGGACCATTGTGTTCACATAATCTATGGCTTGAAAGCTGTGGTTTGCTAATGCAAATTTACAGGTATAAAATAACATTTTCCCCCTCTGTATGAATAGTTGAATTTAATTTATTTTACCCAGAAATGATACAGAACCATGGGAAGACGAAGACCCCTTTCTTCTTGATAGCTCTCTCTTTTTAGACATTTGCCTTTGAGAACAATATGCTGATGGTTGACTATTTTTTATTTTAATTTGGGAGGTTATATAGGTTAAAACTTTGAGATGGCATGTTTCTTATTTACTTCAGCTAGGTTTTTACACGACTCGAATGCATTTTTTTTGCACTGCCCTCCACAACTACGGCTTTTCCCTTACCTTTCTTAGAGATCTTTTTGTCTTTAAAATGGACATCGCCCCAAGCATTTTCTTGTTGACCTTCCTCCACACACTAGCATTATAGGTCTCTAAAAGTTCTTTCTGTTTCTTAGTATCAGGACAGGCTAATTCAAGAACAAGATGTAACAAACTAAACTGCTGTACATAAGCTAGATATATTGTAGTGCTGATACTACCCAAATATGTCTTTAAAAGTGGTGTATTTGTCTTCATCAAATTCAAGAGCAACGCGAATCTTTTCCACCAAAGACTTGTTTGTAATGTGAACAACTTCTGCATTCAACAAGGGGTGGGTTATTGCAGCCAACTTTTTCTTTTGTGTTGCAGCTACTAAAATCTTTTTATCTACCTGGGATGCCTCATCCGAATATGCCCTTAACAACTTACTCTTTTCATCCGTATTTTTGCCGCCAATGTTGTCATCTTTATGTTTTTGAGAAGTATCATCACTTTGTTGTAGAGTATATGAAGCAGTCAATTGGCAATGAATTCTAGATTTCTCACAAAACTGATTGAAGAGGTATACCTCCTTGTCATTCTCTGATTTGATGACCTGGATCTTGTAGCAACTTTCATTTTCAACCTGAATAATTGAGAATGCAATTTGCTCCTCCTCCAATGGATTTAGAACAAAACTTTTATCTTTCATCTTAATTCTGAATAAATCACTACTATTTGCATCTTTAATTAGACAATAATTATTGTTAAACAATACTTTATATCTTTCTCAACCAACTGACCCACACTCAACAAGTTCTAATCTATGTTAGGCACATACAACACATCAATGATTAACTTAATACCATGATAGGTTGGGATAACAATTGTACATATTCCCTCGATAGCAATATGCCTACCATCACCCACTTGAACCTTTGATGAAGTGATTTCACACCATTCTCTGAACATGCTCATGTTGTGCGTCATGTGGTTGGAGCAACTACTATCAATGAGCCAACAAATTGTTGAATTCATGATGGTGAAGCAAGTGGCAACAAACATGTAATCTTCTTCCTCTTGAACTACTGATTTTGCTTTTCCTTTTCCTGTTGCTCCTTTTTTTTTGTAGATTACTTCTTCATGTCCAAGTTGGTTACACTTGGAACACCTAGCATTAGGTCTTCTCCAACATCTAAATGGAGGATAACCCTTCTTTCCACAGTGCTAGCGATGGATAGGATTTCTTTCGATTTCCATTCTTTCCTTTTTGTCGCACTTGGTCTACTTACTTCACAATCATCTTCATGCTTGGCTGTCAATGCTCCTTCAATTGTCTTTTCCACTACGAGTCATCCCGATTTTACTGATGTTTATAAAACGGAACAACTGCATTGGTGCCAATCAAGCCACTGCCTCGAAAGTCGAATCACCTCGAACGATTGGAGTGGAGAAGACGACCAATTCTAATTCGCTGGTGTGGTGCCAGTCAAATTCAGATTTGAGAGCATCAATTCATCAAACGAAAGTTGAGAAGACGATCTTCTTAGAGTGGAGATTGGAGAAGTTGAGAAGACGATATTCTCGATTGAGTCTCCGTTGGAGTGGACCACTAGACTTTGGAGTGGAGAAGGAGATTGGAGAAGACGAGAAGACGATCTTCTCGATCGAGTCTCCACCGATCGATCGTCACATTAGGTAAGTCTAGGTCTCATATTTTATTTGGATTTTTTTTTATTACCTACATGTTTTAATAGTATATAATAATTCTTTTCAAAATTAACGAGAGTTATTAATGGTAAGTCTATTTAGATACATATTTTATTCATATTTTACATACATATTTGTAATCATATTTGTAAACAAACAATAATTCAACATACATATTTGCATATTTGCAATCATATTTTATTTAGATTTTTTTTATTACCTATTTAGATATTTTAAGAGCATATAATGGGTTTAGTTATCAAAAAAAGAGCAGATGATGGCAAACAACTAAGCATAATGGTTATTTTTTTTAAAAAAAAGAAAAAAGCATAATGCTATTTAGATATAAATAACTATGCATTAATGGTAAATAAAACCCAATGGATAATTTATTTTTTTTATCTAAAGCTTTTTAAATGTGGATGTTGATGGTCATAGGCTATTTTTAGAGCTGAATCTTTAAAAAAGAAAAAAGAAAAAAATTAAAAAAATAATATGCACAACGTTTTGCATTTATCTTAACACAATTTGTTTGTAAAGCTCAATTATTTTGTAGTTGTTTTTGTAGATAGCGGCTTGATAGAGTCAAGAAATTAGAAACATTGGTAGAGCTGATAAAGATAGCATTGAAAATATTAAAATTAGGACAATGGGCGGAATTGGTGGCATTGTTCGGCGAGTGGTCTTTCATTGATGGTGGTTATATTAATCAAATTAATCATGGCATGTCACGAGCACAAGGAGATGAAAATGATTATACCACACAAGATACGAGATCCATGGATATAGATCGAGACGTTATTTACATTTCTAGTGATGACTATAACAATGGGCATGATTACAAATCCAACTATCACCAAATTGAGGAGTACTTCCAAACATTGGCTCTAGGATTAAGAACTTAGTTCAGGGGAGTAGGAGATAGATCTTATCATAACTTTAGAGATAGTGATAATTCTTCCAATGCTTTTAGTGGGAATGATTTTGATTGATATTCAACAACTGGAACATGAGCTAGTGATTCCAATGGATATAATCAATCTTCTGATAGCAACAACATTGCATATCGAGTATAATGTTGAGCCCAAACAGCTTCCAAGGTCATATTTGTCTAATTATGGATCGTTAAACCAATCATCAATTAGTCAACACATTCAAGTAATGAACAATATTTTCAACCACATTCTCACTATGCAAATTACCGTCCCTATTTATATGCACGTCGTAGGACTAATGATGATGATGATTTTGAGCCCCCTCGTCATTCAACATGGTATTGATTGATGTATCATATGACATTTTGTTAAAAACCTGTTATGTTTGATAAAAAATAATTTCTTTTGTTAGCATTATTATAAAGAACTTTTATTAAATGCTTCAATAACTATTTAAATAATGTTAAGTATAAGAAAATTTTGTTTTATTAATTTTTTTAACTCACTTAATTATATATATTTTTCTAATAATTTGCATAATTCTCTAATGGTTTTTTTTTTAACTTTTTAATTATCTTATTTTGCATATCGGCGAATACTTGACCGATACACCATGACCGATACGTCTCGGGACTGTCCAAGTCGGTGATTGATACTACGACTTTGAACTATGTTTCCAAGTTTTAATGATGATTAATAAAGGAAAACTAGAAAGAATAAAAATCCACCCAAATGAACCTAAACAAAAAACAAGAAAGATAAAATGCTTTTTAAAATATCTATGGTTCTCATCTTACCCTCACATTAAAATGGCAAGCAACTCATGACATTAAGGTCGGACAACAACTGGAGCACTAGAATTGCAAATTCAGTAAGGTATGAAGTTGGCACCTTAGAGAATACGAATGGTAGAGGCTTTAAGCACTAGAACGAATGGTAGAGGCTTTAAGTACTGGACTGAATGGTTCAAAGAAGTCAACACTAGGGGTTTGTTGAAAACCTTTGCAAACCAAGCGTGCTTTGTACTTATCCAAGGATCCACCAACCTTAAATTTTGTCTTGAAAACCCATTTGCATTGAACAACATTCATATCATCAGAAAATGGAACTAGGTCTCAAGTGTGGTTATGTATTAAGGCTTGATATTCAACCTCCATAGGTTTTTTCCACTGATGATTTGCCAAAGCAAGAGGGACAGTGGCTGGTTCTTTGTGCACATAAGTAGTGAAGAGTTTAGGCTTAAAAATTCCAGACTTTGATCTTGTTTGCATAGGGTGATGAGGTTGTAATAGGGCTAACACTATAGGATCTGCAATATGAACATTTGAGGAATCGATAGCTTGTGAAGAAGAATCTGAATGAGAAGAAACATGGCCTGAATTGGAAGGTGAGTTGGGAAGGAAAGGAACTGGAATAAGGGGAATGTCACTGCTACTTTCTGGAACATGACTGTCTCTATCTCGGTTTGAAGAATTCAGTGAGTTTGAGATATCATGGTGTTGAGGACAGATTGAATTTGGTAATGTATGAGAGACCATGAGACTATTGGTTGGAGATAAAGGAGTGGAGGTCATATCAAGGAGTACAAAAACAGGGGCTATGTAGTTGGCAGTAAATTGAGATGTAGATAAAGAGGGGCTTGAATTAAACATGGACTGATATGGGAAAGAGTGTTCATCAAATGTAACACTCCTAGCTATATAAATCTGGCCTGAGGGATGGAGACATCTATACCCCTTATGGAAAGGGCTATACCCTAGGAACAAGCATTTAGAGGTTTTAAAGGTAAATTTATGCTTATTATAAGGCTTCAGAAAAGGAAAACAGGCACAACCAAAGACCTTTAAGAAGTGATAATTTGGTTTTTGGCCAAAAGGAACTCAAAAGGAGAGATATGCTAAAGAACTAAAGTAGGTAATCCATTTAACAAATATGCAGTTGATAGAAAGGCTTCCAACCAGAATTTGAGGTCCACAGAAGCCTAAGCAAGTAAAGTTAAACCAATTTCAACTATACTTCAATGTTTTCTCTCAGCTCTTCCTTGTTGTTGATGAGTGTGGGGACATGGATGATGAAAAAGGATGCCCAAATTATATAAGAGAGGTTGAGTTTTCGATATTCTCCTCCCCAATCTATTTGGAGACATTTAATAGGGGTAGTAAATTGCCTTTCAACCATCTTATTGAAATGTGCAAAAGCAGTCATAGCTTCTGATTTCTAGCGAAGAGGATAGAGCCGCTAAATATATCGTGTAAATCATCTACAAATGACACATAATATCTATAGCCATCAAGAGAAAGATGAGGGGAAATGTTGTTACCTGGATCGTCTGATCTCCGGGGCATCAGTAGCACGATGTAAACCTGCAAAAAAAAAGGGGTTCGGTGGCGGTGTGTTGGCCGCCTCTCCGATGCTTAAGTCAGTAAAAGGATAGTGAAGAAGAACAAGAAAGTTCGACAGTTAGAATTGCATACCTTTCCCTCGTGGGGAGTCTCTGTTTTATACTCAAATTTCTCCTTGATTTTTGGAAAGATAATCTCATGATTTTGGTGATAAAATCTCTCTTTCCTTATAAAAGACCAATTCTCTCTTATTAAGGATTAATATTTTTGAGACGTATCAGATTTTGATATTAGGAGATCCGTGGATAAATATCCTATGCGTAATTCTTTCCTTAACATATTTATTTTTGACAAACCTCCCATGTGTGGTAGGACGGTCGACTGGGAGACTCAGGACCTCAGACAGGATGTCAGATTTTACTGTCTGGTTAGTTCCATGGTTTTTAATGTAATTGGGCTATCTTGAGCCGCTGCGTTGGGCTAGGTAATGGAAGCGTGCGGTGCTAGGCCTGTTAGTAGTGGGTCTGGGCCCAAAGGCCACAGTACTCACAATGCCCCCTTTTTTTCTTGAATGTTATGCCCTTGGTGAGAAAATCATGTTTGGATCCTTGATGCGGAAGAATTAGGAATGAATTAATGCGCCTATGTTCCAATGCATTAGTGACATGTGATGTCCTGATGGTGCATTCAATGTGTCTCCTAAGGTTCCACCTTAATATATATGGGGTTGAACCTCTGAAATCTATGAAGTTGCCAGTGGATTCCTCTTCTGTTACACAAAGCCTCTTTATCATATTGTGACTTCTTCCCTTACACGCGTCTATAGGCCGACGAAGGTGGATAAGTTATGGAGGGAGGCTTTCAGAAGTCTCTACAACTATTTGTCGTTAATGGATGTTGTGTGTTTGAAGACGACCTTTGTGTTGACCTATCTGGTGTCATAGATGGGAAGCCTAACTATGCCAACATCCTTTTAGGAGCTCTTTATGGGCCTTGCATGGGATAGCGGTCATGGACGGGGCGGTGTACTGCCCTTCTTCGAGTTTTGTGCTAGACTGGAAATTGCCCATGTCTTACTTATGCAGGTTGTAGCGTCGGGTGCACGGTACGTGAGGAGGAGATTTCGGCGAATATTTCAGATTCTTCTTTTTCTTCGATTTTCTTCTCTTCATTTTCTTCTTTCTTTTCTTAATGCATTCACCTCTTCTTTTTCTTCTTCCTTTCACCTCTTCATTTTCTTCTTTGTATTTTTAGGCCGTGCTTTGGTTAGTTATAGACATCTTTGTAATGGATCTATCAAGGTTGCTTGGATATGTTTGTTTTGTGTAACTACTAATGCTTATTGGCGCATTTTAATAAGATTTGGTTTTTGGCATACTTGTGCACCGAACTTTCTATCTTTCATTCTTTTTTCGTATGACGGATAGGGGAGCTAATGATTTGAAGTTGGCTCCTCAGAAGCCTCTATTGGCTTTTGGGGATGAGTTTTCTTATTTCCTGGATAGGATTGCTCTCTGGGCTCTGCTTGGTTAATGGCCTCGGGTTGTTTCAGAAGACAAATCCAGGGGCCCACCATCCAGACGAATCTAGGCCCATATGGTTGAGGGCTTTGTGGTTAGTAGATCCAAAGAGCTGGGTGCTTACCATCAGTGAGCTCATTTGTTTTTTATGTGCCCTAGAAAATGAAATGTTTTGTGAATACCAAGTGTTGGGGGAGAGGAGCACGTCTCCTGATATTTTGGTTGATCCATCAGCACATTTAATGCACCTGTTCTTGCCTTACCCTATATAGGGATAGGGGTCTAGATGTTAACTTCTTTACTGTTGCTCAGAAACCTTTCGCTTAAAAGTCCTTTGTGTTTCTGCAACACTCCTGAAGTCTTTGGCAAAGGAACCATTTGAAGATTCCTAACCATTTTCAATCTCTTGGTGGGTTTTTCTTTCGCTTTGCTTCTGATTTTGTTTGTATGGGTTGCCTAGTTTGCTGTTACTTCGCTTTGGTCTTGCCTCAAATGCGTGTTCTTCGATTGCTGATAAGTTTTCAGGGAAAAAAATATACGCGGGGTTTTGGGATGCACTCAAGCCTAGGGGCATCCTAATAGGCTTTGAAAAACTTCACGGTTTTTGGTCTTGCCATCGTTTTGGTAGGAGATTGTTAAGTTGATCTCCCCTTTTTTTCTTTTTTCTTTTGTTTGCTTATAGAATGGCTAGAGGTCAAGAGGAGACTTCCTGATCGGGTTAGGCATAGGAAGGGTCGGCCCAGGAGTTGCCGGTGAGCAACCTCGTGGCTCCTGTTGTGGAGCGAGATCCTTTGTCAGTACTGATGGCATTAGCTTAGGTGTGTAGGACGGGGCGGCTCGCCCCTCTTTGCGGGGTAGGTGGATAATGTCGTCTACTTCACTCGAGAGCAGTTCACAGTTAGACTTCGCTTCCCAATTGCAACATTGGTGAAGCAGTTTCTACATGTCTCCCGAGCACCTCTTGCGCTTATTCATCCGAACGTTATTCAGATTTTAATGGGTTGCAATGTGCTTAACTTTCTCTATCATTTGGATAACTCTTGTGGAATTTGTTTCATCTATGCTCTCTGAGCTTAGGATTAGGGTAGGTTGTCTATGTCATACAATCCACAACGATTCATAAGCGAGCTCCCTAATTCTCCCAAGACGGAGGCGAAGGGTGTTGTCTTGGTTAGGGGCTCATGGTACGAGACGCCCGGCTCCCTGGGGCTTCCCTTTGACGTGAATTAGTCCCTGGTGTTCCTAGATTGGTTTTTGTTTGGTTGCAACTCATGTTCTGCTAGGTGGATTATGTATTGACGTGCCTCTGTTTTCCTGATGTCATTCGAGACGAAGTGCGAGAGCGAGCCCGACCTAATGGCCCCGGATTGAGAGAAGGCTGGCACGGAGAGCATTGGCGATTGTTGGAGATAACGGAGGTAGAGCGTAATCATGAGCTTTAAGAACTTTGCATGACTTATGTAGCGGCCTTCCTTTACATTTATCCCAGTAGTTTCCTGTTTCGTTGTCGCCGAGGTTATTAAAGGGAGCACTTCGTCTTTGATGACGTTTTCAAGTTAGTCTCGGGTAGCTTTTCTCATGCGGTTTCTACTTAAGAGGGCCAAGCAGAGGTCGTTAAAGGAACCTTAGTGAGGTTTGCCCAGGCCATCCATTTGCAAAGTCCTCGGCACTTCTTTTTGCAAAGAGGAAGAGACGGCGAGGAAAAGCGAAGACAGCGAACCTTTGGAGTTGGAAGATTTCGTAGATTGGATGGGCGTAGTTGCCAGTGAGCCCGCTGAGGAAGAGGAAATGTATAACCTTGTCGTCGGGTTTATCGCACGGATGCGTAAACGGGCTGCAGGCTTGGAGGGTGAGGCCACCTCCAGTCCTGGTGGGAAACGACCGAGGCGATATTCTCCAGATGAAGAGGCTCAGAAGGATTGGGCAATAATTTTAGTGGACTCCCCTGATCAAGTCCCCCAGTGATCAGCCGACCTTGGAAGGCGCTCCCAATGAGGCCGGTGCAACTCTAAAGGAGGGGGTTCTGGTTGCGAGGCCTTTGGATATCGGTCTGTCGGAGGCTCCTTCGGGGTAGCCGTGCTGGAGTGCTTATGGTTGCAAGTGCAGTCTGCGGGGAGAAAAGAATTTGCTGATAGAGCTATTCTTGAAATACGTATGGTTCGCCGTTAGGAGAGGATCCATCCCTCGTGATCATGAGTGGCTTTGGATCCAGGGCGTGCTAGAAATTGCCATTCTTTGGAATCCTTTTAACCATTGGAAATCCCGAGTGGCGCGCGGAGCTGACCTTTATCCCGAATTATTTAGAATACCGGTGGCGGCCCATTCGGGCGGTATACAATTCGCTCCACAATACATGGATAAAGGCGCCTTCTAGCCGGTGGCCGAGGCCCGGGATACTCATCCATAACCATGACTTTCCGCCGTCGGGTGTTTGGTATGTGCTGATTTTAGCACGAGACTACTAGTTTTACCTGATGAATTTTCTTCTTAACTTCCGCTCTTAACTTTTTGGGCGCAGCGGCCATTGAATATGGCTCGCCCTGACGCAAAGTTCCAATCTGCTTGGATGGCGCTTCGAAACACCATGCCCGATCGGTTCAGCCGTGGCATCAAGCCTTGAACGCTTCTCTAGCTATGGCGGAATCTTCGTCGAAGCATTGGGAGGAGAGACCAAAGAGAGTGCGAAAAGAATTATGCAAGTAGAGAAGGAAAGAGATGAGGTTAAGTAGGAAGCCAGGGTGGCTCAACTAGTGGCCACAACAGCAGGGGATGCTAAAGCAAGGGTAGAGGATGACCTGACTAAGGCTCTAAATGCTTTGGCAGCTGCGGAGGAAGGCGGGCGTAGGTCAGAGACTGAGATTGCTCGCCTAGAGGCTAAGCGAGCGTCGCTTTTGCTAGAGCTCGAGGTGTCCAAAGGTGAGGTGTCTTCCTTTCATGCCCGAGCAGGCAAGGATAAGGAGGCCATGGAAGAAGACTACCAAAAGGCTCTGAAGCTCATCTTTGCTTATGGCTATGGGTGTTGCGCGTTTAAGCATAACATCAGTGGAGATCGGCCAGAGATCCCGGATGGCATGCCTAACTCTGCCGACCCACTTCCTTTAGAATTTTTTATCAACCCGAGGTGCCCAAGCCCCAGCAGCCATCGAAGCCAAAACTGCAGAAGTAGATCTAGGTGGGGCGGCGTGTGAAACCCGAGAAAATTGAGATTTTACGAAAAAATGGTAAAGCGTCAATTTACGATTCAAGGCAGAATTTTCTAGATCTCGGATGATAAAGCAGTTTCACCGTTGGAATCGTCTCACGGGAAATCCTAGCTACCGCACATTAAATTCAAATCATTCCGAGGCAGGTTAAAATTTCACGTTTTTCGAAGCACCGGGTGTTGTAAAACGGCTTGCGAGATACATGTGATGTGACAAAAGTCACCTACTACATGTACCCATGTGACACATGTTGCATGATTAGTGAGATGATGGGAATGGACGGCTTAGATTAAGCCATGTGTCAAATAGTGGAATGAGGAGACATTATGAGAATTAATGAAAGGTTAATGAGAATAAGACAAAATAGCAAATAATCTTCTTCTTCATTTTTGAGACACAAAAAGCGAGGCGGGAGAAATTTACAGTTCGGACAAGCTTGGGTTTTTGAGTTTTAGAGAGAGAGAGAGCTCCTTCTCTCTAGATTTCCGACCGTTCGGACCGTCGGTTCTCGACGAAGCAAGAAGCAAAGTCAGTCTACACGGCGAGGGCTATGTGTGGACACCCGATTTGATTGGGTTGAAACAACTCAAGAGATAGAGATCTTTTCCCTACTTGTGTTATTCTTTGGCTGAAACCCCGTATAAATAGTTGAGGATGTTCGAGGCTTGAATTAGCCGTGTTTGGTCTCAAAAGCTTTAGGCAAGTGGAGAAAATCCCCATTGTTGTGACCATGAACAGTGCCAACCCAAGGGTTTTACTGTTTATGTGAATAGTGACGTGATTTTTGGTGTGAATTTTTATGTTGTTGAGTGATTCTAAATGAATTGCTTGATTGGTTAATTAGCTCATGTGAGTTAATTTGGTGTTATTGATTGAATCGAATAATATGAATTATAGAATTAATTGTGTTAATACATACATGTAAATATATTAGCATGAATGGCTTGGGGTAATGTGAGAATTAATAAACAATGCATGTAATTAAATGTGTTAAAACATGATGTGGGAATTATATAAAAATATATGGTATTAATGTAAGCCATTGGAAATGGTGTAATTAGCTCAAAATTATTATAATTTTGATGTTATTGATGTGAATTAAATAACATGTAGCATGTAATATAAATTTTATTAATATATGTGTAAATGATATATTGGCATGTGTGGATTTAGAATGACACAATGCATTTCCTTATGCATCGGGGCAACCTAGAAATTAGGTGTGAGTGCACGACATGAGAAAATAAAGGATGTTTTTCTCGCATTGGCTTAGGCATGAGTGAGGGAGTCGGTGAGGACTCGAGACACGAGATTGGGTATGTAGACATTCAAGTAGGATCATGTATTTGCTTGAGTGTGTGTTTATGTTGAATCATTGCATGTGCACTTAGGTGGGGAATAACTCATGTAGGAGATTATCACTGCGGGCTGCTCTGTTGAGGGATCACTGGCGGAGTGGGGGTGTTCGAGAGACGAGGCGCTCTTTAGAGGCTGATTTTTAGAAGAAAGTCGGGTTGTGGCTTTGATGTTTTGGTATTCATTTTAGCCCTGCTTGTGTATTAGAATTCTTAATTTTTAATATATGTTTGAATTAAGAGTGATTTAATATCTTGAACCATGTAATATAGTTGGTTGGGATATTTTGGTAATTATTGATGTGGGCTTACGTGGCCATTTTTACTCATTTTAATTGTATGGACCCGATTAGTCTTTGGCAAATATTGGGACCAGTTGCCATGTGATTGAGACAAGTTATATCTTGGGTAGGCTCGCCATTACAAAGGACTACGCCGATTTTTCGTGAGTGGTGTCACGAGATTTTGGCATCCCGCGAAATATTCCAGCGGGTTGACGGGTTGTCCAAGCGGACCCCGAGAATGCGTCTGGCGAAGACTTGGAGGGGGGTGTTGTTGCCAAGGAGTAGGGCATACTTTTTTTTTTTTTTCTTATTTTTCATATGTTAGTCTTAGTACATGGGAGATTTTTGTAAGGGAGCCTTGTTAGCCTTTGTTTAGCCACCAGTAAGTATATATATATTTTGTAATTTCTGGCGCTTCTGTGTGCATTTTAATGAAACTTGAAGATGCCAACAGAGCATGGGCCATGTTTGACAAAAATTCAAGCAGGATAACAACCATGTCTGAACTTTTTAGAATGCAAACAAGACAACAACTATATATGGACTTTAGAATACCAACAGGACAACAACCACATCTGGACTTTTAAGATGCTAGCCGGACAACAACCATATCTGGACTTTTAGAATGCCAGCAGGACAATAACCACATCTAGACTTTTAGAATACCAACAGAACAATAACCACATATTGACTTTTAGGATGTCAGCGGGACAACAACCATATCTGGACTTTTAGGATGCCAACATGACAACAACCATATATGGACTTTTAGAATGCCAATCGGATGACAACCACATCTTGTAAGACCCGAGAAATTCCAAATTATGGAATAAGGGCAAAATCATAATTTCGGTTACAAAATTGAAATTTCAACTAAAAAAATCCGTAATTTATTCTCTAGATCTCAGATAACGAAACGGATTTCACCGTTAGAATCGTCTCGAAAAATCTAGTTAGCACGTAAAATTTCATAATATTCGAGATAGTCGAAGTTTGCACGTTTTTTGAGACATCGCGTTTAGTCTTGAAGTAAAGCGATTTTCGATCGCGACGAAAGTCACACATAAGCAGTACTCATGTACCATAAGTGGTATGAGTAGAGGAAATGATGGAAATGGGCGGTAGAAGTTAGTCTTGCAGAATGTCAAAACTGGAGAAAGAATGGAATTAATTAATTAAATTAATTTAAGTCACTAAAAGACAAATTAGTGAATAGGAGTTGTCTTCCCCACTTAAAAATAAGAACAAAACATGAAAGGCAAAAGGGGGGAGGTCCAGTAGCTGCTCTGAAGCGAGAATGGAGGTTTTTAAGAGAGAGGTCTCTACTTCTCTGGATTCTGACAAATCAGACCATGGCGGTCTTTGGGACTGAAGGAGAAGCTGGCTGCAGCGGAGAGGGCTTAGCGTGGAGTGCTTCTGGATTGTGAGTTTTGACAAACTCAGAAGGTGAGGGTTTCTCCCTACTTGCGTTTTATTCCCGCTTTAAGTACTTTACAAATGTTTGAGTCGAAAGAGGCCGTTAGGGACCGCTGATCAATCCCCAACATGGGGCCAGAATTATTGAAATTTTTGGAATCCATTGAACGATCATCTTTGCCACGACTGATGGGTTTTTCTAAGTGTGGAAATATTGAAATAAATCATGCTTTGATTGAAATTGGGCCGGGAATGGTCGTGAATTGCGGGTTCATTGGGTGAACCGATGAATTGTGAATTTTCGGGAATAGTAACCGAGGGTTTCACTATTCCCAAAACAGTGTTCTCAAAAAAAAAAAAATATTTTTTGTGAAAATATGTGTTTGGTCGAGTGATTTAAATTAAATTGCTCATGTTTGATCATTAGCCCAAGTGAGCTAATTTTGATGTATGAATTAATTAATTTACATGACATGATTGTGTGAATTAAATTTTGTAAATATATGCATGTTTATATATTTACACGTAGATTAAACATATTGGAATTACTTTACATGCATTCCATATGCCTTCCAGAACACCCCTAGGACTATAGGAGTGAGTGCATGAGATGAGTCTAGAGAGAAAATGGTTCGGAGGGTTGTCTAAAAATATTAATTATCGGAGGGTAGTCCAAATTAAAAATGCTCCCGATCGTCGGGGCAGCCCGATTGATATTCATCGGAGGGTAGTTGAAGGTAGTCCACAAACAAATAATATATCAATCGTCGGAGCGGCCCAATTGATATATACACATCGGAGGGTTGTCCATAAACAAACAAATAATATATCAATCGTCGGACGTTGAAATGCCTATACATGAAGGTTGTCCACTTAACAAAATAATAATTTTCATGCAGGCTTAGGCGAGTGTGATGGAAATCGGTGAGGACTCGCGGGATGCGAGTTAGTCATATAGACATTCAACTAGGATCATGCATTTGCCGAATGTATGTTTATTTTGGAACGTACCTTTGCACTTAGGTGGAAGTAGCCCATAGGGGCGATTCACTGCGAGCATTAGCTCACTGTCGAGATATTATTTTATAGGTCTGGGGGGCGTGCGAGGGACGGCCTAGATCCTAGGACGAGGATTAGAAGAAAGCCGGGTTGTGGCTTTGATGTATACATGTATTATAACTTTTTAAGTTTAATGTATGTATTGTATAAGAGTAAAAACATATTAACTCTTGTAACTATTGGGTATATAGTTGGATTCATAATTGACATGTATATTGAGTATAGTTTATGGGCCCAAGTGGCCGTTTTAAATCATAAGCCCATTATATTGGGTATTTGGAGACAGTATATCACGGAGTTTGTAATTGGGTAGAGCTCCATTACCAAGGAGATGCCAGATTTTTCGTGAGAATTGGCGGGTCACGGCGTTCCACGAGTGTTTCAGCGAGGTTGACGGGTAGTCGGACCCCGAGGTTTGAGGCGTCACATCCCGGACTTTAGGATGCGGCGGGACAACAACCATATCTGGACTTTTAGAATGCCAGCTGGACAACAACCACATATGGACTTTAGAAAGAAGCAATTGTATGTTTTAAGAGGAAATGTGTAGAGGATAATCTTTTATTGATGATAATCTCCTCAAAGAATGCCTGCGATAATACCTTAAGATGTGGCGTTCCACATCAGAACACCGTCCCATCTCGTTTACTCAACGCATAAGAACCAACTGTCCCTACTCGAACCACCGTGTATGGTCCTTCCCAGTTGGCCTAGAACTTCCCGTTTGCTCAGTTGGTCGTGTTTTCAAAGACCCTTCTTAAGACTAACTCCCTGGCTTTGAATGTACGCGACTTTACACACCGGTTGTGAAAGTTTACCTGCCTTTGCTAGTATGATGCTATATGCACAGCCTCCACTTCCCAAAGTTCGTCTGTTGTGTCTAGGTCTTTGGTTATGGCTTCGACATTTGCTTACTTAGGAATTTCTATCTGAATGGTGGGCATCCTGATTTCTTTGGGGATGATAGCCTTCATCTCATATGTGAGGGTGAACGGTGATTCTCCCTTCGGCTTCTGGCTAGTGTTTCTGTAGGCCCATAATACTCTTGGTAGTTCTTCTACCCACTTTCCTTTGGCTAAATGTAGGAGTTTTTTAAGAGCTGATTAGAGTGTTTTATTAGACGCTTCGCTGTAGTTTGCTTTGCTTATGGGGACCGCGAGGGTCAGTATAGGTTTTTTGATTTTCAATTCGTAAAGTTCCTATATACCCCGCTATCAATTGACCCATTGTCTATCCTGTCGATTGGGGTATTTCGAATCTACATACAATGTTCCTCCATATAAATTGAATGACCTCTTTATCTTTGATGGATGTGAAGGCTTCAGCCTCTATCCATTTGCTGAAGTAGTCGGTGGCAACCAGTAACAACTTCTTTTGAGTCGGGGCGGTAGGTAGTGGCCTAATTATGTCAATACCCCACTAAGCGAAGGGCCAGGGGCTCGTTATGGTTGTTAAATTTTGGGCCGAGAGCTTTGAGACGGGGCACATTTGCGGCAAGCTGTCACACCTTCCTAACATAGGTGGCATCCACCCGCGTAATTCGACGATAGTAGCCTTGGGTATGAGCTCTATGTGCCAACGTCCTACCGCTTGGATGATTTCCGCATATCTCATTATGGAGTTCTACCAATACGTACTGTCCTTGCTAGTGAGTGAAGCACCTATGATAGGGCCCACCCAGGGACCGTTTATATAGTTGACCGTTAATGAGGGAGAACCGAGCTGCTTGGACTTGGATCTTGTGGGCTTCAGCTCTATTATCCAGTAACTCCCCGAACTTAAATAGCGGGCTATTGGAGTCATCCAAGAAGGACCCGTTTCGTCTATTTCATTCACCCGGTTGGTAGCAATTGACGGCTCTGGGTGGTAGTACACGAGGAGAAGCATTGTTTCTTTTATTGGTAGGGACGGGACTACTACCGTAAGCGATTTACCTTTCGTTAAATTTCTTGGAACAATACTCCCAGCCTTGAGCTATGAAGATTCCCAATTGTAGGTTGACTAGACTCACATACTTGGTCATGCGCTGGTCTCTTGTTTCTGTCGCCACGTTTACGCTACACACCAATTAAGAGTCACTTCTTATGATGATTTTGTCTAAGGATACGGAGATTACGAGGTCGAGCCCGTCTATTATTGCTTCATACTCAACCTCGTTGTTAGAAGCGGGGAAATCCAAACGTATGGCTTGTTCTATTATTTCCCGGTCGAGCTGAAGTGCGACCCTGGTCAGGCTCTCGTGCATCCGCAGCGCCATCCACGTTCGAAGTGCAGTCGGAGTTATCGGCTATTTCTGTGAGAACCTTTACTAAAAGTCGGCTAGTACGCCCCTTCGCTTTATGGGCCAGGGTTTATAATACGGAATACCAAACTCACTCAGCTCAATTGCCCATTGAACCATTCGCGACGGTCGGGCTTGTAGCATAGTGCTCGCCGAGGAGGGTTTGTGGGGAGTCTGGTGAAATATTACAAGGTGCGCTGGAAGTAAGACGAAGTTTTGCATTACGAAAGTACCGGTGTCACTGCTCGAGACGGGTATGTGAGTTTCTTCCTTGGATAGGGACTTGCCCACAAGAATATGGGTCTCCTGGCAGATTTTTCATCTTCTTTGAACAATGTTGCACTCACCCAGACGTTCGAAATTGCAGTAAATATAGAGTGTCGACTCGGTGACAAAACAGTGGTTTGGTGAGATATTGTTGGATTGTTGTAAGACCATGGTCGCATTCTTGATTCCAGCCAGCCTGTTGGGCTGCCTTTAGGGTGGCAAAAGCAAGATATAAACCTTAAAATTTACTTGACCTATGGAAGTTAGTTCTTTGTACCCTTTTCTAAAGTAGAGTGCGAGAATCCATTATGGCTTTGAGCTGGATGGTATTATTCTCTATTCCCCTACGTGTACCATAACCAATTTGCCAGTGACTCAGAATCATGTTTCAAAGTTTCATTTGTCTGTCTTGTAACGACGAAGGGACTCCTTCATAAATGCCTTTGTATGATGGGATGTTGTGGTTTGCTAACATATCATGATATAAAACATATCATGGTTGCTCATGGATTCGGAATATCCTGGTCACCATCCTTTGATAAGATGCCCCTACATTTTTCAAACCAAACAACATTACGTTGTAGCAGTACAATCTGTGGGGCATCATGAAGCTTGTTTTCTCCTCGTCAGGCGGGTGCATAGGAATCTGATGGTATTCGGAGAAGGCGTCTAGAAATGACAGAATGCCATGCCCGGCTGTTGCATCCACAATTTGATCTATACGTGGCAAGGGAAGCTATCCTTAGGACATGCTTCATTGAGATCAATGTAGTCTACACATACACACCACTTGCACCCTTTTTGGTGGGATACCTCCTTAAATTGACAATTGAGATCTTTATCCCATATAAACTTGCTACTAGAAGATTGTTTACTTTCGTCTTAATGATCTGATGTCGGTCCGGGTGGAACCTCCTCACCCTTTACTTCTGGCTTGGCGGTGGAAAGGAAGCGTTAAGATGTGTGAAGCCATCGTTGGACTTATCAACCATGTCAGTGTTTCTGATGATGGTCTTATTCTTTCAAAAAAGTTTCAGATTAATCACATTGATAATTACAAAGTTCTAACTTTTTAAATATAAATATAAATATATACATACATATATATATATATATATATATATATATCTATACTCCATATATATATGTATGTATATATTTATATCACTGTTATTTTTTCTTTTCCAGAACACAATTTCATTAATATAACCTAAACTATCAATAAAATATCACCTTAATTTACCTAACTTCAATCTTTGCATGCATTTAACATTCATACTGGCTACTTAAAGAAAGAAGACAAGATAAAATAAAAAATCATTCAATTTCGTCATTTACATATATTTAAGATTCATAAGAAGATAAATAACATTTAGCTTTTCTTATGGCATGCAAAATGTATTTTTAATTAAGATTCAGGCACTATCAAATCCATAGTTTGAGAGGTTCACATGGATTCTTCCTTTGTCATCCGTCTTGCTACAAAGGAGTCAAAGTCTTTCAATATAAGGAAAAATATTCATTTTGTCCTGTGGCGTGCTACTAAGGAGTCCAAGTCTTCCAAGTAAGGAGTCAAAGTGCTCCAATATAATGAATTCATTTTGTCTGGTGTCGTGCTACTAAGTCAAGTCTTTTCAATATAAGGAAAATATTATTTTGTTGTACCTAAAGTCAAAGTCTTTGTATAAGGAAAAATATTCATTTTGTTTGGTGTCGTGCTACTAAGGAGTCAAAGTCTTCCAATATAAGGAAAAATATTCATTTTGTATGGTGTCGTGCTACTAAGGAGTCAAAGTCTTCCAATATAAGGAAAAATATTCATTTTGTCCGGTGTTGTGCTACTAAGGAGTCATGGTCTTCCAACACAAGCTACAAAATATCCATTTGTTCCTAAGAAAGTCCGTAATTGAAAGGATTCATAGATTAACCTTCTTTGTCATATCTTTTGAAGTGTATATATATATATCGGGGATGAAAATACTCGGAAGTATATGCATCGATATATCTTGATATATCCGATGCTCGGTGATGGTAATAGCGATATCGGTGATGTCGATATATCGTCGATATACTCGATTTTGGGCCAAATATATTGTGATGTCAGTGCATGGCTGCGTTAATTTGAATTTTTCGATGGAAATATCCGAGATATATCGGAATATCGGATATGGGGATATATCGGATATATTTAAATAATGGGATTGAAATCGTAACGTCCATGGTTGTAAGTTGATCGCGTCACTACAATTTAGATATATCGATATTACGTGTAAAAATATCAAGTATATCTCGGAGTATATCCAGTCTCTCCGGTAAAATCAAATCTTAGATATATCAGTCAAGCAAATATTTTCATCCTTGATATATATATATAAAATCCATAATTGAAATGTTCATGGATTCTTCCTTTGTCTGTTGTCGAGTTACGAAGGAGTCAAAGTCTTCCAACACAAACTACAAAATATCCATTTGTTGCTAAGAAAATCGATTGGAAAAATATCCATTTTTTGCTTAGAAAGTTGATTAATAGGCCATTTTCTGAAGTTGACACATGTAATGGAATATAGATCCATTTTTCCACAAAAATCCATAATTGAAAAGTTCATAGATTCTTCCTCTATCACGTGTGTTGCTACGAAAGAGTATATTAATATATATTAATGCATACAAAGGAATATTATATATATATACCATATATATATATATATATATATATATATATATATAAAGGTTCGTGCATTCTTCCTTTGTGCGATGTCATGCTACGAATGAGTCCAAGTCTTCCAACACAAGCTACAAAATATCCATTTGTTTCTAAGAAAGTCGATTGGAAAAATATCCATTTTTTGCTTAGAAAGTTGATTGATAGGCCATTTTCTTAAGTTGACACATGTAAGGAATATATATCCACTTTTCAACAAAAATCTAGAATTGAAAAGTTCATAGATTCTTCTTCCTTTATCACATGTCTAGCTACGAAGGAGTATATATATATATATATATATATATATATATATATAACCCATTTTTCTCACTTTTTTCACAAATCCCCACTTTTCTACAAAAATCCATAATTGGAAAGGTTCATAGATTCTTCTTCTATTACATGTCTTGCAACAAAGGAGTCAAATTTTCTGAGGCAAGGACAAATACCCATTTATTACTATGAAAGTTGATTAATACGCCATTGTTTAAAAGTAATACATGTATAATGGATCATATATATCATTTATGACAATACAGTGGTTCACCGTCAAGCATATCAATCTCATTGGCATTATTGAGGATATGATGTTTGAAAGGATCCTTAGGGAGTGCAGTCAGCATCCTATTTCCTTCAATTTTATACAAAAATAGAGTAAATAAATAATAACGGTAGACATATACCATAAAGTGGCTTGAAGTACTCTTAAACTATAATTTGAAGGGCATTAACTAGATAGAGAAGCATATTTTTGTTTAGGTGCTACTCTATGCAATCTGCCAAGGACGAGGGATAAAAGGACAATCATTGATAAAATCATTGGAATTATGTCATCTCTTAATAAAAGTGATTTTATTTAGTTATTTGTATTGTTGAGTTCTGAAGATGAAATTTAATAATATCATTTGTTTTAAACATTCATCCATTTCAACTAGAACATTAACCTAATGTCTTATAAATGAGTTTATGACCTCTTAGCTATTTCATTTAGTTTCAAAATGCCTTTCAAGATAAGCAAGCCCAATTGATTGTTTACAAATACTCTTTTCACTTGAACATGGATAGGAAAATTGCTATCATCCAATATTTGAGAGCAAGAGTATAGACTCAAACTGAAAGTTGGTTCGACATTAATGTTTTTGAAAAAAAACGCTTTTGAATTTGAAAAATCATTTATCTTTTCTCTTTTACATGTAGTTTAAAACCTTTGAAAATTATATAAATTGTATCATTATATCATCATCATCATATGATCTCCTTTATACTCCTCTCCATGATACATTAAATAAAGGGAAATTAAATTTATCTTACTTCGTTTGCTTTTTTATTTCTGGAACTTTTAATGATTTGAAAGAAAATCTAGAGGATCCAATGCAAATATTTCTTATGAAGAGAAATAAAGATACTTTCTTTTAGCGAAGTCATGTATTGGTGTAGCTTAAGTTTCTTCAATGGAATTGCAATAACATTTATATATGAACAGTTTGATTGAATCATTCTATCTTCATATTAACGGATATTTTGGTTATTTTAATCTCCATTCTATATAAGAATAAATCACGCTATTAAGTCAAAAGTTTATATATTATTATTATTCATTTTAGGGCATGTAATTTTTAGAGTAAAAAAAATTCAAAATATTCAAATGGCCTTGATTTAAAACTCTGCTATTTTTTTTTTCTATGGTCCATTAATTTCTATTGATTAAATTGACTATGAAAATAATAAATGAAAGTAACAAATTAATTCAATAGAAAGTAACAAATTTCCACTTAGTAGCCGTCATTTGATTTGATATCATGCCTAGTTCATATGTTAAAGCGCTGTCTTTCAAAGATAGAGCATAAGGAGGGGAGAAGTCCTGGGTTTAAGTCATAGTGAAAACAATTTATTGCATTCCAACTAAAATGTTTAGCTATAAAAAAAATGGAAATTTGACTTTGCATTTGGAGGACTTCATTTCTTTCTCCTTAGAAATATGCAACGAGAGAAAGAAGGAGATAAGGTGCATAAATGTCATTGACTTATAATAGTATATCCAATTTAGCCCATGAGTTTTTTTTCGGTCCACAAGGGCCCTCGACTTTACTGTCATAACTCATCTATGCCTATATTGTCATAGATTTGCATAAATGGACAAACCAGATCTACCCACGTGACGCTCGATCTTAGCATCGTCTTAACACTTGTTTGTCCATCTGCATAAGTTCATGACGGTAGAAGCATGAATGAACTACAACACTAAACATTAGGGGCACCTGTGGACCGAAAAGAAAAACTCATGGGCTAAATTGGAGACACAACTATAAATCAAGGACATTTATGTATCTTATCTTGAGAAAGAAGGTGTGCATTTCTTGATCATGGAATTTTACTTATTCCACGTAGTTGGTAGACCATAAGGGTGGCCAATGTTGAAAAGTGAAACAAGACCTTTCCTCTGATATGTATTAATCTATTTTTCCACAAAAAAAAAAAAAAAAAATCCATCATCAAAAAGTACTCACATCCTTCCATCTATCACAGCTAGCTCATTACGCTTGTCTAATGGCAAAGAAGTAAGTATCCCAAATACAAAGACAAGCCTTGACTTAATGCCAAGATTGACTAGGGGATATTCATTTGAAAAGTCACATATATTAAAGGGTTTTGGGTTTTGGGTTAAATTTTTATTATTTTATAAAAAGTAATATTGAAATTAGAAAATATATTTCTCTATTTCCTTGGAAGTTAGTGATGACCATCTAACTTCCAGCCAAACAAGTCATAAGAGATCAACTAAGCATTCAACAAACTCTTACAATAATACAAACTGATTCTCCCACCATTTCTTCTCTTTAAAATGATTCTGTTGTACTCTCTTTGGATCAGTTTTGTGCTCTATCGCATTACTCTGTTTTAGTTCTTTCTCACAAACATTCTATCAAACACTTTCATGGTATCAGAGCTACTCAAGATTCTCATTCTTTTTCTGTTTTTAGATTTTTTTTTCTGACAGAAAATTTCTACAACAAAGAAATTATTCAAGAACATCTCTTCTTCTCATGGATCATTCATCCACTCAATCTTCTGAGTATCAACAGAATACGTCATCAAACCCTCCCCTCTTTGCAGCTTCTTAATCATGTTTTGCCCATTAAACTTGATAGGAACAACTACGTTCTCTGGAAGACTCAAATGGAAAATGTGTAGTCTCCGTGTTCGTTCAAAAACCAGAAACAAAAATTATGAAGGAAACAAACTTGTAGTACAAACAATAATTAGAAAGCGAATCAGATGGCGAAAAATATTTGTGTCAGCAAAGGCCGAATTGGCCCTCAATAGAGGATAGTGGACAATCGTGCCAGGGATAGAAGCGGATGCCGTTCGCCAGTGGTATATGGTCGGAGGATACGATGAAGACTCAACTAATTTTACAAAACAATACACAAGTGGAGCTGATAATGCGGTGAAGTAAAGTGAGATTTTTACGTTGGATAATGCATTTGAGAAAAGCGGAGTAAATATATAAGCGAAGTGTCTCACGAGAGAGAGCAGACATGTTGGTTCAAAAAAATTGTACCAAACAACGTGTCAGTTCGAAAAAATAGAAACCGATAGGGTGGACCCGAACCTAGCCGAGCCGGCCAGACGGCGGCAACGGCGACCTCTCCCTTCCACAAAAGTGGGGTGCCCCTTGGGGCCCAAACCCATTTGAGAGGCTCAACTATTTAAACTCATCTCCCTCCTTGTTTCTATTCGATGTGGGACACACTTTTTATTCACTTATGGGTTTTTTGGATTCGAAAGTCCCAACAAAATGTAGTCTTCGTGAATGGATTTAAGGATTATATAGATGGTACCAAGAAATGTCCACCCAAGGAAATTCGATCTGGTGAAGCAAACCCTGAGTTCATCAAATGGAGACGACTTGATCGTTTGATATTAAGCTGGATTTATTCCACCCTCACACCTAATATAATGAGCCAGATTGTGGGGTATGAATCTTCTCATGAAGCCTGGATTGCACTGCAAAGGATCTTCTCTACATCTTCTAAAGCTCGGATTATGCAATTAAGATTAGAGTTTCAAATAATCAAGAAAGGAAGTGACATTATGATGGAGTACATCTTGAAGGTAAAAACCATACTGATAACCTTGCTGCCATTGGAGAACTAGTAAAAGAAAGGGATCAAATTCTTCAAATCTTGGGAGGTTTGGGACATGAATACAATTCTATAGTTGCTTCTTTAACATCTAGAGATGAAGATTTGTCTCTACATTCTGTTCATAGTATTCTGTTGACTCATGAGCAAAGACTCCAACTACAACAGTCTCTGCCTCCAGAACTTGTTCCACTTACAGCCCATGTGGCTACTACTATTCAGTACAAAAATATGCTTCCCGACTCCCAATACACTCAAACGCTATTAGTAGAGACCTCCTCATCAACAGTTCATTCGTTCTACTCAAACTCAAGCTTACAGACCTCCACCACAAAGATTCTTTGCTTCACATCATCCGCCTTCTCTGCCTACTCGGCCACATTGCCAGTTGTGTGGCAAGTTTGGTCATGTAGCAATGAAATGTTACCAGAGGTTTGATATTGCTTTTCAAGGACCTTCTCCACAGCCTTCTTCATCTGCCTTTGCCAAGGATCACACCAGCCTTTCTGGGCACTGATCATCTCTTAATCTAAGTATATATATATATATATATATATGTTCCTGTTAGCTAATTGGGTTTAGCATAATCATTTTTCATCATGCTTTTGTAGATCCTTTGTAGATTCTTTCTAGTGTTCTGTTTATATGTGAAAAGGAGATGAAATACAAAGAACATATGTCAATTTTTATTTTATTTTAATGTTACAAAGGAAAAAATGGATGAAAACAAGAAATTTTTGCAATTGAAAATTTCTCAATTATGTTTTGGAAAAGGATAAGGCGTGCGAAAGATAGCCCAACGGAGGAACCATATTCATAACTTAAAATCACACAGGGGATGGAGAAGAAATGAAACCCATGAGATATGTGAATTTCTTGAATAAAGTAAAGATTATTACCACACGATTAATTGATAATTTTATATCTTTTGGGTTCATAAAAAAACCAATGGTTATAGGTAAATTTTCGATTCTCATACTTTATATGTTATGAGAAGCCAGAGAGATGGTGTTTTACAATTTGCATATTTTCCCTTTCATTTACAAGCAAATTATATCTTCTCTTTCTATAGGTGTAACCCTTGGCTCCATTGTTCTTATTCTTGGAACCATCACACTCTATCGTCTATATATATAGCTTGAAGAAATTGGAAAGAAACTATAAAAAAAAAATTGAAAAGTTTTTGGAAGATTACATAACTCTCAAGCCTACAAGATAAGATACTCTTATGCTGAAACTAAGAAAATCACAAATCAATTCCAAGATAAATTGGGTGAAGGAGGTTACGAAACAGTGTATAAGGGGAAGCTTTCTGAAGAAATTTATGTTGCAATCAAGATCCTAAACAACTCCAAAGGAGATGGGGAGGAGTTTATTAATGAAGTGGGAACGATGGGTAAAATCCACCATGTTAATGTTTTTCGCTTAGTCGGCTTTTATGCTGATGGATTTAGGCGAGCTCTTATTTACGAGTTCTTACCAAATGAGTCCTTGGAAAAGTTTATATTTTCACGAAAAATAACCAACCATTCCCTTGGTTGGAAAAAGCTTCAAGATATTGCTCTAGGTATTGCCAAGGGAATCGAATATCTTCACCAAGGTTGTGATCAAAGAATCCTCCATTTTGATATCAAGCCTCATAATGTTTTGCTTGATCACAACTTTAATCCAAAAATATCTGATTTTGGTCTCAACAAATTATGTTCTAGGGAACAAAGTGCGATTTCTATGACTATTGCTAGGGGGACCATGGGCTATATTGCTCCAGAGATGTTATCTAGGAATATCGGGAATGTGTCTTACAAGTCAGATGTTTTTAGCTACGGAATGCTATTACTTGAATTGGTAGGTGGAAGGAAGAATATTGATGTCACTGTGGACAACACAAGCCAAGTTTACTTCCTATAATGGATTTATAATCACATAGGTCAAGATGAAGAGCTGCACATTCAAATTGATGAAGAAGGAGATACTCAAATAGTAAAAAAATTGACCTTAGTTGGACTTTGGTGTATCCATTGGTTCCCAATAGATCGACCTTCGATGAAGCTTGTTGTTCAGATGTTAGAAGGAGAACATAATTTACCCACACCTCCCAATCCTTTCACATGCTCTGGTCCAACACAAACAAATGCAATTCCACCTAAAAGATACCTTCAACAAGAGTTAGCAGTCGTCTCAGATATTGAATGAAAGATGTTGTCCATCTTTTTCAAAATTTTGAAGTGTTTACTTCTTAAAATATGATGTAGCAATCCTTCATCAATGTGGAACATAAAATTGCTCGATATCATATGCCAATATTTTTATTGCCAGATTCATTTTGAGGTTCAATTTACAATATGTTTCAAAAGTTCTCTCTCACATAATTTATCTCTTTTCCATAATGTTGATTGTAGTATAAACAAAAATCTTGTTTCAAAAGTCTCGACCTAATTCAGTTCAGCTCACCAAAACTTTGTGAATCACCTTTAACCAGCAAAAGGCAGCTTTACTTATCCAAATTTTAGCAAGAGGCATGCTTGAGCTTTACATGGAACAAGGAATAGTAATACAATCTAGCTTTGGAATAAATAAAATTAAATTGTTTTCTTCTCAACAATAATTTCTGTTATAGCTATAGATTTAATAGCATGTCATAATTTATTAGAAAAGATTCAAATTTTCAAAACGTAGGGAGTATAAAGGTGCCTGAGAAACAGATATTTTCTTTTCTTTTTTACATGTAATTTAAAAACTTTGAAAATTGTATCATTATCATCATCATATGATCTACTTTTTACTCCTCTCCATGATACATTAAACAAAGGGAAATTAGATTTATCTTACTTCATTTGCATTTTTATTTCTGGAACTTCTAATGATTCCAAAGAAAATCTAGAGGATCCAATGCAAATATTGCTTATGAAGAGAAATAAAGATACTTTCTTTTAGCGAAGTCATGCATTGGTGTAGCTTAAGTTTCTTCAATGGAATTGCAATAACATTTATATATGAACAGTTTGATTGAATCATTCTATCTTCAGATTAACGGATATTTTGGTTATTAAAATTTCCATTCTATATAAGAATAAATCATGCTATTAAGCCAAAAGTTTATATATTATTATTATTCATTTTGGGCATGTAATTTTTTAGAGTAATTCGTTCCAAAATATTCAAATGGCCTTGATTTAAAACTCCACTATTTTTTTTTTCAGTGGTCCATTAATTTCTATTGATTAAATTGACTTTGAAAATAATAAATGGATGTAACAAATTAAATTTCATTAGAAAGTAACAAATTTCCATGGTAAGAAATGGAAATTTGACTGGTCATCATGCTTAGTTCATATGATAAAGCGCTCAATGTTTTAAAAATGACCAGCATAAGGAGGGGAGAGGTCCTGGGTTTGAGCCACAGTAAAGACAATTTATTACATTCTGTTGTAAACAATGGGTTTTTTCAATTAAAACAAAAACAAAAAGTTGTGTCCTACATGGAACAAAGACAAGGTTTTTTTTGAGTTTATATATTAAAACTCATTTATGGTCTTATACATGGATTGAGAAAATGGGAGGCCTCACGCACATAAGGAATGGGCCGAAAGCCCGAGTCCAGTGCAAATCGGTGGATTTGCCCATTCGGTTTTGCTCCGAATTAATTTAATAATAATGCTTAAATATAAAACAACCATTTTGTATTTTGAATTCAAACCTGCTATAATACCATTTAATTTTATTAAATGCAGAATTATTTTATTAACTCGTATAGAATCCGTTTTGTGTTTGAATTCATTGAATCAAAGTAATAATGCTTAAATATAAAACAACCGTTTTGTATTTTGAATTCAAACCTGCCATAATACCATTTAATTTTATTAAATACAGAATTATTTTATTAACTCCTGTAGAATCCGTTTTGTGTTTGAATTCAAAAGCAGTTTCTGTTTGAATTCAAACCTGCTATAATACCATTTAATTTTATTAAATGCTAATGTCAACTACTGTTGCCTAGTTTACACGCATCAGGATTAATCCCATAGGGCCTTTAAGTTAATGACCGGGTAAACCTCTAATAACCTTGATGACCATAAGGTAAACCTTAAGACCTTAGACCAACTAAGCTACCCCTCTGGATTAGTAATTATCTACTTTTTTACATGTCTATTGCTAGCAATTTTGGACTATACCGATTACAAGAGTTAATTGCATTTTTTTTTTTTTTTTTGCAATAACTCGATTATCTGCGGACTTTGATTATCTACAGACTTTTCAATAAATCGATAGGATTAACGTAGTCAAATAAAGTCGGTTGCCTCTCATCCTCAAAATCAATGTTTTAAAAACCAGACCGGACCAACCGGTCCAACCATCGACCGGCGAGGTTTCCGGTCCGGTTCCCTTTCTAAAACCGGCTACCAGTCGAACAGAATCTGAATCCCGAAACCAATGGTCAAACCGGTAAACCACCGAATCGGACAGTTTAGATGAAGCTTAGAAGCGGTTCGTGTTAGCTCGATTACGCACTCACGTCACTACAGCAGAGGCTCAAAAGCCAATAACCCAACCAAGTATTGGGGCTTAAGCAAAGTATGTTTCTCCTGGCTTGGAGCCATCTATGGACCAAAAGCTTATTAATCCTTGTCGTACATTCTTATTATATAGACCTCTCTTTACTTGTAAACCGATGTGGAGCATGAAGTGTAGGGAAAACACTTGTGGGTATAGAAAACAAATTAACACAAAAATAGCTACTAACAAGATTCGAACACGGGATCTTTCACTACAAGTTAATATAAGGTTATACCACGACAAGCACTAGTTATGTAATAAGATTGCAAATAAAGATATATGTTAGATTAGTTAGCGTTAAATAATTGAATATATTCACATTTAAATATTAAATTTATTTCATTTTATAAAATTTAATATATATATATATATATATATATTTATATTATTTTTAATTTTAATATTATATTTATATATTTAATACGTCACCGGTTCGACCGCGGTCCAACCACCGGTTGAACCAGTGAACTATGAACCGGTAACTTTTCTGGTTCAATTATCGGTCCGATTTTTAAAACATTGCTCAAAATTAATGGAGGTCTTTGAATATTTGCTCTTCCCGAGTCACTAAAATGTGGACATAGAAGTTGGACCACATGGAAATTAACTTCATATATTACCCCACAATATTTATTTTTGCTTGTTAATACCTTCCTTGAAGGTTCTTATCAACAATTACACCTATCTTTTCATGGAAAATAAGAATTCTTATGTCTTTTCTATTAACGCATTCTACACCTATTACTCATAAATTTTATGCAAAAAGTTCCAATGAAAGATTTCTCTTAGAAAATAAGAAATTAAGAAAGGAATAAGTCAGTTAATGAGACTTAACTTAATGGTTAAGGGCTAGCCGTGGGCATAGAGAGAAGAAAGGACTAGGATCATGTGGCTTATTTCGGGGTCGGGTTGACTGCAGTCAACTGAAAATCTATATGTCTAAACAATTAAGACACACACTGATAAAAATAGCCTCTTGGGCTCACAAACCAATACTCAAAATAAATATCTTCACTATATTCTCATAGGTTTCATGTTTGTTCTACAAAAAGATTTATACATATTTACAAAATATTCACTTAAAACCATATTTCGGCTTTCTTCTCAAAAAGGCCTCTGTGTGTCGTCTTCTGAATGATCCACATGCACGAAAGAGAGGTCCCACGACCCAAAGTCGACAAAGCCCGGTGAAATTAACCTGAGGTTACTCACAGCTAAAATGCATATGCAATGGCATATATAAACAAGCAATCACATTCCATTACAATTATTTTCTATATGAAATGTCTATATCATGCATGAGATCGACCCTCATGCTCACCACGAGTCTATGAGCTCCCTCCGCACAGGAATACCAAATGTGAAATAAAACCCGGTCACACGGCCGTCATTGGAAAACCCTCGATTTGTTTATGTGATTTTGATTCTTTTCCTTTATTTTTGTAGGCCCACGGATTCGGGTTTACACCGTAGGACGCCCGCCGCCTTTTTCAGCATTTCACGAACTTGCATCGTCGGGATTCATGTCTAGCAGTGAATAACATGTGGGACTTTCACCTGGGGGATCTGCCCCAACGCCGCCCCGAAACATGCCAATTTATCATTTTGATCATTTACACACTCGTGAATCTCTACCTTGCTGGACTTTGTCCCATTTTTCCCTAGTTCACGATCCACTCCGCAACAACGATGAATAAGCTTTACCTGCACCCACACCCGACTGTGATGTGACCCGTGCATATGAAATGCATGATGCCAATGCATTTTCCTCATGTAAACATGCATGAATGAGCACTACATGAAACATTTACACACCATGGATAATTATAATTGATACATATAATTTACCTCCATGCAAAACATATTAATACATCAATAGCATGCATCAATATCTTATTTCCACACACTGCATGTTATTCAAGCAAGCCATAACACACAACAAGGTCTCAACTTGGGACCATTCAATGACGAGAATTATACGGCACTTCACAAATATGAACCATATTGGTTCAATCATTATCATCATCAACAAATCACAACACCCTAGAAACTTTAGGTTCTAGTAAAACCTAACTCACGGTCATGAACGATCTTGAATCCATACCCTTAGTCCCGAGGCTTGGGGCCCAATTCACATAGCCTCTCTTGGCCTCCATGAAAGCAATCCACCATTATAAAGCCTTTAGGCTAAAAGTAAACAGTAGGAAAATATCATACCTCTTGGAAGTTGAAGAAACTCCCAAAACGAATAGCTTTGTCCTCTCAGTGTAGAACACTTCTCTTCTTATGCCGAAGGAATGCGATGGTCGGATCTCACTACCCAACCCTAAAGAAGGAAGACTCTCCTCACTTAAAAATGGGAGAACAAACCTTACGCATCCTTTTTATTTCTTCATAGCGTTTACTTTCGTTTCTTTGTGCTACTTTTGCTTTTAACCTTTTCCCTCGCTTTCTCATCTCATTTCTCTTTTCTCTTTGTATTTCTCACATTTTCTCTCATTTTTGGATTTACTCTCCTCTTTTTGGGCATGAAACGTGTGAGTCACATAGGAGGAAGTTTCCTCCCCTCCTTCCTCAAGCCAATTTTGTGACTCATCTTTATCTTTATTCTTTATTTTCTTAAGCACGTTGCCTTGACGTAAACCCGACCACATGGCTCGATGTGAGCCATAGGATTAGATTTTCACGCAGCGGCACCATTTGTGAGGCGCTGCTTTTGATGCAAGTGTCGCACGATTGTGGTCGTAGTGTGGCATGCATGGCTCTTGTGTGTCATCCAAGCCTTCCCATAGCCCGCCAACCAGTAAATCCGCCTTTCGGAATGCGAGAGGTCGACGTGGTAGCTAAATTCGTGAGACGATTTCTGACGGAGAAGTCGGGTTTAGTCAAATGAGATACGAAAATTAGGATTTTGATGAAATTTCTGGCCTATACTTTATCCAAAATCTTGGATTTTCTGGGGTCTCACAGATCAAGTCTCGATAAAAATAAATTTGAGTACTTATAAATTTATGGAACAATATTCAGTGCTTGGTTTTCCATGGAAAATAAGAATCCACAAAAGGACTTAGTTTTATTTTTAAGTAGCAAATAAAAATAAAATGTCAGGTTTAACTCTTTTTTTATATATATTCTTTCACTTTTCCGTAATATTTTCTTTTCACTGCATTTCCCATAACATTTTCCAAGAACCTTAATGAATCCTCGTTGAAAAGTCTCAATCCAACGGAAATCCAATCAAAGAATGAAAGGCCATGGAAAATTATCCCATTTGATTTAGATGGATTCTTAGGAAATAAATGCATGGGTTATTTCCTCAGCTTCCTTTTTGAAATTTCTGGTTTCCTTGTTGAAAAGTCAAACACAATGATAGCAATGTACAGAAGGGAACCATAAAGGAAGTCGAGAATGATACTTAGAAATAATTCAACAACACTAAAATTTTAAAATAACAGTGAGATAAATTATTTTCTGTTGAGAAACTGGCTATTCCTTGAAAAGCATAGGCCCTACAAGTTGAAAGGTGGGGATTGGAATTACTAAAGTACTTTTTTTGTGTAAATAAATTTTGTCATGATTTTATGGTATTCATATATTCTACTTGGAACCAACCTACATGAAATTATATTACGTAATGAATATATAATCCTTCACTGATCAAGCCTCTAACTAATTAAGTAAAATAAAAAATCTAAACACAAACCTCAAAAAAAAAATCAGATTTTGTGAAACAATATAATAATATTAAACAAATTTAAATAAATAAATAATGTTAGAATATTTTTGTTTTTATGTCGAAAGTATCAGTGTAGCTAAATAATAATAAAAACGATAAAGTATGACGTAACATTTTGAAAAAAAAAAAAACTTAAAAGTATCGAATGAAATTCATATGTCTGCAATATTCGTAAATACGTCTCAAATTATATCGATAATAACGTGACTTTAAATTATAAGATGTATATCGCCGATATTGGTTGAGTCGTAAATGCATTGATTAATTAAATTTTTATAGTAATTATGATATAAATTTCATTTATTTTTAAATACTGTATATATTCCAAAAATGCATTTCAATGGTATAATAATAAAAATATTTTGAAAATCCATTTTTCTATAAGAAATAATCATATTAAGGAAAAATAAATGTACAATTTTATTAATTATTTTAAAAATGTATGTTTGTTATTAACATTAGTTTAAGTAATAAGAATTATTTAAAATATATTGATAATTTAATTTAATTTATAAACTTCTACAACTTCATTTTTATAAAAAAACATATATAATTAAATAAAATTTAAGGATAAATACCAAAAATGAAATTAAAATATTTAATATAGGATTAATCGGATAAATGAAATATATTCAATATTAAGCTATAATTTATTTATTTAATTTAAAATGTATTCCGTAATTTTCCATATAGGATTTTAAATATTAAATTATCATATAAATTATATTAAAAAGTTATATTTAAAAATTGAAAATAAAATAATTAAAAAAACAAATTTAATATATTCATCATATATTATAATAATTATTATTATTATTTTTAAACCCTTATGCTAAAAAAACAAATATTTGACTCTATATTAAAAGCCAAAATGTTGAATTTGAGATTTGGTTTCATGTTAAAAGCCAAAATATCGAATTTAATAAATGAATCTTTGAAAATTACAATTACTCAAAAACAAACCCACATGGGCCCCATAGATCAAAACGGGTCAATCAAGCTAATCGGACCAACTCGGACAAAACCCACATGGACCACGAGTCAAAACAAGTCAGACCAATTTGATCCGATTTTATTAGGATCTTAAAATTTATAGCCTGTCGTAGTCGAAATTTAAAGTGGGCGATCGTAAATTCGACCCACTTATTACCGACTTTGATACAAGATGACGCTTTTCAAAAGCGTCCTCTCTTGAGCTTACACCTTATATATTTGCATACAATGACATTTTCTGCAAGCACTATCTTTTTGTATATTTTTATAACATGATGCCCATGAACTGCATGATCACACCAAATATGAGCCATAACATTAAACTTATGTTTACCATTGCTCTATTTCTCCTAACAATGGGAAGTAAAATTACTTCCACTATCAAATCTACAATAGAGTACTAATATGTATGCAAGAGACAGGCTCAAAAGGCCTATCCTGGATCTGTAGTGGTGTGAATGATAAATGTAGAGTGAAATCAAGGATATTGAACTCAGCTTTCAATTCATGATGTTCAACATTCTCTATATATACTTGGTTTCACCACTCTTTCGTGATTTCTTTTGTTTTTATCAATTACAGCAAACAGAATTTATTATAATTTATAGAAATAGAAAAACAAGAAATTCCAAAAAAAAAAAAAAAAGTGTATGGGAAACACAATGAAGCAGATAACTAATATTCATAACAGAATAACTTAAAAGCCTATTGATGAGGACATAAGAATAGATAATTATTACCTTTCTTTCTACCATATATATATATAGATGGGAATCATCCTACTTTCAGTATATAGCATGCACTATCCAATACTAATTGACATTTATGTCGGGATTTTGTTGTTGACTTGATCTTCTGCTGGCACCTCTTGGGGAGTTAGAAGAGGCCTCGGAGGCATCTGCAGGAGCTCAACATTTCCTTCAAGCATCTCCACAACTTTGTTCATCGAAGGACGATCACTCGGCTTCAATTGGATGCACCATAAGGCTACTATAATCAACTTTTTCAAAAGTTCCTTTCCTTCCTTTGTTTCTGTCGCATCTTCCATTTCTATGTCTTTTCCTTCATGGAACTGGTCATAAACCCATGAGGAAATGGTCAGCTTGGATATCTGCATACATCCAAATTCCTTCTTTTACCTGCCATTTCCATGAACAACATTCCAAAACTATAAACATTGGCTTTGTATGAGACTCCTCCAATGTTTTTGTAGAACTCTGGAGCCATGTATCCCCTTGTCCCTCTTCCTGCAGTTAGGGACACAATACTATGATCTACTGGATATGATTTAGCGAGCCCAAAGTCTGAAACCTTCGGAACAAAATTCTTATCAAGAACAATATTGTGAGGCTTGATGTCAAAATGTAGGATATGTGTGTCACAGCCTCGATGCAAGTATTCAATCCCATGGGCTACTCCAAGAGAAATTTCATACATTTTCTCTAAGCTTAAGGAGGCATTTCCTTCTTTTTCAGGAAATATGTACTTATCAAGAGATCCATTAGGCATGAAGTCATATACAAGAGCCCTTTGATCCTATTACAAAAATCCAATCAATTGCACCACATTGACATGATGAATCCGTCCAATTGTAGCAACTTCGTTCATGAAATCTTGTCCATCGGTTTTGGAACTAGCCATCATTTTTACAGCTGAAAAATGGCCACTTTGAAGCTTTCCTTTGTATACTGAACTATAGCCTCCTTCGCCCAGTTTTTCCTTGAAACCTTTTGTCATCTTCTTGATATTTAAGTAAGAGTACCTTATGGGTGCCATATTATTTTGAGCTTGAATGAACTCCTCAATGGCATGGTACATGGAAAAGTTCCTCCTCCATTTGTAGATCAAAAATATCATAACACATGGACTCCCTATCAAAGTCTTCATTGCAATAGAAGTCGGTATTGGGAAGGAAAATTAAAGACAAATCAGCAGTAGAACTTCAATTGCTGAATATGTTGTGCCATTTTGCCAGGTTTTACGGTTTTCTCGTCTTTAGTTTGTTTTCATCTTTATTTATTAACTGACAAGATTCTAACATAGCAGTTGAGGAAATACAATGTCTTACCGATGTAAGTGACCGCATACCAAAAAATAGCTGCTCAAAATAACAAAAGAAATTAAACATAATTAAAGGTTTTCTTTAAACAAATTTGTAAATGGGCAAATGAAAATGAACCATATATCTAGAGATGGAGAGAATTCTCACAATATAAATTCCAATACCAAGGGATCCCTGAATATGTAAAAACTGCATCACCATGATAAGGAGTTGAATCATAAAGCTGGAAGCAGCAGCTATGAGTAGACAGAGTTAAAAAGAAAGAGTACAGTTTTATACTACATATGATGTTTCATAATTGACACTCCCTCCCTGCCTTAAACTAACAGGGCAGTTTAGGGTCATTTCATTTTCTGTCAGAAGTATTTAGATAAAAATAAACAGAATGATTTTCAAATGCTAAAATCTCACCGCAAGGAGGGCACTCAGAGGACCATCGAAGGTCAGTCCCATATAGAAGCCAATCATGGATGCCTGAACAGAACTGTTGTCAATCTTCGCATAGGTCGAGGCGCCTGACCTCCAAGTCTATCCTGCAAGAGTTCTCTAAATCTGAAAGCTGCATGATTCCAACTACAACATATGAATAAGTTTGATTTGGAGATAATGAAAAGGCTGAAGAACTGTTTTTACTGCACGGTGCCATATCCATGTAAAGAGAAGAATTCATTGGAATTTCACAGTCAATAAAATTTAGATACGAATTGTTCTGACCCATAGAAATGGACCTCGAGAAATAAGTCCTGTATAAGTAGAAAGATGGAGTGACAGAGAAGAGAAGTCCTCAACAACCCTTATTGTGAAGATCTCGTAACTGATTTCTTTTACCCAGTATTTTCCTGAATTCAAGTAAAAGATTGTGCGGTTGTTCTCACAGGCCAGTTCAAACTCTCTTTCTCCGCAGCTCCGTGGTTCGTCTTTCAGTCGGAAAGGGTAGAGCTTATATTATGAATGTTACCACAGGAAGAGGTACAGAGATGATGATTCTGCTTGGCTTAGGTATAGCACTTTCTATAAGTAGAATATGGCTTGCAAACTATGATAGTAATATCCTCTCTTCTTCAACACACTTTATGTCTTCTTTCTGATCTTTATTGAACTTCGATAACTGCCCTGCAATCCCTCTCAATTGTTCAGTCTTGCCCACTAGGAGAATATACAGAGCACTGACTGCTGCTACCTTCAGTCGCCATGCAAGAAGATGAGAAGACAAGCAGCCTCTTCACTCCCTCATATACATTGTCTAGTTCTTCCACAAGATCCCAGAAAAGAACTCAACACAAACAACAGTCTTCTTTATAATCTGGAAAAGTCATAGTAAAAAAATATTACTTAAAAACGACATTAGATCACGTTTCGGCTTCACTACTTAAAAATACAAAGAATCACAAATATAACTAAAATTTTTAAAATTTTACATATTAAACTTCTAACTATATATAATATAGAGAAATAAATAAACTTTTGCTTGAATAAACATGTGAAACTGATCTATTGTTTGAACCCCTTTTATTCTCCAAATTTTTCTTCCTCTCATTTTTTCCTCTCTCTCTATTTTCTCGTTTCATTACTTTCATGCCCAAACAAAAGACTTTAACAGCATCTGCCCTCCCTTGAAAGCAAGGGTTGCTTCCTCATATATCTTTTTTGAAATTTTTGGCTTCCTTGTTGAAAAGTCAAAGATACGATGGCAATGCAACAAAGAGGTCTCCATAAAGAAAGTCGAGAATGATATTCAAAGAATTCATAACATTAATTTAAAGACTGTAAGATCAATTAAGTATTAACAAATAAGAAGTTCAACATCTTCACTACCTCATAGGCATTATTATCTAGTTCTTCCACAAGACTCCAAAGTGGAATAACCAAGTATATGCTGCCAATAAGGCATGACTTAGTGGTTAAGCAATGGACGACACAAGCAAAACCTCAAGTTCAAGCTGTTTTGAATGTAATAACATAACATCGTAATTCCAAATGAATACAAAAGAAAACAAGGTCGTTCTTCCTAGAAAAAGGAATAAATGACATACAAATTAACTGGACGTTGATCAAGTCGTCTCTGAAGGATCTCTTCAAGGAATAATTTTTTTTTTTGAAAGAGATAATTTATTGTCTCAAACTACAATACATCCAATCTAAAATTACGAATCAAATTTAAAAAATTTAAAGGATGATACAGGTCTAGATAACAGTAGATGCATGAACGACTTAAAACCAATACATCGATGATCCCAACACTATAACATATTATATAATCAAGCCATAACACATTTAATGACTACTGACTGATTACCGTTTCATCTCCATCACAGATTATATCTGTTCAATCACCATATACTAGATAACACCGTGAACAAGATGATAAAACCAACCCCCAAACTAAAACGAGATAATAACCAATATTAATCGTAATATGTCGTAAACAAAATAAAGAAATTAAAACCTATATGTGTAAAAACCATTTTATTAAGAAGAAAATAATGTAAAAGCATCTTAAATGAAGCTGGTTTCAATAAATATTCAACCTTTTACTATCGAAAAAGGGACTAGAAGAATGAACAGATGAAAGAAAAGGAGGACAGCTATTGCCTCGTATTGAAAAAGTCATGGATAATTTTATTTGCTCATACATATCTAAAGGGTAAGAATGAAGAGGTTAGTACTTATCCCAAACTCTAAAGATGTGGGGAAGGTTCTGAAACTGGTCCTTCTCTCTTTCCTTCTTCCGGCTTGAGCTCATAATACTGCACAGGAGAACCACACTGATGCTACACTCTCAAACTCGATGACGGCTTTCTACAGTAAAGAAAATAAATTAAAAGCCTATAATTCAAGTTCACGACACAGATGATTGCCGTCTAACACAGTTTTCAAATGATCACTGTTCCTCCACCCTTTCCATTTTCTGTGGAAGAAGTCAAGAAACAGTCACTCACCTGTATCAACCAAACAACCTATTCAGATCATTCTAAACTAGTCACTTGCCTTAGTGTATCTGCTTACCAGGTTTATGCCTTCGATTCATCGGATTACATCCACCTATTGGACTTACCCTCTTGCCGCAAGATTCGCAATGTTTCACTTCCATATGAAATATTCGAGCAAAAAAATACTTTTCCTCTGAACTGGGACAATCCAATGTGCAAAACCTGTGAAGCAGAAGGTGGGAAGTGCAAATTGAAGAAGAATGATAGCAGGGAACCTTTAACCCATTGTGTCAAAGGTAACAACTACACTTACATCCGCCTTTAACACTACAATTACAAATGTTGTGCCATATGTTTGTACAACTATTTTTTTTAAATTCTCCATAATTTTTTAATCTAGGAAGAGATAAATACAGTAAAACATCAGTTTTTTGTTTTAATCTTTTGAAGAAAAAATATGAAGAAAAATGAAAGTATAATAAATTATATGTCAACTAAAAGAATAAAAACTCCTCTTTTTTGTCTTGGGAAAAAAGCATTGGGAAAGAAAAGGGTGGTGGGGCCATTGGATCTCAAAGAAAGCTTTGAAAAACAAGTGAACTATACAAGACCCAAGTTCTAGAATATGGAGAAAGCTAAACTCACTATTAAAAGAATATATATATTGACTCCTCTTCTAATAAATTAGTTAAATAAATATTACATCAGCACAAGTTATTAATAATTTTACATCTTTTGCAGAGCATCAAAAAGGCACAATGTAGGTAATTTTATTTGCTCATACTTTATTTGTTATGAGAAAGAAAGATACTGATCTATAATTTTATTTCATTTATTATACAAGAAAATACATTTTTCTTTTTATGTATATAACTTTGGTTCCATTCTTCTATTTTTGGATTATTGTGTTTATCGCGATATATAGCTTGAGTTAAATTGTGAAAAAGAAAACTATCAAGTAAAAATTGAAATGTTTTGAAGATTATGTTATCAGTTTTCATAAGATACTCTTATGCTGATATGAGATCACAAATCCATTCCAAGATAAATCAAGAAGGGAGGTTGTGGAATGTATAAGGGAAGTTTTCAAAGAAGTTCATGTTGCAACAAGAATCCAAACAATCAAAGTGAAATGGGGAGGAGTTTATCAATGAAGTAGGAACAATGGGTAGAATCCATCATGTCAATGTTGTTCGCTTGGTTGGCTTTTGTGCTAATGGATTTAGGCAAGCTCTTATTTATGAGTTCTTACCAAATGAGCCTTTGGAGAAGTTTATATTTTCAAGAACAATAAAAAACCATTCACTTAATTGGAAAAAGCTTCAAGATGGCCTCAGGTATTGCAGTGGTATTAATTACTTTTCACCCGGTATCAGATCAAAGAGTTCATTTTGACATCAAGCCGCATAATATTTTACTTGATTAAGCAACTTAATCCAAAATATCTGATTTTGGTCTCACAGAATATGTTCCAGTGGAACAAAGTGTCTGCTTCTATGACTATAGCTAGGGGACCATGGGCTATATTGCTCCCTTAGATACAGAAAATACTCGGAATGTGTCTTACAACAAGATGTTTATAACTATGGAATGCTATTACTTGAAATGGTAGGAGGAAGGAAAAATATTGATGTTACCGTGAATAATACCAACCAAGTTTACTTCCACACTGATTTATATAATATCTAGATCAAGATTAAGGTTTTGACATCTACTGATGGTTGAAGGAGATACTCAATGCCGTTTAAAAAAACAAAATTTAATAGTTGGACTTTATCCAATGGTTCAAATGTATCAGCCCTTCTATGAAGCTCTCGTTGTTCGATATTGGAAGGAGAAACATGATTTACCCAATAATTCTCCAAATCCTTTCATATGCACTGGTCCAACAAAAACAAATGTAAATGCACCTAAAAGATACCTTTAACAAGAGTTAGCAATCATCCCAGAAATTGAATGAAAGATGTTGTCCATCTTTTTAAAAATTTTGAAGTGTTTACTTCATATAATATGATGTAGCAATCCTTACAATATGTTATAAAATTATTCTTACTATATATCAATATTTTTTACAAAGATCTATTCTGAGGTTCAACTTACAATAGTTTCTAAAAGTTCTCCACATAATGCCTATCTCTTCCATAATGTTGATTATAAGATATACAAAATCTTGTTTCAAAAGCTCGACCTAATTCTCAACTCACCAAAACTTCCAAACAGATCTGATATTGATAGTTGAAGATAATCCATTACGTAAAGCACAATTAGAACACCATAAAAGAGCTAGAAATTTATTCATACCGTGGACTTGCTTTAAATGACCTTCTCGACTTTTTTTCTTTCTAGCACCATGAATGCTTCTTTTCTACTTTCAATATATCACTCTAGAAGAGCTTCTCATCTCTTCTGGCCCTGATTGATTTTTCGGGAAGGCGTTCTGATTTACTGTTTTCTACACTCCAGGCCTTTCTTACACCTGCTTTTTGTCTGCTATATCCAACATATGAGATTCCAACTCATCTTTTTATTTCCGCTCCCCGCAATGAATGCATAAAGTATTGAATAAATATGAATCACAAGGAAACCAATATTACAAAAACCTGTGAGCTAGAAAATAAAACAAATCACTTGAAACCAATGACTATAGGAATGCACTAATAGACATACCAGAAAGGCGGGTGGGGGCAAAAGATCGTTATTAAGGTGGTCATGAGTATCTTGAATACCTATTTATCCCCATGTTTTGTTTAGATTTATAGTTCTATGATATAAATAAGTGTCCCAATGCTATATTTTCCCAATTTTGTGATTAGGTCAACTATTGAGCGGAAACAAGCGAAATCGAAGAAAAATCGGCAAAGTCATCATGCGGTTGCGGCAAACATGTGATCATTTTACCTGTGTGATGTCCTTCTATGGATCCCTCCTTGCATAGGGTAAAATTTAGACTCCGGTGGGCTTCTCTCGTATACACCAAGATGCTGTGCACCCGAGTCCGATGAAGAAGTTACGGCCTCAAAAAGTTAAGAAGTAAAAGAAAGAGCAACCAGTAGACCGGTTGCTCAAAAGGTCAACCCGTTGCTAAAAAAATCACCACAAATGAGACTTCACGCTAAAGCATGGAGTTCTCCATGCTACAGCGTGAGAATCTCCATGCTACAACCGGGAAATGTTTAATTGGTTGCCCAATTCATTGCCTTTTTGTAGGACATGCCCATGTTAGCATGAATTTAAAAAAAAAGAAAAAAAAAAGAAAAAAAAGAAAGAAAAGAAAGCCCACCCATCATTGCGAATTTACACTGATTTCATAAAAAAAGTATATGTCAATCCAATCTATATAGAAGAATTTAAGTTGTGACCATAAGATTTTCGAGGACTTTAAGAAAAAAAAAATTTATATAACACATTTTTAGTACATTTAATTAATGCATTTAGTGAGATAGAATAAGATATCTAGGTAAAAAAAAAAACCATTAGGATAGTTTAGTTGGTCTCGTTTTTGAGTTTGCTCTCCAATGACCCAACAGTCAAACAAGATATAAAGCCAATAAGTTTTTTTTATAATGGTGGGTGTTCAGGTTAGCTTGCCTCATTACGTGCATAAACCATCAGCTCAGACTGGAATATCAATTTACAGGGTTGAAGCCTTCGTTGAACCACCTAGGAGTTCTTATGCAGGTAAGGAATCGAGAAGAGATGCAACTGCTGCAGCTACCATGATCAGAGTCCCCACAAAAAGACAAGTAAATCAAGCCTTGACACTGCAGACAAGTAAACATGGGGAATTGAGGAAATAGCAAAAGGAGAAGTACATAATTCTAAACTAGATGGAATTTTCTCACCATGTCTAAGGACTTTGTATCATGTGTTCTCACATGACACTGCAGCCTTGATCCTTTCGACTGTGCACTTGATAAGGCTGTTAACGGTTGCCACTGATCCAAGAGAGAGTTTTGCACTTGGTGCTGAATCAACTAAGATCTGAAAAGCAACAGTGAGTACAGAGCCATCAGACGGTTCAGACCCAACATCAAGAATTCCTCCTCCATGATGGACTGCCCCATCAGGAAGTACTGCAAAACCAGATGGCTTAAATTCATGAAATTAGAATCACAAATTTAGTGATAAACTTTTGATATTTCTATACTAAATTTTCTTTTGTTGAAAAGAGTCTATCAAATTATTGCTTATAGTGACTAAAAAAGGCAAGCATCATTTGAATGAAAGACAAAAAAAGGGGAGAAATATTTGGTCTTTATTAAAAAGAATCAATCAATTATGATATTTTGAAATGGATGTACCTCATTTCAAGCAAATGAAATGACATATGATGCTTTTTATTTATATGGGCAAATAAATACAAAAATTAGGAAGAACAATCATTTTTGGTATTGAAAGGACTAATCAATGCTTATGCTAAATCAACCTCATTGTCACAAAATATGATTATGAATTTAATATATTATAAAATTAAAAACAACTCAGAATAGATAGATGAGATAGATGGGATAAAATTATGGCAAATTATTAATTAATAATAGCTGTAAATTTGCCTGATCCCAGCCATATTAGCTATTATGTGTGCCATCTCTTGAACGTGCCATCTCTTGAACTAGCCCTCCATTTGAAAGGATATCCCACTGTCAAAATTATATGAAACAGGATAAATATTATGGAAGAAGGTGCTCTCTTTCTTTCAGTCATACTCGTGAATAGTCCCTTTGAGAATCTTAATCTTGGTATGTGAGGCATAAGCTTTCTCCAAAGAATTAAGAAAATAAGTGATGCAATAGGATCTTAGTGAACAAATTAGAAGATGTTGGTATGTCTTTTTGTTCACTGCGGCCAAAATGAGAGGAAACTTTTCTGCCAATTAAAATTGTCTGTCCTTGTTTATGTAATAGAAGAGAATGGGAGTGCTTAATTAAGCTTGTGAAACTCATGTACCCTCACTCTTTTCAAGAGTTCTCATCGTGAAGAAACCAAAACCCCTTTGAGTGGAACAGGAATCCAGAAAGATATCCATTAAAATGATAAAAAGCTACATGGGGATGAACACAGAGTAGAAGGATATTCCTCTCCACTTTAATGCATCAGATGAAAAATAGAACCCTACTCATTACAGAAAATATACAGTCAATAAACAGGGTAGAGTGAAAATATACCCAACTACTAAGATAATTACATGAAAGCAGCCATTTAGTTGTGTAATCTCAATATAGAAAGGTATGCTACTGAAAGATTGAGTTGTTTGAGACCCAAAATACGCAAAGTATGCTACTGAAACAATTCTGACCTGAGTTTTCTGATTACAGTTGTGAGAGTCATCCAGCTAAGGTTAATGTGACAACCTTCCTTGAGTCTTGCTCCATCTCCATGTGTCTAGGATGCTCTTTCACTTCCAGCTAGATCTACAAAGTTCTGCAGGACATTGAAATTGACAGTTACACCCACAAAAACAATGATTATAGAAGTTATAATGACCAAATGAAAAATATTTCGTATAGTCATCGGCTAACAACATCAAGTGCAAAGCGAACATGAACTGATTTTATTTCTACCTCCCTAAGAGTTCAAAACAGAGGAAAATAATACGTACCAGGAGAACCAGCAGGAGTGATTGAAACTGCCAAAAGAATTCAAAAAGATCATTGTTAGGAAAACACAAAAGAACCATCAATAACAACAAAAAAAATCAACTTTCAGAGATTCCTCTGAAAAACCAAAACATCCATGATCTAATTTCAATCACAACAACAAGAATACAAAAAATTTGATAAGTTTTGAACCCCTGCCCTGCAAATGGTTTCTGCAAAACCTAATAAAAAAACCGTTCTTCTTCTTCCTGGATCTAAGCTTTTGACATCGAAATCTCAAGAAGAAACGAAGAACGGAAGAAGAAGAGGAAAGAAAATGAGCAAAACCTAACCTAACTTACCTCCTCAGTCTTGGCGGCCGCCGGCCCGTTGGACCTCCAAAACCTTAGGATCAGGAAACAAGCTAGAAGATCTCCTTAACTGTTGAGTAGAGCAGAGGAGCAGCGGCTAGCAGGTAAGCTTCTTCTTCCTCTTCTTCTTCCCAACGCCTCCCCCACCCCCCCACCCCCTCATCCTGCAATTTGGAAATTTTGATTTTCATCCAACGAGGTTCCTCTTTTTGGGACCTCTTCCTACACCCAACGACGTCGTTTCGTCTCGTAGCGTAAACGAGGTCGCTCATTTTTTAATATAAAACGACGCCGGCTGGGATCACAAATTCAAAACGACGCCGCTTTTGGCATGTGAACAACTTAAAAAATATTTGAAACTCTAAAACGACGTCGTTTTGGCTCTCTCTCTCTCTTACTTCCTGGGATGGGATGGGAGGCGAGGGTGGGCAATGGAATGGACACTTCTCTCTCTCTCTCTCTCTCTCTCTCTCTCTCTCCCTTCCCGATGGATGGAGGGAGGGGTGGCAATGGAATGGACATCGTTTTCTCACTCATCCCATTTTGCTTAAATGGGTGGTGTAGTCATAGCAAAAATAGTTCCGGGAAAAAGTAGCTTCAAGATAGGTCATCAGGAAGAATTGATTTTAGTGGACAAGGTTACAAGGGAAAAATATCATGGATCAATAAATATACCAATTACACCAATCTAATACATTCCCTAGTTAATAGTTATGGTATACATTCCCTCGCTGATTCACAATCATTTTTTTCCTAATAACTTGAGCCACTTAAATCCATTTTTTCATGATCTATGTATGTACTGTGATTTTCAAATTAGTAACTTGAAACCTACTTTTCCCAAAAAGTTCCCTGTTATAATTAAAAAAATTTCAAACATATAAAAGCCTTGGATTTACTCTCCTAAATGGTCGCCAATTCGGATTGGGATCCTTGAAGGCCATTGGAGGATTTACCCGACTAATAACTTCAAGGCCCCATCAAACTAGTTGAGGTGCACGCAAATTTATCCGAACACCCATCGATCTGACATAGAAAAAGAAGAATTGAAGGGGTTGGAAAAATAAGACAAGGTTGCTGTAGTATCCACCTTTAATACATTATTAATCAAGGCCCTAGATTTTGATCTTTTATCTTGGATTGATCTTCTAAAGACTATGATGCCCTTTCACCTTTCAACAATCTCTACAGTGTTTAGATTGTCTCATCTGAGGTACAACTTCCCCTCACAACATCAAAACTTCAAGCACAAGAAATCAAACTGCAAAAACTTAGACCAATCCTCCTTGGAACAAGACAAAAGTTCAAATTACTTGTCAATCAAGACTTGAGAGCATCTTTTGGCGAGGACCTTGAAAAAACTCCACAATAATCAGGCTAGATAAGGAATCATCACATCAGTCATTACAGACATTCTCAAACATTCTCCTAACCCTGGACCCAACTTTAACATTGATAAGTTGTAAATATAAATCACCAAAATCTCAGCGGTCCTAGTCATATTTCAAAACAAGATGTTCATTCATAAGATGATCAAAATAAAATTTATTTGCTTTTCTCACCTGACTATTTCCTAGACTTCTTCTTTGATGACTTGGATGAAGGCTTGGATTGAGAGGGAGCCACACTGCGGGAGAACCTTTGAGGTAAACTAGGCCTGATTTTGAATTTGATATATTGGCGGAAGTGTCAGTGTACCAGTAGCTTCGTGTTTTTCTAACTACTGCACCTTGAGAGCCTCACTGGGATGCTCTTTGTCCTTCCTTGGGCATGTAACTAGATCTCTCCCTCTTGCAGCCACCGCTCTGGGTCTGGTGAGGGGCCTGGGTTTGTGGTGGGTCAAACTCAGGTACCTTGGCTTTCTTTCTTTTCTTCGCTTTGTCCTCATTCTTACTTTCTTCGTATGCTTTAGTGATCTCCACATGACTATCGCTTACCGTGTTTGGCACCCGTGTCCCTTCCAAGCTCTCCACATCGACTCCCTTCAAACCTAGCAACGGCTTTAGCTGTTTTTCATAAGATTCAGCCTTGTCAACATCCACACGAGCAGCTGTAGTTACCAGCCCGATCAAGGCCTGTAGGCTTTTATGGCTTTTAACAAGCTCCTCGTACAGACAGGCAGCCTCCTTCTCCCGCCCATGCTTGAGCTTGAAGGAAGCAGCCTCTGCACAGGGCAATAAAGTGCGCTTTGTTGTCTTCTTCTTCTACGCGGAATTTGACCACCATTGGATAGCAGAATCAAAATAGCTTCAGTACCCATCAATATCCTGCACGCTTTTGCATACAATGGTGGCAACTGTATAGGTGCAAGTGCTGAATGTCTGCTATTTTACTCAGGGACTCAGCTGCAATTTGGGGTGACCAGCTGTCGAGCAACCTGTGCCCTTGCAAGAAGAACAACTAATCTTATCAGGGAACTTCTCAGCAAATTGCCCTAATATTTCTTCAGCTTTTCCACTCTTATTCTCTCTAACCAAAACAGCAGCCTGAAGCAGAACTGGCATCACACTGTCTGCAAACATGTCTTGCAGTGCAGCAACAAGTTCTCGAGCCTGTCACCCGACTAATAAGTATGTAATGAAATAGAGATGGGGAGCCATCAGGTATTACCCTTATCAAAAAGAACTATCATGTAGAAAAACAAGGTTGCAAAATGAAAGACCTGATCCATCTTATTTGAATGTAATAGTAGAAGCACACAATGAAAAGAGGCTGTTTCTCTTTTGTTTTGGTGAAAGCTTGGACTCCAGTCCATTAGAAAGCTGAAATCTCTGAGCTCCATTGCCTTTTTCTATTAGCCGGTCAAGTTTCCTCAGGCTATCAGAGATATCTTTTGGACCCTTCAATACAACAAGGTTATTTATGGCCACAGCAAGTGATGATTCGTTCGCCAGACTGTTACAATGCCTGTGAAGCTCACGGCCTTGTGTCATGAGCTGCCAAATAAGCTAACTTGCATTATTGGCTAACAAATATTGTCCTTAAAGAAACACAAAAATCGCCTGTCATTATTTACCTGCTGAACATACGCCAACTGGACAGCTATTGGAGCCAAACTAATCCCACATCATCGTCAGCTAAATTGTCTTCCATTAATGTTTCCTGACCAACCCTGACATGAAAAGTATATTAGCATCCAGCAAATTTTCATTCCTCAGTTTCCATATAATCCGAAAAGTAATACAACAATAGAATGTACAAAAAAGAAATCATCAAAAGGCCCTAACAAACTACTACATAATGAACCAAACAAGAGAATTTATGATGAGCAAGTCAGGAACAAGCATGAATAGTGTCATTACATACTGATTCCGTGTCCTCAGTATTGGTGCACAGACATTATTATGAACTTTGTAATACAAAATGTAGCTGAAGCTTGTACTATAATCATGCCATAAACAAGAATAGCAACAGGACATTCTGATCGAAGAAACAAGTCCTGCAAACAGCCCTATACAGCCAACCGCATGATGTACAAGACAAATAAATCGATGGAGATATTCAGAGTAAAAAGGACACATGTATGTGACAGTTGAGTTTAAGCACTACCATGTGTCTTGTAGATAGCCATCAACCCCATAAAATAATAATAATAATAATAAATGAACAGGAGCATACAAGTCAATGAAAAATTACACACCACCCAAATCAAGGCAGCAAATGGCAATGAACATATACACACTAGAGTCTATTATAAGGGGATGCATATCTCCAAACTGGGCCAAATGTACCTTGGTCCTGTTGTCACCAAAAAAGACTTGAAAACTATTGCCTCTGATGCTAGGTTGGCTTGCCTCCCTACTAAAAAGGAATCTAAGCTTTGGAGGGCGCTTCCTCTTTGTATGTTATGGACAATCTGAAGTAGTGAATAGAATAGTGTCTCAAGATCAATGCTTTTCTTGTAATCTAGATTGAAGTCCCGCTCTTAAGATCTATCTCTTCGGGCTAGCTTGATTCAAGATGTTGAAAGCACTCCTTGTTAGAGGCATTTTTGTGTATTCCCTAGCTTTGTCTAGTGCTGGTTTGTTTTTTTGTTTTGAGCCCTTTTGTTTTGGCTCCTAGTTCCCTATGTATACGTCCTTATAATTTCTGTAAGTACTTTGTACCTTCTCTTTTTTGATGAATATATCTGCTTTCGCTTTATCCATAAAAAAAAAAAAACAAATGTATTGAGTTGGTATTAGGTAAAATCATCTCTGATTTTGCAATCAGAACTACATCTCTAACTGTTAGGTGTAACATCTTCACCACAAAAACTTCACATGTATTTCTGTTGTTACATTAAAGTATGAAGCCATTTGTGTCTCCCACCATGTCTCAAATCAACAAAGCCTTATTAGTTATTGCAACTAGAGCTGAAATATGATTTCCATGCACAAATGAGACAATAGATTGACAAAATGGCATAAGAAGTAAGTCAGTGGATAAGGTTCACAGCCTCAAAAACGAGTTCACAAAATAATCCCGAAGCACTATGCAGCAATTAGAAAGCAAAATCCTTTCTTATAATCAGTTTCAATAAGAGAACTTGTAAATTACCTTCAAGCTGACAGCAAGAGTTGTTCAGCATCTTTGTACTTACTCCTTTCAATCAAAGACAGTCAGTGTTGTATGCCAACCAAAAGCCGTTAGTAGCTTTAACTCTCATGGCATCCAGCACACTTGTACATCAGAAGCCCTCCCAGTCGATACCAAACCAGCAACAAGGTTTATTTCTAATGAGTCAATCTTGGATTTCTGAAGTTTCTGATAAATATCAATACAAGCATCCATTTTTCCTAAGCGATACAAAATATGAGACTACAACAACATTGTAGCATAGGTTCCCTCTTGGCTTCTCAAGGATTCCAAAGACTCATCCAACTTGTTTTGCCTGTACAAACAGTATGCCTGTTTGTTTGGAAATAAATGAAACATAAAGATATTAATGAAAGATTTGCATTGCATTTGTTCTTGAGTACCAAAAATAAAATACATTTTGGGAAACCAATGTTTTTTCCAATTATTGATAAGCACTAAAATCCAATAATTCACCAAGGAGAGACACAAAATTTCTAGAAAGAAAAACACAACAGACAGGCTAAGTAGCTGAGACTTGGAAAATTATTAAAATCTTAAACTAGGTTTGAGTTTCAAATTTCCAGTTTTACCAATGGCAGATTCAAAATTTTGTTTCCTTTCGAATTTCATTGGTAAGATTTGCCTATGTGCATGTTTTTCCTTCACTAACTTTCATATTGCAGTTTGTTCATGGTTATGGATTCCAATTCTTTACTTTCTAATTGTTTATTATTACTATAATTTCCTTTTCTCAAAACCCTGGAGACAAATGGGATTCCAAAGATAAAGCTCTGGTCGTTCCTCCCATTTCCTTTTGCGTTAGAACTGCATTTTTTATCCATCAAACATGAACAGCTAGCTTTATTTTCCATCTCCAAAACATTCATCTTCTTTTCATAAACCATTATGTGTTAACATTCAGAATCAGGATTAGAAAGTTACATACTAGTAGCAAACAAATTCAACCAAGTGCAGCATGCTTCCCATGAAACTGGTTCATACTTGATAGAGGGGGGAAAATAATGAACATTTGGCCTTCAGAATGAGGAACTGCTTACTAGCCTTTTTTTTTTCCTATCCTAAATTCTCAATGTTGCACAACATTCAATTAGCCCACTATTATCTTAACCTGGTACAGATAAAATCAAATGACTTAGGTTATGTTTGGTTCCTGGAAAGTACTATGAGAAAAACTGTTAAGAAAATGATTTTTTATGTTAGGTTGTTTAATGAAAATTTAAAAATAAAAATAAAATTACTTAGGAACTTATATATTTTTAAATTATTTAATCTTTATATTGATGAATTAAAATAAATAAAATGGGTCTGAAATAACAAATAAAAATAATATGTTGATTTAATCCATTTTATTTCCTTCAATTTTTTCCTTCTCCTTTTCCCCTTCTTTTTTCTTTCTTCTGCATTTTGCCCAATTTTCTGGGAACCAAAAATAGTCTTTAATGTTCTCCAAGCTCAAGCAAATATTACCTTTCGAATATTTAAACTCAATCCATCATATAATTTCAACTAAATGAGGTTTGAATAAACCCAACCAACAAAATCAGAGCTTCTTGAATTTTTACCTTGAAGAAACTTAAATCAACCGGTAGCCTATGTTTGAATCGCCAAAAAAGCACATCATCAATCCTATCTTCTTTGATCAAGGCCACAACCTTGCACCGACCGCATCCTCATCGAGGGTGCAAATCCAGGAGAACTGCAACAAACATGAAAACAGAAGATTTCAAATGATTAAATATTTGGATGCAAACATAAATGAGATCACGATATGAGGAATTTGTGATCACAGACTTTATCCACCCTGGATACAGCCTGGTCGAATTGGGATCGTTGAATGTGGAGGTTGAGAGACGTGAAGAGATCTTCAATGGGAGGTGGGGGCTGTGACGGTGACGAAACTGTGGGCTTTGGCTTGGGCTTGGGCGCCATTGAGATCTTCGTGGTTAAACTTCCAGAGGCTAGAGGTAGTGAATTAGGTTTTGCAGAGCCCTTAGCAGAAAGCATGAGATTCAGAGCACAAACTGCTTGAGAATCACAGCTTGCAATGAATGAAAAATATAAAACTGGATCAAATAAACAAATCTCTACCAAAAGAAAAGAAACTAACTCAGTTGATTGCAAATGGTGAAAATAAAAAATTAAATTAAATAAAAAATAGAACCAAACAAATTCAATGAAATAAGAACAAAACCAAAAACTAGATAACTAAGGAGAAAAGGAACAGCTGCATGAGGAGCTGCCCCATATCATTATAACAACCATCAACATCCTGGAATTCTTCATCTTGACAGCTTGCACAACAAAACTTTAATTCCCAAAACCCCAAAACATCTTCCATAACACGTATTATCCCATGCCCACAGTTGCAAGATGGGTCAACCAGTTCCTTTTCATCAGTGCACCTACCAACCTAACATGCTATGTCAGATTTATCATCCAACCAAACATTCCCAGGCAATGTCTAAAGCCTCCTAGCATTGTTCCTTCTAACATTCAAGCCAGTGAACAAATCATAATTCCCCTGACTCCTTCCAATGTCACCTGTACCATATCCACCATAATCTACCTCCAAATCTTCAAGCCAACCATTAATTTCCATGAAAGTAGTAATTATATTCATCCCAAAGGGATCTGAAGGCAAAAGATGAGGACTGTAATTTGACACTGACTCCCGTTGCAAGCCACCCCTATCATCATTACCTCTCCAATAATCAAAACGATCCACAACCTCCTTATTCAAAAGCCACAGTGCGCAGAACCCATCTTCTCATTCTTATTCAGTATCCTCCATAAAAATAATAATACGATAGTAACCTGAATTTTACAAAACCAAATTGTCTTTTGTGGCTGAAATGTACCAGAAAGCATCATCACATACAAAATTTTAATATCACTGGTCATCCTATTTGCACCTTAATCCCTGAGCATCTCTACAGAGTGATAAACTGCAGTCCCTAGGACTTTTTTTTTTAAAAAAAAAAAAAAGCAGAGAAAAACCATGAAAACTAACTAAAAACACTCAAGTTCAGAGGAGCAAACAAAAATAACACCACAAAATTTTCAGAGTTTCTTGTAAATCATTACCAGTATCAGCTACAACTCAAAACAGGGTAAGAATCAATCCACCATATTGTTTTCCCCCTTTGTCCAATCTCCTAACTAAAACTAGGGTTTGTAACGAATGAAACAATAGATGGATCAAATAAACAAAATCCCTCGGCTGAGAAGAAAGCTTCCGCATTGTTAGCAAGACAAAAAATCACGACCAATGAAATAAAAACCAAACAAAAATAAAATCAAACACCAATTTGTGCGGACCAATGCAATTGACAGTAAGGCTACCAATGCAATAGACGAACCCTAGATTGAGCTTAATTCGGAGAACTGAACTCTTAATAACCGTCCAAATAGTCGGAAAAGCCCCTATAATGAATTTCCATAATGTTCTTCTAAACCATAATCAGACACTACCATTCAACAAAAAGAAAACTTGACAGTTTTATAATTCCAAAACTTGGCTGAAAATCCTACAGTAAATTGGAAATTCAGTGAAGTTGTGCTAAAATTATGCCTATCAAAATTCAGCAGTTACAGGAAAAAACGCATGCAAAAATGGACGAAAACAAGAAATTTATGCAATTGAAAATTTCTCAATTATGTTTTGGAAAAGGATCGACAAGCGTCTGAAAGATAGCCCAACAGAGGAACTATATTCATAACTTAAAATCTAGGGGATGGAGAAAAGTAAACCCATGAGATATGTGAATTTCTTGAATAAAGTAAAGATTATTACCACATTAATTGATAATTTTATATCTTTTGCAGGTTCATCAAAAAAAACCAGGCATCAGTTTTTATAGGTAAATTTTCATTTACTCATAATTTATATGTTATGAAAGCAGAGATGGTGTTTACAATTTGCGATTTTTTTTTTTTTTTTTTTTTTTTTGATAACGAGGTTGTCCGATGCATTTCACAGCATGCACTCGGCCAAAATAACAGTGTCAGTACAGAGAATTTATATATATTTTTTGTTTCTGATTTGCGTATTTTTAGCTTTCATTTACAAGCAAATTATATCTTCTCGTTCTATAGGTGTAACCCTTGGGTCCATTGTTCTTATTCTTGGAACCATCACACTCTATCGTCTATATAGCTTGAAGAAATTGGAAAGAAAATGTCAAAAAAAAATTGAAAAGTTTTTGGAAGATTACATAGCTCTCAAGCCTACAAGATACTCTTATGCTGAAATTAAGAAGATCACAAATCAATTCCAAGATAAATTGGGTGAAGGAGGTTACGGAACAGTGTATGGGAAGCACGAGAAGAAACATGTTTGCGGTCAGATCTAAGCAACTCCAAAGGAGATGGGAGAGTTTATTAATGAAGTGGAACGATGGGTGGGATCCACCATGTTAATGTCTCGTCCGCTTGGTTGGCTTTTATTGCTGATGGTTAAGGCGAAAACTGCATTTGCGAGTTCTTACCAAATAAGGTCATGGAAAAATTTATATTTTCAAGAAAAATAACTAGCCATTCACTTGGTTGGAAAAAGCTTCAAGATATTGCTCTAGGTATTGCCAAGGGAATTGAATATCTTCACCAAGGTTGTGATCAAAGAATCCTCCATTTTGATATCAAGCCTCATAATGTTTTTAACTGATCCACCTTCAATCCAAAATATCTGATTTTTGGTCTCTTAAGCCTAATTATGTTCTAGAACAGAATGCGAGTTTCTATGGCCCATTGCTCACAGGGGACACCAGAGCTATATTGCTCGAGATGTTATCTAGGAATATCGAGAATGTGTCTTCTGAAGTCGAATGTTTTTGGCTCACGAATGCTATTACCGCAGAAATGGTAGGTGGAAGGAAGAATATTGATGTCACTGTGGACAACCACGAGCAAGGGAGATTTACTTCCATAATGGATTTATAATCATCTAGGTCACGATGAAGCGCACATTAGTTGATGAAGGGGAGACACTCAAATAGCAAGGAAGGCCCAGCCATGGTTGGACTTTGGTGTATCCAATGGTTCCCAACAGATCGTCCTTCTATGAAGCTGGTTGTTCAGATGTTGGAAGGAGAACATGATTTACCCACACCTCCAAATCCTTTCATATGCACTGGTCCAACAAAAACAAATGTAAATGCACCTAAAAGAAACCTTCAACAAGAGTTAGCAGTCATCTCAGATATTGAATGAAAGATGTTGTCCTTCATTTTCAAAATTTTGAAGTGTTTACTTCTTATAATATGATGTAGCAATCCTTCATCAATGTAGGTTTAGAAAATTATTGATATCATATACCAATATTTTTATTGCAAGATTCATTTTGAGGTTCAACTTACAATATGTTTCAAAAGTTCTCTGTCACATAATTTTATCCTCTTCCATAATGTTGATTGTAGTATAAACAAAAATCTGGTTTCAAAAGTCTCGACCTAATTCAGTTCTGCTCACCAAAACTTTGTGAATCACCTTTAACCAGCAAAAGGAAGCTTTATTTAACCAAATTTTAGCAAGAGGCGTAGCAGGGTTTACATGAAACAAGGAATAGTAATACAATCTAGCTTCTGAATAAATAAAATAAAATTGTTTTCTTCTTAACAATATTTTCTGTTATAGCTATAGATTTAATATCATGTCATAATTTATTAGAAAAGATTCAAATTTTCAAAACGTAGAGAGTATAAAGGTGCCTGGGAAACAAGGGAAAAACTCTGGAGATGAGCATTGTTGCTTCTGAATTGAGGCTCTTAATTATTCACAGAAGGTTATATAAACCTTAATTAATTAAAAGTTTTTCCTAATATATATATGTGAATAATAGTTTGAGAAGAAAGGAAATATTACCAAAACATAATGTGACAAGATGAAAAGGAAAAGATACAAAAATAATATAAATATATTTATTTTTCATTTCTTTTCTCTTTTACATGTAGTTTAAAAACTTTGAGAAAATTGTATCCTTATCATCATCCTTATGATCTACTTTATACTCCTATAAAATTACATTAAACAAAAGAACTTAGATTTATCTTACTTCATTTGCTTTTAGTTCAGAACTTTTTATTTGAATAAAAATATATAACTAATTTATTAAATTTAAACCTATTTTTTATTTTCCTTCTATTTTTCTTCTCTATTTTTTTTTCTTAATACTTTCTAGGATTCCAAAACGAAGACTTAACAAGTACTTGTTCTCCCTTGAAAAAATCAATGAATATAGCAGGAATTAATTGGTCAGTCAACAAGGGAACTATTTTTTGGAAGGAGTGAAGAAATTTCTAGAATTATTGAATGCGCGACACCCCAGATCGGGTCCGTTGACCCGGCGAATCAACCGCGGAGAATTTGTGGATATTGAGGTAACTTGAGCACCACTTCCATATATCACCGAGAAAGCCACAGAGTTATTACATCCTCTTAATACAAAACCCAGTATATTAAAACTAACATGTTTTAATATAATATAAGCTTTATGAATCAAGGCCACAATCTAGCCCGCTTCATAATCCGGCCTCCCAGGAGCGCCATGCGCACGCACATGTCTTGTGCGAAAGGGGGTCGCGACGGGGTAATTGCTTAGATAGAGATAAGTCCTCTGAGGGGGACATTCGCTAAATACGCGTGAATGGTCAAACAACCAAGCACACATCAACCTAGGACATGCAATCTGCTTACAAAATCCTACTTGTCATAAAGATGAGATGCGACTCATCATGCCCATGTATCAAATCACTCCTTGACTCCTCTCACACATGACAGAACCCCATGCGTGATAAAACTTTTATTTTTCGGGATCATCAATGATAATTTTCAGAACTTTCTTTTCAAATCCAAAGGCTTTTGAATGATCTCTTTATAAAATCTGTTTATTTCATAACAAAGACTTTGTTTACTTAAAAACCCATACCCACTGATTTTATCCTCGGTGCCCCATGATGTAATCAAGTGTGGTAATAATATATGCATTTGTGAGCCCACAGTTTTTTTAGGGTCTCACCTCAGGACGCCACTGCCTTAGGCAAGGCATTTTCTCGGGTTTTTCACCGACGGGGGTCATGTTTAACCGCAAAGTTCTAGGTTTTCACTTGAGAGGTGCAAATCTAGAGCTTAAATTACTGGCTACACAGGTATTAATTTCATGCTATGCAGCAGTGAGACTCGATGGACTTTGTCCCATTCTGAGTCTCACCATCAACACAGGCTCACGATTGTTGATTGTCAACCATGCAAACAAATGGATCTCCATTGGACTTAGATCCAAAATGCGAGTCCCACAACCCATTCCACCAAGGATGGTGAATGACAATGACTATGCACTCACACCCGGTACCATGCGTGTCTAGGTGCACAGTGCAATGCAATTGTGCCATTACACTCTAAGTCATGCCAATTAATATAAAGACCTACATGGACAAATACTTTATGCAGTACAACACTGCAGTGTACCATCTGGACACTCATGTCTAATGCACACAAAGGGTCCATACATTCATTAACGTTAATATAATACAATCATACTAACATTTATCACATTCATGTCAACACATCAAACAAGCATACGTCAACATCATTCCAGACTACTACTTAGACAAGTAATGTGGCCTCAAATCTCTAGAGCTACATCATGAACCTCATGCCCAATAAACTAGCCTACAACATGCCATGCAATAGCCGTATCCACGAGGAAAATACATCCACAATTGATATGCTAGAGCACACATATTGACATCGAAGCATGACACCTCTTAACGAAAGAAATGTCATTTCAATCTATTACACAACGTGTTAACATTTCATCAAGAGTCACTACCTGACGAAGTAATGACACCTCATTTCTAGGCTAATTCATGGCATATCATGCACCTAAAGATGACCACCACAGCCTACCATGCAATGGCCACTTTGCTTACACAACTCCTCACATCCACCTGATAACAAATTGGGATGCTTGTTGTAACGATCAATTTTTTCAACAAAAGTGTGAGGCACCAATTGCCATTGAAAATCGCTATGGTCAGATTTTAGACTCAGAGCTCCCTTAGAGACAAGAACACCCTAAGCGAGCTCGAGCGAGAAAGTTATGGCGTCGGGGAGTTTGGAGCCTCGTATGAGAGGCGATGGCCGGCGCATGGGCCCGACAGGGGGCCCTCTTTGTTTTTCGTCATTTTCGGACCAAATATGAATTCAAATTTATCAAGATATATATGGATGGATTTCTAGACTCAAGGGCTTTCCATAAAGTCTAAAGAACACCCAAGCAGACTCAGGGCGAAGTTATGGTCGTCAGTTGGAGGCCTTACCGCAACGGTCTGTTGGGCGTTGCGAAACAACCCGCAGTGCGTTCTAGGGGCTCCTTTAAAGCTCGCATGCATGCTTTATTTTTCCTACTCAAAAACTCATCCCAAAACAACCATTTTCACGGCAACAAACCGGCTCCAATTGAGTCCACAATTCAGCCATAACCGACACAAAACCCGTCCCGAACTTTAGACCGAAAAATCTCTACCAAGCCACCAAAAAAAATCTGATAATTATACCAAAACCAAAATCGCTTGTGGTCCCAGAATATAACCACAGTCTGTGGCTCAACCATATACACTAAAACAAATATTTAGATGAAATATAAACCCGAATAGGAAGGTTCCCTACCTCTTGGAGCGAAGACGAAACTTTTTGGAGTCCTGAAGACCCGAGACCCACGGCCTTCCCGAACTTCTACTCGAATCTTCGATGAAAATTCTTGATTTCGGTGTCCACGTGTTGCCCTCGACGAGTTCTCTGACTTTAAGTCTTAGCTAGACGGAAACCGAGCCGCCGATCGCCATAAATCTTAGAGAGAAGGTAGAGCTTCTCTCACTAGCTTTTCTTCTCCAAACCCAAAATCTTCGATGAAACTAAGTGTTGCCTGGCATTCACGCCAGAAATTTCGCCGAAGAGATAAACTTTAAATCTTGGCTCGACGACCCGTGATTCACCCAATCTCCGTAGATCGTATGGCACGAGGAGTTTCTTCTTCTCTCTCCAACTCGCTACCGCGGCTCCAGCCCCAAAATGGGCTTGGCTCCCTTTGTTATAACTTAAATTGCTGCGTGTGGGTCTTCATGGCGCCCACGTGTCACGGATCCTCGCCTGATCCACACCGAAACAATTTATTTTCGGCTCTCGTTCAAGTTCAATTTATTTTAAATGAACCTAACTCAAAGTTATTTCCTAATTCCCGACATTCTCGTGAAATTCTTGGTCCCTGGAGTCACTAGATCGCCGGCTACTTAAATTCGTGAAAATCCGACCGGCTCTGAATTCAACGAAATTTCCATAACTGTATTTAAAATCTTCCATTTCGTCATCTGAAATCTAGAGAATTTTCCAAACTTCCCTGAACCATTATAGCAATGTATTATTATTATTTTTTTCTTTTTTTTTACTTTCAGAAAATTTTAAATTTTTCAAGGTTTTATAGAATCCTTGTTGAAAATTCTCAATCCAACACAATGAGCTTTAATGAATCCTTGTTGAAAAGTCTCAATCCAACACAATGCAATCAAAGAATGAAACGCCATGGAAAATTATCCAATTTAATTTTTATGGATTCTTAGGAAAAGCAAGGGTTGTTTCCTCTTATATCTTTATGAAATTTTTGGCTTGTTTGAAAAGTCGAAGACAATGATGGCAATGCACAAGAGGAAACCATGAAGAAAGTTGTGAGAATGATATTCGGAAATAATTCAATAACATTGAATTTTAAAGTAACGTACTGTCAATTAAGTATTAACAAATAAGAAGAAGTTCAGCATCTTTACTACCTCATAGGCATTATTATCTGTTCTTCCAATAAGACTCCAAAGTGGGACCAGTAAAGCATGCAATTAAACAAGTATTTGAGCTTAAATTTTCCGATTAGAGGAAGCAAATTAAAGCTCATACCTTTAATCTAAAATTCTATGAGATTCATCAAATAAAAATCAATGGAAATTCATTGTTTGCTTCCTCAGCTTAGGTCCATGTTAAAGTCTGGAAGTCAATCCCAACTGCCGTGGAATATTATCCCATTTAATTAATTGATGGATTCTTGGGAAATTTCCTCAGCTGAGCGTGCCTCATGGAAATTCATGGCCGGAATAGCAACGAGGAATCATTTGATAGCATTGGATTTTAAAGTCATGAATAATTCTTTTTTTTTTTTTTTTTGGAAAAGAGATAGTTTTATTGTCTCAAACTAAAATACATCTTATATAAACACATAATCAAATTAAGAAAACTTTAAAATGACACATCTGCGTTAATAACATAAATAATCTTAAAACTCATATATTCGGAGCAATCATATAATGACTAATACATACGACTCCAATTTCAGAATATATCGATCATCACGATTCGATTTCCTGCTTTTATATCTAATTGAATATGCTTTATCGTCTAAATCACCGATATACTAGATAACTTCGTCATAAGATGACGAAAAACCAAACTGTCGTACTAAGACGACACAACCACACGCCGTAATAAATGAGCTACAAAATAAAATAAAACAAATTAAAAACTCCTGATATACGTTGTACAACTAATTTTATTAAGAAAGAAAATGATATAAAAAAATATGTAAATGAATTATTTCAGGTCAAATGACCAAACAAATCACCCCTTTTTACTAACGAAAAAGGGGCTAGAAGAGTTCACCGATGAAAGAAAAGGAGGGACGGGTATTGCCTCATATTAAAGTAATGGGATAATTTATTTGCTCTTTTAGCATATCTTAAAAGGGCAAGAAGTTCAAGTGCAGTACTTATCCCAAACTCTAAAGATGTGTAGTTCCTTGAAACTGGTCCTCTCCTCTTTCCTTCTTCCTGTTTGTCGGCATCTTCACGGAGGTCGATGAGTGCAAGGTATCAAGGTGCAGCCGCGACGGTCCAGCCATCCGTTTCCCGTTCTGGTTCAGAGACCACCAGCCAGCCCACTGTCGATTCCCCGGGTTTGAGCTATAATATTGCACAAAGAAGAATCACACCATGTTTCATCTCTCAAACTCAGTGATGAAAGGATCTCAAAGAAAGGTTAAAGAAGGAACTATACAAGACTCAAGTTCTAGGATATGGAGAAAGTTAAATTGTACCACAAAAGAATATGACATATTGACTCTTCTAATAAATTAGTTAAATAAATATTATCAGCACAAGTTATTAATAATTTAACATCTTTTGCAGGAGCATCAAACAAGCCATTGGTTGCAGGTAATATTTTTATTTGCTCATACTTTATTTGTTATGAGAAAATAGAAAGGATAATGATTCATAATTTGCATATTTCCCCATTCATTTACAAGAAAAATACATTTTTCTTTTTATGCAAGCATAACCCTTGGCTACATTCTTCTCATTTTTTGAGCTGTTGTACTTTATCGTGTATATATTGTTTGAAGAAATTAGAAAGAAACTATCAAGTAAAAATTGAAACTTCTTGAAAGATTACATAGCTCTCAAGCCTACAAGATACTCTTATGCTGATATTAAGAAGATCACAAATCAATTCCAAGATAAAATGGATGAAAGAGGTTATGGAACAGCGTATAAGGAGAAGCTTTCTGAAGAAGTTCATGCTGCAGTCAAGATCCTAAACAACTCCAAAGGAAATGGGAAGGAGTTTATCAGTGAAGTAGGAACAATGGGTAGAATCACCATGTCAACGTTGTTCGCTTGGTTGGCTTTTGTGCTGGTGGATTTAGGCGAGCTCTTATTTATGAGTTCTTACCATATGAGTCCTTGGAGAAGTTCATATTTTCAAGAACAATAAAAAATCATTCACTTGATTGGAAAAAGCTTCAAGATATTGCTCTAGGTATTGCCAAGGGTATCGAATATCTTCACCAAGGTTGTAATCAAAGAATCCTCCATTTTGACATCAAGCCGCATAATATTTTACTTGATTACAACTTTAATCCAAAAATATCTGATTTTGGTCTCGCCAAATTATGTTCTAGGGAACAAAGTGTGGTTTCTATGACTATTGCTAGGGGGACCATGGGCTATATTGCTCCTGAGATGTTATCTAGGAATATTAGGAATGTGTCTTACAAATCAGATGTTTTTAGCTATGGAATGCTATTACTTGAAATGGTAGGAGGAAGGAAGAATATTGATGTTAATGTGGACAACACGAGCCAAGTTTACTTCCCATAATGGATTTATAATCATCTAGATCAAGATGAAGAGCTGCACATTCGATTTGATAAAGGAGATACTCAAATAGTAAAAAAATTGACAATTGTTGGACTTTGGTGTATCCAATGGTTACCAACAGATCATCCTTCTATGAAGCTCGTTGTTCAGATGTTGGAAGAACATGATTTACCCACACCTCCAAATCCTTTCATATGCACTGGTCCAACAAAAACAAATGTAAATGCACCTAAAAGATGCCTTTAACAAGAGTTAGCAATCATCTCAGAAATTGAATGAAAGATGTAGTCCATCTTTTCAAAATTTTGAAGTACGATTTATATAATACGGTATCGAGCAACTTACACATATAAAATTGTTGTTATCATATATCAATATTTTTATTTGAAGATTCATTTTGAGGTTCAACTTACAATATGTTTCAAAAGTTCTCTCTCACATAATTTATCTCTTTTCCATAATGTTGATTATAGTATAAACGAAAATCTTGTTTCAAAAGTCTCGACCTAATTCAGTTCAGCTCACCAAAACTTCCAGCTAGATCTTGATATTGATAGTTGAAGATAATCCACATGCAAAGCACAATTAGAACAACATAAAAGACTAGAAATTTATTCATACCGTGACTTGCTTTTAAATGACCTCTTGAACTTTTTCTTTCCAGCACCATGAATGCTTCTTTTCTGCTTTCTCTCGCTCATATCACTCTAGAACAGCTCTTGCATCTCTTTTGTCCTTCATTGATTTTTTATTAGCCTTTCTCACAATCTTGTGCCTTCTTTATAGCCTTTGCTGCTTTTGCCCGTTTATAACCTATGTCTACAAGTGAGATTCTAGCCTTATCTTTTTTATTTCCCCTGCTCCCCTACAATGAATGTATAAAGTATTGAATACTATGAAATCACAAGAAAACCAATATTACAAAAACCTAGAGCTAGAAAATAAAATGAGAAATCACTTGAAACCAATGACTATAGGAATGAATCAATAGACAAGGTCAGAGAAAGGCGGTGGGGGGACAAAAGTATGTGCCAAGCCACGTATGGACAAGATGCCAGATCTAAAATTTAAGGTAGAAGACCCTGACTTGCAAATCTAATCACATGCATCCTGAAACTCTATAGATAAAAAAGGTAGACTACAATTTGAATATCACAGCAATCATAAACATCTACCTAGCAGTCATCTAAATTGCACAAATATCAATAATTTTTTTTATCAGTAAAAATTACACAGATATCAATATAATCATTATACAACAGAGAAGGTTTTACATACCATAATAGGTGAGGAATTACTCCAACATAGCTAAAAATTAGCTCTATAAGCCCATGAAGGTCCAATCGAGAGCACTCAATATGCCACAATAAGCTACATTCATATAAGATGATGTACAACCCTGAAGAATTAAAAGGAATACTTTTTGTTAATGTTCATTTTGATTTTCATCCTCCAATCTCTCTCAAGCTGCTTCGCTTCAGCGCTTCGTACTAACATTACTCATTCCCCCATCAAATTAAAATACTTCAATTAATCCACCTTCTTCTTTTTTTCCTCTCAATAATTTTATTATTCATATAAACATACTAATATTATAACCAAACTAAATAAATAAATAAATCATTTTCACCAAAGATAACTTGTGACGGCAAGGGAGCTGGCTTTTGTTCAAATCCACATCATATATGAATTACAACGAAATGTTTAATTGGTTGCTCAATTCATTACCTTTTTGTAGGACATGCCCATGTGAGCATGAATTTTAAAAAAAAAAAAAAGAAAAGAGTCGCTTCCACCTATCATTGCGAATTTACACTCACTCATAAAAAGTATATGTCAATCCAATCTATATAGAATTTAAGTTGTGACTTTATGAGATTTTCGAGGAGTTGAAGAAAAAATGATATAACATATACTTAGTACATTTAATTAAATATATTTAGCAGATAGAATAAGATATCTAGGTAAAAAAACCATAGGTAGTTTAGTCGGCTCGCTTTTGAGTTTGCTCTCCAATGACCCAGCAGTCAAACAAGATATAAGGCTAATAAGTTTTTTTTATAATGGTGGGTGTTAAGGTTAGCTTGCCTCATTACGTGCATAAACCATCAGCTCACACTGGAATATCAATTTACACAGGGTTGAAGCCTTCGCAGCTAATTAGAGTTTCAAGCAGGTAAGGAATCGAGAAGAGATGCAACTGCTGCAGCTACTATGATCAGAGTCCCCACAAAAAGACAAGTAAATCAAGCCTTGACACTGCAGACAAGTAAACATGGGGAATTGAGGAAATAGAAAAAGGAAAAGTACATAATTCTAAACTAGATGGAATTTTCTCACCACGTTTAAGGACTTTGTATCATGTCTTCTCACATGACACTGCACCCTTGATCCTTTTGACTGTGCACTTGATAAGGCTGTTAACGGTTGCCACTGATCCAAGAGAGAGTTTTGCACTTGGTGCTGAATCGACTAAGATCTGAAAAGCAACAGTGAGTAGAGAACCGCCAGACCCAACATTAAGAATTCCTCCTCCTTGATGGACTGCTCCATCAGGAAGTACTGGAAAACCAGATGGCTTAAATTCATGAAATTAGAATCACAAATTTAGTGATAAACTTTGATATTTCTATACTAAATTTTCTTTTGTTGAATAGAGTCTATCAAATTATTGCTTATAGTGACTAAAAAAGACAAGCATCATTTGAATAGGAAAGACAAAAAAAGGGAGAAATTTTTGGTCTTTATTAAAACGAATCAATCAATTATGATATTTTGAAATGAATGTACCTCATTTCAAGCAAATGAAATGACATATGATGCTTTTTATTTATATGGGAAAGCAAATAACACAAAAGTAGGAAGAACTAATCATTTTTGGTATTGAAAGGACTAATCAATGATTATGCTAAATCAATCTCATTGTCACAAAATATGATTATGAATTTAATATATTATAAAATTAAAAACAACTAATAATAGATACATGAGATAGATGGGATAAAATTATGGCAAATTATTAATTCACACAGCTGTAAATTTCCCTGGATCCCAGCTATTAGCTACGTGTGCCATCTCTTGAACTAGCCCTCCATTTGAAAGGATATCCCACTGTCAAAATTATAAGAAACAGGATAAATATTATGGAAGAAGGTGGTTTCTTTCATAGTCATACTGTGAACATTCCTTGAGAATCTTAATCTTGGTATGTGAGGCATGTTTGCCTAAAGAATTAAGAAAGGTTATCTAAGCCACCTAGAAAATAAGCGATGCAATAGATCTTAGTGAGCAAATTAGAAGATGTTCGTACGTCTTTTGTTCACCATGGCCAAATGAGAGGAAACTTTTCTGCCAATTAAACTCTGTCCTTGGTGTATGTAATTAGAAGAGAATTGAAGTGCTTAATTAAGCTTGTGAAACTCACGTACCTCACTTCAAGAGTTCTCATCGCAAAGAAAATTAAAAACTCGTTTGGGTGGAACAAGAATCCAAAAGGATATCCATTAAAAAGATAAAAAGCTACATGAGATGAATAATAGAGTAGAAGGATATTCCTCTCCACTTTGATGCATCAGATGAAAAATATACACCCTACTCGTTACATAAATTTTTTTTTTTTTTTTTTAATAAGTAAAAAGCAAATATTATAAAGATAGCAAAGATCTCATGACACTGCCAGAACAAAGGGAGCCACAACAAAAACAAACAGAAAACAAACCCAAAAACCCTACCTACTCCCCAACTATGTGAGGAAATCTAGAACAGAATATGTATTATCAACACTATACAGATTAGCCCAAGTCCACAAATTGGAAACAAAGTTATCTTTAATCCTTTGGGCAGAGGAGACCTCGCTCTCGAATACCAACCTATTTCTAACGCGCCAGAGATTCCAAAACAGGCACAAAGGGGCTGCTAACCAAATTTTTTTGCGCTTTTTACCCACAGCAGCTCCTTGCCAAGCTAAAAGGATGCAAAGGACCAATTGCGAGAAAACCCCACTAATCCCGACAATAGACAAAAAGATCCCACAACATTTTAGCGCTTTTGCAATGAATCAATAAGTGGTCTATGGTCTCCTCTTCCTCTTCGCACATAAAACATCTATTTGCAAAAGTCATTCCAGAAAATATACAGTCAATAAACAGGGTAGAGTGAAAATATACCCAACTACTACTCAGTTAATTACATGAAAGCAGCCATTTAGTTGTGTAATCTCAATATAGAAAGGTATGCTACTGAAAAATTGAGTTGTTTAATCCAAATCTTGAAAAGTAAGTCACTGAAACAATTCTGACCTGAGTTTTCTGACATAGTTGTGAGAGTCATCCAGCTAAGGTTAATGTGACAACCTTCCTTGAGTCTTGCTCCATCTCCATGTGTCTAGGATGCTCTTTCACTTCCAGCTGGATCTACAAAGTTCTGCAGGACATTGAAATTGACAGTTACACCCACAAAAGCAATGATTATAGAAGTTATAATGACCAAATGAAAAATATTTCGTATGGTCATCGGCTAACAACATCAAGTGCAAAGCGAACATGAATAGATTTTATTTCTACCTCTCTAAGAGTTCAAAACAGAGGAAAATAATACGTACCAGGAGAACCGGAAGGAGTGATTGAAACTGCCAAAAGAATTCAAAAAGATCATTCTAAGGAAAACACAAAAGAACCATCAATAACAACAACAAAAATTTCTTGCTGAAATTCCAATAGACCTAATTTTCCTAGCAACCAAAGAGGACGAAATTTTCCAAAAAGCAAAAAAAAAAAAAGGGCGGAAAAAGACAAAGAAGAGTGAGATGACTGACGTCCACAGTTAGAAACGGAAGGAGCTTAGTGATTTTCAAAACCACCCCAAACTGCGCACTACTCTTGAAGGCCTCACACAGGCAGTCCACGTCAGCCTTCAGCACCGTCTTCAACCCTCATACGGATGGTGTTATCGGTCCTCATACGGATCCAATGAGGGATGGGACGATTTTGCCTCATCTTCTTCGCCAGTTTCTTCTGCCTCATACGGATCTCAAATTTACAGAATCAGAGAATAATCCCTAGAGAGAAGTAGAATCAGAGAGAGAGAGAGGGGGGAGAGAGAGGTACCATTTTGGTAATCGAGAGATCGGCGGCAGCTACCCTCCGATCGGTCCCTAGTAATGAAAACCCTAGAAATGAAAAAACCTTGAAAGAGATCTGCAAAAAAAAATGCATTTGCAAATGAATATCAATAATTTAATTTGATTATTTAAAATAATAAAAATTATAATTAATCATCACTTTAACACAAATAATCTATTAGATTTAATATATTTATTAATTTTATTATTTAAATTAAAAAAATTTATATTTAATATAAATAATTTATTAAATTAATTTAATTACTTAATATAATAACAATATATCAATTCAATCAAATTTACTTTAAATAAACTAATATAATACGATTTATTTATAAAAATATATTAAACAAAAAACATAAATATAATCTAAACATAATTATAATTAACTCAAATTCATAAAAATCGTATTTATGTGATTTTCATGTTCCAAATCGTCTCTTTATCTAATTTACTTAGAAAGACGAAGTCAAGATCATTGATCATGCCTTTATGAGTCACAAGAATCACACGCGTGCTTCTTCACTGCCTCATGTACACTCTCTAGTTTCTAAAGTACAACTTTTGGGGACTCTTTCTTCAAAAATGTGAAAAAAAACTTCCACAATAATTAAAAACAGTCTAAATAAGGAACGTGATTTTTTGTTGTCGGATTGAAACAAATATCTAAAAGGAAATCAAATATATATAAAATTTCTTAAAACTTATATATTCTTAATTTTTAATCTTTGTATCAATAAAATAAATAAAACTGGCTTTTGGCAGCAAATAAAAAGCCAAAACAAATTTAATTCTATTTTTTATATTCTTTCACTTTTCCATAATATTTTTTTTTCTCGGCATTTTTCATAACATTTTCCAAGAACCTTAGTGAATCCTTGTTGAAAAGTCTCAATTAAATGCAAATCCAATTAAAGAATAAAAGGTTTGATTGAAAAAATAAGCTCGAGTTTTTCAATCATTTGATCAAAATATTTTGATATTTTTTTTATAGAACTCACTCCAAAAAATGATAAGAATTCAGATATAACGATAAAAAGCCTGGATCAAAATAAGCCCGGTTTTTCGCTTATATCAATCAAAATATTTTGACATCTTTTTATGGACCTCACTTCAAAAAATAATAAAAATTCAAATTTAACGATAAAAAAGTTGAGCTTATATAATCGCGAGTTTGTAATAGCTCTTCCCAAGAATGAAAGGCCACGGAAAGTTATCACATTTGATTTAGATGGATTCTTAGGAAATGCATGAGTTATTTCCTTAGCTTCCTTTTTGAAATTTTTGGCTTCCTTGTTGAAAAGTCAAACACAATAATAGCAACGTACAGGAGGGAACCATGAAGGAAGTCGAGAATGATACTAAGAATAATTCGACTACACTAAAATTTTGAAATAATAGTGAGATAAATTATTTTCTTTAGAGGATATAAAACAAACAATCAAGGCCCTAAGTCTATAAAACTAGCGTCAACAAATGCCTTATTCTATGAAGTAGTGAACAAGTTATGATTTAGTTAAAGCATGCAATTGACATTTCCACACCATGCCTAGAAAGTAGAAACTGGCTATTCCATGAAAAGTTTATCAAGGTGGGGATTGGAATTACTAAAATACTTTTTGGTAAAATAAATATTGTCATGATTTTATGGTATTCATATATTCTACTTCAAACCAACCTGCATGAAATTATATTACGTAAATGAATATATAATCCTTCACTAAAACCTTTAACTAATTAAGTAAAAGAAAAATCTAAACAAAAATCTCAAAAAAAAAAAAAGATTTTGTGAAACCTCACATAATTGATTAGTTAAAGACATATCCTTTTCTATATAAGAAAATGCAAAATATACCAAGTTAAGTGACACAAGCAATGTAGAAGTAATCTCCACAAGGAAAGAACACCAATAAATGAAACTTAATTAAAAAAATTGTTCAAAATCACTTTATCTAAAAGTGATACATACATCGATTTCTTTCCTTTTTAGCTTACCGTGACCAATAAGCTAAACTATGAGATGCTAGTGGCTAGGGGCGCAGGGAACATGGGTCCAGTGGGGGCATTTGCCCTCATTGGAATTTTTGGAATTTTTTTTTCTATTAAAGTTGTAGAAGTTTTGACCATTGTTGCCCCTACTAAAAATCCTAAAAAAAAATTAAACTAAAGGTTATGAATCCAATACACATTCCTATTAAAGATTGCCCCCATTGTAAAATTCTCGCTCCCCCACTGTTAGTGACAATGACCATTCATACTGCACTCATTGAGAAATTCATTGATTCATATAAGCACTAAGAAATTTAAAAATATATAAAATTTTGATAAATTTTAATTATATTTGATTTTTTTAATATTTTCTAGGGTGAAACTGAATTTTTCTTAGTATTTTTTTTCTTTCTCTATTATTTTTCGGGTTCCAAACCGAGCATAAGAGAGAAAGACTGCTAGCCAAAGGCCTAAAACCTTAAGTTCTGAATTGCACAAGAAGTTCAAGAGCAATACTTATCCAAAACTCTAAAGATGTGTAGTTTCTTGAAACTTATCATCTCTCTTTCTAGCTTCCTGTTTATTGGAATATTTGCAGAGATCGATGAGTGCAAGGCATCAAGGTGCACTCATGTCCTGGCCATCCGTCTCCCAAGGTTCCGCTTCGAGACCACTCAAACAGGCCTCACGCGGATACCCCCGGTTTGAGCTATCCCCGCAAGGAGAAGAACCTCAGAGGAATAATCAACTGGAAGCAAAGATTCATCATGTGATTTATAATATTTAATTTAATCATAAATTAATATAACCAATGATCGCACTCGCACTTTATATGCACTCAAGAACCGCAGATCTTCCAAACCATCCTCGGCGCGATGGATGTGCCGCAGGGCGCCTTGAATTTCAAAAGGATTGCTTTTCTCCGCTATTCTACTTTCGGATCTCGTATTCAAATCTAGACTAGATCTGTGCGGGCCAGACATCTTACTCATTTATGCAGTACAACCCTTAATACTTAATAGCCATTCGGGGCCTCCTACACCCAGTGTCTAAGCCCATGCGAACCCATTTAGTGTTTTAAACAACTCGACTTGCTTCAGATAGCAAAAATCCAACACCCTCCCACTCGCTATAAAAAACAAGTTCTCAGTTCTTTCAGAAATTCAGATACCATGCTCACCATTATCCCTGAGCTAGTTTGGGATCATATGGTTACTGGCAATCAAGGCTCCTCATAATTGCCAAGAAATCATCTTAATCCGATGCTATCTCCACTAAAGCCTCCTCCATAATTGAACTCCTAGATTACTAATATTAAATATTAATATTATTTTCTCCTTTTTAAAATATCAATAATTAATTGATAAGGATTTTCATCAATCAATCAATTATTTATTCTCTTAATTTATCATTCTAATGGATAAAATGTAATCACTCAAAGGACTCATAACATCCAAAATACTAAACATATTAAGAGGATATTTCATATAAATTTCATATCGTTTATTTCATAAATACCGAATTAAATAATCTTGCTCCCAAATCATCAAGATATTGGTCGTGCTTAAATAAGACTCTCACTTATCGGTTAACCAAAGAACAATAATCATTTAAATACCTATCTATAATAAACTCAGATTGAGAGAAGAATAATAATCAAATATTGCTTGAGATTTATTTCCTTTACGTAAATTTAACTTTAAATAATCTCACTTTGATCCTATCAATGCAAGCATAATTTGCACCAATATCTTATAATAACCAAGACATATTATTTCATAAAATATCATAGCTTCAAATAAAAGTCATTCAACTTTTGTTTTTATTGATCGTGATCTTATTCATTAATTATGAGAATCCCATGATCATGTTCTATGAACGTATTCATACGATCATATACTCTACAATTAATCCTGACCTTATACGCAAAATATCAAGTAGTACAATAATATGAAGAATAATTCATATTGTATTAAAATTAAACTTAGAAAATATAATAACACATCTGTCTTGTCCAAAAAAAAAAACACAAATAAACTCCCATTTTCCTTAAAGGATTTTCTTGAATCAATTTCTCCTTGGAAATCTGAGTCTGTATAATCAATAGTTTCCAGACTCCCACTAGAATATACTAGCATATAATCTCTTATTCTCCTTAGATATTTGAGAATATGCTTCACTGCAATCCAATGTTCTTCCTGTATTGATTGATACCGACTAATCATTCCCACGCGCAGCGTATATCTCTGGTTTCAAAAGCATAACATGGCATACTTGAGACTACTCTTACTGTCAAGCAAAAGGTATCCTACTCTAAGGTCGCTCTTTCGCTCAAGAGTTTTCGTGATTGCTCCGTGGAAAGATGAACTCCATGCCTGAAGGGTAAAGTTCCCTTCTTGGAATTTTCCATGCTGAACCTAACTAGAATTTTATCTATATATAAAGCTTGAGATAATGCCAACACCTTATTCTTTTGGTCTCGTAGAAGTTTGATTCCAAGAATATAGTTGGCTTCTCCCAAATCTTCATATCAAATTGCTTTTGCAAACATCCTTTTTACACTTAATAACACCTCTATGTCAAGCTCGATTAGTAAAATGTCATCTACGTGAAAGGACTAGGAAACTACTTTCAGACCTTTGATCCTTTTAAACACAAGGTTCATCGACTTTCTCAAAACCATATAAAAGTTATGGGCTTGATCAAAACCTAATGTTCCATGTTCGTTGGTGCCGCTTTAGTCCATAATGGATTCCTTTGCAACTTACATGCTACGTGTTCTCGCTCTCTAGCTATGAACCTTCTAGCGCTTTACTTAGATGTCCTCTCTAACCGCCATTTAAAAGCTGCTGACATCCATTTGCCAAATCTGTATCTAGACTATAGCCGCAGCCTAAAAGAATCCGATGGATTTAAGCATGGCTACCGGCGAAAAGGTTTCTTCATAATCTATCCCCTTGTGTATAACCTTTGCCACTAATCTAGCTTCAAGGTTTCTACTTTCCCATCCGGTCGTCTTTTTCTCAGATCTACTTACACCCTATAGTTTTACTCCCCTTGGGTGCCTCCGCAAGAGACCAGACTGAAGTTGTATCACATGATCTATCCTCACTTGGCCCATGGCTTTGAGCCACTCCCGTGCATCAACATCCTCCAATGCTTCTTTGTAATTTACGGGATCCTCTTCACTATCAATGGTTATAGCTTGGTACGATTCGCCCAACAAGAGATATCTCGATGGCTTGCATGTCGTTCTCCCACTACGCCGAAGCTCCAATGGTTGCTTCTCGTGGGTTCTATAGAAGATCCTTCGATCATTTTGAATTTGATTTTCTTTCTCATTGCTCCTGCCCACTTCAGATATCTACTATTTGCTCTACTATCAACTCCACCTCGTGGCTTGCTCACCTTCGAGTATATTTTCATTTCCTTCCCTCCGTTGAACACGCACCGGAAACAATGGCACAATAGGTCCAAATTGTGGTTTAGGCGATTCGAAATGAGTCAAGCTCCTCAAGAATTACTCTTACTGGGCTTGAAATTGTTTACATAGTCTTCCTCGAAGAATTTTGCATTAATGCTCACTATAACCTTTCTTCTCCTCGAGGAACTATAAAAAGTCCACTGCTCCTTAGTGGTATCCAATAAACAAACATACTTCAAGACGAAATTCCAACTTATGTGTCTTTCTCAAGGCATGTGCCTGAGCACCCTTTATTAATGGTAATATGGTTAAACCAGCTGTTTCGCCTGATAATTCAAGTAGTGTCTTAGAAACCGACTTAGAAGGAACCAAGTTCAATAAGTATGTAGCAATCTCTAAGGCATATCCCCAAAACAATATAGGTAGAGATGAATAAGTAAGCATCGATCTCACCATATCTAGAAGAGTTCTATTTCTCGCTTTACGCAACTCCATTTTGCGAGGAGGTGTTCCGGGGGGGCGACGGTTGTGACTATCCTCTTGAGTTAGAAATGAAACTTAAACTCTCCGGATAGAGTATTCTAGCCTCGGTCGGATCAGGGTGTTTTGATATGGACACTAGTGGCATACTACGCCTCTGACCTTATATTCTGAAATTTATCAAAAATTTGGACTTTTGGCGCGTGGAGTAAACAAACCATATCTTGAGTAGTCATTTGTAAAAGTGACAAAATACTCATACCCACCTTTGGCTTGAACACGCATTGGGCCGCATACATCGGTGCCTTTAATTCAAGCCAGGTTGGTTGCGATATCCTTTGGCCTTGAAGGGCCTCTTGAGTCGATTCTACGCCTAGCAGGATTCACATATTGGTATGGGTTCAAATGCTAGAGATTTAAAATCCCTTTTCACCAAACCATGTATCACAATAGGATTAATATCAACTGATCATGAATGCGAGGTAAGTTTCATTTGATACTTTTCTTTTCTTGGCAAGGTGATTATGTTCATTTTCAATAATTTCAATGACATTTATATCATAGGACAAATGTCAGCCCCTAGATCCGACCCGGACGTTGGATCAGAGACCGATAAGGCGCGAGACTTTCTATACTATATCTTATGCTTTCTTTGTCCCATATCCTATCTTGCATGCTTTGTATATTGGGACTCGTTGACTGTTCTTTCGGTACATTACTTGTACTGTAGTATATAAACAATTTATGTAATAACAAAAATCATTTACATATAAAAGAACTACCACCCAGGAGTGGGTATCCTGTAAAAATCTATACACATATCTAGAAGTCCCATTTACCTATACATGTACATTTTCTATTACAAAACATCGAGGAGATTGCGGAAGACGATCTTGGTGACACCTATCTGCGAGTCGGCCTTCTTTGCGATGTGGAATATCCGCATCCTCTTATCCTTGTCTTAACTCTTGTACTACGGATTGAACACGTGCTAAGCTTTAAGCTTAGTGGGAACATAAGCATGGATAACCACAGTAAGCGTATCACAAGAAGCTATTCATATGCATTATATATATCTCTAAACATATTTCTATAACCTTAAATTCCTTATCATCTTTATATTCCTATTGCATGTCAAACTTTTTCTATTACATGTTCTATATCTTTGGCATATCTTCTTATACTTTTCTGTATTTCTATTTCGGAGTACTTTACATATTCTATATTTATCATGTCTCTAGTCTATGTCTTTTTCATCTTCGGTTCTATGTCTTTTATTGCATTCGTTGCTTTTCTTACGTATATCATATCATTCCTTATCTATCACAAATACTTTGCTTATTTCTTGTCACTGCTTGCTTATATCGTATACTTGATCTATTTCATCTTATTTCTTGTATCATATTTCTTTGCAAGTTCCTATGCTTCATGTCTCGTATACTTTCATATAACCTATCATACTATCACCATGCGTTTATCTACATTCTTATACTTTTCATATCTTTGAATTCTTTCATATGTCTTTTACTGTCTCTAGTCTTTTCATGTTGCTAAGTCATGTCTCTATTCTATATGTCTTTGGCATATGTTATATCTATACTTTTCCTTTATACATATTCATACTTGTACTATCGCGTACATTTCTTATTCTATCATCATCTACTTTATGCTTTCATTATACTTTCCATTACTTGCTATGTGATTTCATATATTTTCATATGATATTCATATATTATGCTTCCGATGCTTTCATATACTATACTTTTATCCAGCCGCGTGCTATGCTTCGCATATAAATATCGTTTCCTTTTGGTTCGTATGCCAAATACCTTGAGAGCGGATCACGAGCTATGTGTGTGCGGTACTATCAACATATAGAGCGTGATCTGTCTATTAATACTAGAGAATTATCATCCTTGTCTGAGGCAGTGTGACCTATGCCGTATGCTATCGGTGCGAAGATACTTATCAGCAATACGGCGTTGATCTCTGCATCTATTGTGGTGACCCTTGCGGGGCCACACGGTGTGAGATCTATATCATCGACCCGAAGCGGGGCCTCAATGTCACAATACATGGATATGCTACGACCAAGCTGTATCTTCCTATAGGCATGTACCTATATCCGCTTTTCTGGTCACAAACGGGACCAATCAGCTTTATTACCTTTTACTGTACATATCTCATAAGCATGAATAACTATTGTTATCATATTTGTATGCATATATACTATCGTTACTTTACCAGTATTAGTTCTCATATATCTCTATATTACATATAGTCATATCTTTTCTATCATTAGTTTTGTCTGTCGTATATCGTAGATAAATACATACTCTTGTAATTCATATATTCATATATAGCTTTCTATATTCATATCTTTATATCATTTCGTATTCTGTCATGTCTTCATCTATTCATAAATTTCTATATTTCTATCGTAGCATGCTCTTACTTATTCCTTATATTCATATCGTATACGCTTATATTCATATACTTTTCCATATTACTTACTTTGTCAATATCTTTACTATGCACATCATTCATGTACATATACTTATTCTTATGCTTTGTCATCTTTACTTATCTCTACTCGTTCTTAGCATTTCGCATTTCTATCATATGTTCCTAGCATGTTAATCTTATTCTTCAGGTATATACTATCATATATTCTGTATCATTTATATTCACTTGTCATGTCTTTATCCCCATTCATATACTTTCTATATTTACATCACGTTCCATCTATTCGTTCATAATATGACAATCATATGTTATGACACTATAATCTTATATTCATATGTGTGCATCAATTTGTGTACTTTTAGACTATATTATCACCATGAGCATATCCTATCATATCTTATCATATCCTTATGAAACTATACCTATCATATCTTGTGACATATCCTATATTAATATCATATTCATGTTTTATGAACATATCATACATATGCGAATTTTCTATTATATTTTCCTTGTTTCATAGCTGTATTACATATAACACTTCATATACTTATGATATATGATGTCCTATGAGATCACACCTCATTTATATATTCTAATTCCTTTATAAATCTAGTTTGTAGATTGGAATCAATCTAATCGACTCATCCAAATCCAAATTATGACATTTTCATGCCAACTAGTCATTTGATTTTTACACTTGGGACTGTTTATATTACTCATATTTTTCAAATTCTTGACTTCATGTTTTGACACTATGTCCTTATACTCATTTAAAAAGCTAAGGTGCTAAGGGTTCTATTTCAACTGGAATCACCCAATTCAGACACCCAGGAACTCAAGATAAATCCGAAACAACCGGACTTCTCTATGTTCAACAGAAACCCAAAATTTGGTTTGCATAGTCCCACACTTCAAATTCGTTTTGGGCCACTTAGAGTCATAATTTGATGATAATAATGCCTCTATATATGGATGGTTCTCCTTGAGTTTATTTAATTGGCCACTTGAATCCTCAAAATCATGAATAAGAAATGAAGCGAGTTGTAGCGAAATAAAAAAGCGGTCAAGCGCGGAAACGGAAGCGAGAGTGTCTTGGTACACCCCTAAAGTGTCTGGGGTACACTTTGGAATTCTGGAAGAAGTGTACCGGTACATTCCATGCGTGCATGACCCAAAACTGCCCAGAATGTACATTTTCTCCATTTTTTCCATAATTTTGATCCCCAATTCAACTCTATACTTCATATACACCTCAAAGCCATTTCTGGCCATCTTGTAATCTCTTTTCTATTCAATTCCTCTTTCAATGCATCTTTATTCAAAAACCTATCATTATTTACTCTCAAACACTATTATATGGATTCCTAACATACATAACTCTAACATGAAGATTAGTTAGGGGTTTATTCTAAATAGCTAGTACTTGTAGGTGAACTATGAATCCATCCTCAGAGGATTTCATGTGCTTCTTGTCTATTCAAGGTTTTACCAAGCTTACTTTTAAATTTTAGGGTTAGGAAGAATCTAACAAAACCTAGGTTTTAGGAACAACTAATAATAACACAAGCATTGGAAATTAAGTAAACTTTAGAATTCCATGTAGTTCCATACCTTTACTTGCTTGAGGAACCTCTCATTCTTATAACCTCTTCTTCTTATAACCTCTTCACTTGTACTTTTTCTTATATCTTTTCCTCTTCTCTCCCTCTCTCTACGGTTTTAGTCCTCCAAAATGAGACCAAATTACTCTACTTATCCCATGTTTATTGGGCCATGTTTGGCGAGTGCATTTAATATCTTTTCTCATTTTTGCATAGCCTTCCATTCATTCCAATTTTATTTCATCTTTCTCAAATTCCATAATAGCATATAACTTATTGATTTATGTCATTTGGCATATAACTTATTGATTTATGCCATTTATGTCCTCAAGTGGTAAAAGACCACTTTACCCTTGTCTCTAATATTAATTTTCCGGATTTATCGTTTTATTTCCGAAAAATTCCATTTAGCTTTTAATATACCCTAAACAAGTCCGAAAACTGCTAGGGTATATTTCGGGATGTTACAACAAAGGACTTAAAAAAATAAAGATTATTCATAAGATCACCAGAACAAATAAAAGAAGATTTACTTCTTAGTAGAGCGAGGAATTAAACATCTTTGTCAGGCAAGTATTCAACGAAACAAGCGTGACAAATTCCTCTTGAAATCACGAACAAATAAACAATCTTCTAAACATAAAGTCCAATTATTCTCAAAAAATAAAACAAGCTGGTCTATGGCCTTTCTGAGAGATTAGCTACCCGTTCCCAAGTTTCAGTATCTTTGTCCTTCTTAATGGAGCATGCTATGTTTGAACCCTTTATGAGTAACAAACATGATCAGTGGCTCCTGAATCAATGATCCATTTATCATTAAAATTCTCCACTAAACAAGCCTCAACACCAAGTAAATCACCCATACCTGGCTTTTTGGTGTCCTTTGGGCAATTCTGTTTCCAGTGTCCTTTCTGTCCGCACTTGAAGCACTTGTCTTTCGGCTTCTTCATTACGTCTTATTTGGTAACTGGTATCATTGCCTTCTTTTTCTTGTTCTTGTTTCCACCTTGGGGTTCCCTTTAGGTTTTAGACCCTCCAAGTAAAATTGATACTACACGGCTCTTTAGAGATTGTTCAGCACTCCTCAAGCTCATGCATCAATTGAGCCCCGAGGTGAATCCATCTTATGCATATTGTAATTGACTTTGAACTAATTGAAATGTTTAGGCAGTGATTGCAAGATGAGATCTATCTTCATCTCCTTTTGAAGTTTTGCCCCCATCACTTCCGCTCGACTGATATGTGAAATCATTGCCAAACAATGATCCTTCACACGCCCACCAGTCATACGTGTGTTAATCAAATCAGTGATAGCAGCTTGTCTCAAAGCAGTACTCTTAGCAAACATCCCTTCGAGAGTCTGGAGCATTTTTACTCCACTATCGAGAGGTGTTATTTGCTGCCTCAAATGACCCACAACACTAGCAAGAATATAACACCGAAGTGAAGTGTTTGCATTCTCCCAAGTTGCATGTTCTGTTTTTGTTATATCATTAGCACCGGCTTAGGGATAAGCTTGCTTAGAATATCAGACAAACAGATTTTCTCACTAATCGAAACGATGTATAAGATTCGTTTCCAATCTTCAAAGTTATTTATCCAATGGTTTTTGATTCAAAATCATAGCTAAAGGGTTGAAATATGCCATTTCTGAAAAAAAAATTCTACATTTTGCACTAATATTAACTCTTATATTCTCTAACCAAACATATATTTTAGTAAATCCAAAACAAAAATATATTTGTTGTTTATTCTGAACAATATTTTGATTTCCACATAATAAATGCTCACGGTGGGTAAGACATTTATAACAAGCTAAAACTTGATCATAAAATAAGATGAAGTATCCATTCAGTGAGTCGAAAAAAAGTGGGGGTCGCATCGGACTACTTACCGATATTCTTAGATAGAACCTTCTAGATAATACACTTTGTTTCAATCATTGTTCATATGGCCCATAATAATATTAGAGCTACCGTTGGAGGTTAATAAAGTATAGGTAGTTTTTTCAATCTTGTTTAATTTTAAAATTCTCTTAATCTCTAAGTTATCGGTGAGTGGACAGTCCAATCTAATTAAGATTTTAAAATTATTTAGGTCAATCGAAAACCCCATCATGATTATCTGATGGGAGCTTCACATAAACCATTTATTATTTGGACTAAAGGGAAATTAAAGTTTTATCCTTATTTAATTTTAAAATTCCTCTTAATCTCAGAATTGTCGGTGGTGGACGGTGATCTAATTAAAAATTTAAAATTATTTGGTCGATCAATAAAAACCCAATCATGATTATCCGATGGGCTTTACATGTCATTTATTATTTGGAGCCACAAAAATTAAAGGTTTTCATAATTATATTTATCTAGATTTTAAAAAATCAAATTTAATTATGCACATGTATAACATTGATCTACAGATAATATGGCACCAAATAATCACTATATGTATGTTATTACAACTAAAGCATGTTACCAAATATAATATAATCATCATGAATAAAAAAATAATATGAATAAATATAAAAGCCCCGATGTGGTTTTCCTAAGAAAGAAAAATCACACAAGCCTAACACTTGGGCCCCTTATTATTAATCCGTCCAACTTTGGGTCGGCCCGGAATCCATTTGGGTTCAATTTGCAGGCTTGGGGCCCCAAAATTAGAGATTTGGTTAGGCAAAACTCTAAACACACGACATAGAAAACCACTAAGTACGTCAAGCCTCATGAGTTCTTCTTCTTAACCGCTTATGTTCTTCATTCAGTCTTTAAAATTTTACAAAAAATAATCCTATACCCTTATAAAATGGTGTACAAGAAATCTAGATGATTGAGAAAATAAATCAAGAAGGAAACCTAATCTTATGATTAGCCCCCTTATTACAAACCGATGAAATACACATAAAACTCTACCATGGATTGAAGGGCAAACCACAATTATTCAGTAACCATCCATAAACAAAAAATCATATTAAACAAGCAAACATGAATCAAGCAAATATAAGAAATCGGGTTTCATATTGCTAATCAAACACCAAAATACATGAAATTGTTTTAGAATCAAAGTTGAAATTTAATTACACGAAGACTCTGATACATAATTGTAAGGAATAATCGGCGAGCGAATCATCATGTGATTTAGAATATTCAATTTAATTGCTAGAAGCCCTAATATAACCCGGTCGGATCGTGCCTTGTAGATTTGCGGAGAAGTATGCACTTTCAAGAAATGCGGATCTTCCAAACTATCCTCGAGGTGATGGAGGCCGGCGTGTGGGCTGGCTTGAATCACTAAAGAAGGTTGCTTTTCTGCGGCTGTTCTCCTCTTGATTGATTCAAATCTAGATCGTCCCCCAAGGTTGTATTATCTTACTCTGTATGAGTACAAACCACTAGAATATATGACCATTTGGGCCTCTTTATAGGGCCCAGGCCCGTGTGAACCCATTTAGTGTTTTAAACAACTTGAACTGCTTGTATAGCAAAATCCA